>VDFB02270651.1:267175220-267266839 GCA_007258455.2 Sequoia sempervirens
TGATCCACCATAGGCATCAATCTTCAATCATGAACAATGCTTGATCAATCTTCACAAAATGAGCTTGAAGACCTGCAAAAATAATTGAAATGTTGCTCCAAGACTTCAAATTTTCTTTCTTAAATGTTCTCGTTGACCTTGAATGCAAATCTTGTGAATATCTTCTTGATCTCTTTCTCAACCTAGTGTAAAATGGTGAAAAAGCTAGGCTTCATAGGTTTCCTTTCTAATTTCTCAATTATTAAATGTGGAAGGCTGACACTTAAAACTTGAATTTAGGACTTTGAAATGCCACCAAAAACATGTTGAAAATTTGAACTTGATATCTTAAAGGGGACCCATTCACCCAAGGGCAAATGGGCCTTGACCTAAATTATCAGGATCCATTAATTTTGGGGTATTAATTTAATTAAATGCATTTGTTCAATGTCTTTTGTAGTTTCGAAAAATATTTAAAATAGACCTTAGGATGCATAATAAAGGGGTTTAGGGGCCTAATTATGAAGGATAAAATGCATAAAATTGAGGTCACTAAAATAGGTCCAAATTAAGTGTGAAATTGTACTATCACATAGAAAGGAGTACAATTTTCTACTGTACATTTAGCCCCCACTTTAGCGGCCATATGACACTACGTGTATATGTAAGCTAAAGGAATTAGATCATACTATAAAAAGGATAATCACATGGTTTTTCTGTAAATAGGGAGAATGAAGCCCCCACTGTAGCCTTTACAAAACCACAATGTTAGGAACCCATCCTGCAAAACCTATTTGTTAGTCATCCAAAATCAAACTTCTACAAAGAATAAAATTCGAGGGTAGATGTATGCCCCCTGATTTCACTTGCTTTATGGAGGTGGAATCAGGGTAGCAATATGACCACATCAAATTGCTTTGATTGATGATGTAAATTCTTACAATAGGGTATTGAGTCTACAACACCGCATATTGAAAGAAATTGGATAAGATCAGATGAACCAGAGTCCAACATAGCAAATGGCATAAAATAGAGTTCATAGACCCTATATGTTGATTTGAATGGAATGTACTTAGAGTAAACTATGATTATTTTAATGAAATTAAGTATATATGATTGAAAATGACATTTCTAACTATCATTTTGGCATTTACCTTGTTGCAAAGTAATGAAAATGTTGAGCTAATGACTGTACCAACCTCCTAGGTTTACTATGTTGAGGGATGATGTGGCATTTAGTGTGCTCCAAGATACGGTGAGTCCCTTGTTCTCTTCTTAATATTCACATTTTTACTTTTATATTTTTTCGCATTTCTAGGAGGCTTTAGGATAGCGTCAAAAAATGTCGCAAAGCATCCTAGAATGGCTAAAGTGTCCAAGACCCCCTGTCCAAAATTGGCCCAAGTGTCCTAGAGAAACTTTAGAATGTTTTTAATTGCTTGATGATTATTTTTATGCTTGTTATTGATGAGTTCTTTCTTCTTTTCTAGGTTCCACCTCACGCACGCCAGTGGCTAGGGGGTAGATTGTTTTCATTTCTCTAAGAGTAGGTTACCCAGTTGATTGTTGAGGAGATTGATATTTTGTGTGAGATAATATTATTCTAGATTTATACCATGCTACCGATGAGATACCATCTTGTAATGATGATGGACTTAGTTGAGAGATGGGACGTAGATACCTCTACATTCTATTTGTCATCTGGAGAGATGACAGTGACACTTGAGGATGTTGATCGTATCTTCAAACTACCCATCTAGGGTGAGACAATATATATTGAGGAGGACCATTCAAACAAACAATTGTGCTAAGATATCAAGTATTGCACCGGTTATCCCATCAGGCTAGCCAAGATCAAGCCACTTATGGAGCTAAAATGACTCATGCATGCACACTCATCATTGATGTGACAGATCATGGTTATTACTATGGTGTTGGCACTAGTTCCGCAAGGTGTACACCTAGATAGTGGCCTCATCCACACTATCCGCAAGATGGAGTGGCATTGTACCATGTATGTATGGGGTCACAGTATGGTAGCTCACCTCTACAGAGAGATTGATAGTATAGTACATTGTACACTCCTGTGGGTGTAGGCCTTCGAGCATATCACATGTACTAGACCTACAAGCTATCCCATAGTAGTAGCCTTGGGTTACCTATGAGCTTTTAGCTACACTATGAGATAGGCTTGGGAGTTTGGAGACTTGCTATAATAGTGGATTCAGTTCAATAATCTAGAGGAGGGGGTAGTATGGAGGCCCTACCTCACTATACCCTAGTGGCTAGATGACACATGCTAGCTTGCTCAAATGTAGCAAGATAGGATCTTATAGGGTAGGCATGACTACATAGTTATGCCATTTTACTATGATCAAGTGATGAGACAATTTGGACAGATCCAAGTACCATTGAGGCCTCAACCCACCCACCCGAGATTAGCATGCAATGGCTCTAGACCTAGAGATGTTCAATGTCTCATGGTGAATTAGGTGGAATTCAATGACTCAAATGAAGAGGACCCTGATATGCCCCTGACATTGAACCTGGATGACGTAGGAACCACTATAGCCTACAAATATTGGTGGGAAATATTTTGAACACATGTCTTCCCTCAGGATCATCTTGAAGGTGACACTAGACCTCTTCTAGGTTAGAGCTCGATGAGAGAGAGGATGTGGTTGATGGAGATGCAAAGGAAAAGGAAAAAGTAGATGAGATAGAGGATGAGGCTAAGGATGATCCCAAGCTGATGAGCGATGATTCTGATGAGCTAGATGAGGCCATGGATTCCCTTAAGGAGATGTATATACATTCTTCACGAGTCACTCAGGCACAATCAGTAGCTACAAGAGGTATCAACATTCATGAGCATGGGGATGCCAGTGGTACTGGACCTTCCACACTTCCAACACATGAGGGTCACATCGTTCCACAATGAGACCTCAAGTGGAAAGCTAGGGATCCAGGTAATGATGTGCTACTATGTTTTTGCTATATTTTTACTTTTATGTATATGTATATATCGTGGCATGTTCTAATATTCTATATGATTTTCATCTTGCAGTTTGCACTTAAGAGTGGCGAGACTTCTATGATCTAGTCACTAGAAAGATGTCCACTGCCCTACCCCCATATCTAGACAAATAGGTAGAGCATAGGCCACTACTTAGTGTGGGGCATCATGCTGACCTTTTTGAGCCATATGCTAGATTGAGGACTGTGTATGAGGCATCCACGAGGCACGCTAATCTATCCATTACAGGGGAGGAGAGAGCAAGAGGAAAGCTTAATCAACTACAAACTACATATGAGGAGTTCTGAGCTTCTTGAGTTTGGGCTGATGGTGATGCACAAGCCTTCATGCAGTTAAAACTCACTAGGTTACAGGGGGAGATCACTAGACTGCAAGCTGAGAGAGATCACATCGATTAGGAGTGTGTGGAAACCATGGTACAAGAGGGGATTGCACAGGGTGAGGCACATTTCCTACGGGAGTAGATGAGCTACACGAGCATGTCATGGTTGACTGTCTCATGATAGGAACTATGACCAGGCCCTGAGGAGTCTAGAAACCATAGGCCTTACTAGCCTTATTTTATTTGAGTTGGATGTATATAAAATTTTCATGATATATATGAGCATTATTTTTGTTTTGATTTAGATGGCAATGTGATCTATTAATAAATGCCTCCATGATCTAAGTTTTAATGTGATCTAACCTAAACGCCTAAGTTTATATATTAGATACTATATTTTCATTAAGTCTTATGTGTTAAATGAAAATTGCACTTAAGATCTAATTAAGAAATGAAATACATGTAATGATCTAATTTAACACAACACACATGAATTTGAATAGTATGCAATAATAAAGTAATAATTCAACATAATGAATAATTACTCTACATAATTCAGGACACACACACAAGATATGTTTTTCAAGAATGAAGCAATGTGAGATAAAATAGAAAGCTATCTACTAAATCTAACAACATGATTTAATGCATAATATTCAAATGAAATGCTACATGTAATATCTGTGTAGATGTATAGTGTTGATAGGTTCTTTTAAGGGTGTTTCATCCATTTTCATTAATGTGTATGCACCAGACCCATAGCTTTTGCTAATTACATAAGGTCCTAACCAATTCAGACTAAATTTTCCTTTTTCACCTAGGGCAACATTAACATTACGTTGATTCTCATATAACATGAAATCACCTTTGTTAAATGAGTATGGAATGAAAATATTATTGTAACTATGTTGCTTTCTTTTGGAATAGGCTTGAAGATGCTCAAGAGCATTGATATGTTGTTCATCAATCATCTCAAGTTGTAATTATTTTTCTTTATAAGTAGTGTCACCAATAAGCCCTCTAAGAGCGATCCTTAGTGAAGGGATTTCTAACTCTAAAGGCATTAATGCATCAACACCATAAACAAGGTTATAAGGTGTGCTTCCTATAGGTGTTTGAATACTAGTGCAATAAGCCCATAATGCATAAGATAACTGAGTGTGCCAATCCTTATTATTTTTTCTTACTATTTTTCTCAGGATTTGTTTGAGATTTTTATTAGTTGATTCGGCTTGACCATTATATTACGAGTAGTAAGGAGTTGAGAAGTGATGTTTAATGTGGAGTGTTTCCAAAAACTTCTTCACATCATTGTTCTTAAATGGAGTTCTATTGTCTAAAACCAATATGGAAGGAAGGCCAAAGCGAGCAATAATGTGTTCCAATATGAAATGACAAATTGCATAAGCTATTGTCAAGTGAAGGGGAATGGATTTATCCATTTCATGAAATGATTTGTTGCAGTAATTATGAACGTGTGTCCTAAAGAAGAGGGATGAGATATCTTCCCAATGACATCCAAACCCCAAACCAAAAATGGCCAAATAGGAACTTGGGCATGAAGTTTAGAAGCAGGAGCATGGATCAAATTGTTATGTTCTTGACATTTGTGGCATTTCTTAACATACTTGAAACAACCTTGCTCCATTTTTCTCCAATAATATCCCATATAGATTAATTTTTGAACTAATTATTTTCCTCCAAAATGTCCCTCACAAGCACCAACATGAGCTTCCTTGAGGGCTATAGGGATTTCTGATTCTTTAAGGCATCTAAGAAAAATTCCATTAAAGGATCATCTATATAAGACATGTACTAAGATGACATATCAAGTAGCAAGTTTTTGAATTCGAGCTCTAGTGTTCTTAGTGGTTGGTTCAGGAAAGGTACCTTCTTTTAAGTAGTTGAATATATGTGTGTACTATTCGGGAGGGTCTTCAATAGTTGTTACTAACACTTCTTTCACTTTGTCTTCTATTGATGGTTTTAAAATCATGTGAATGAAAAACGTAAAATCCACAGAAGGATCGTCATGAGATATAAGGGAAGGGAAACTTTCCATTTCATCTACATGTCGATTATCCTTTTGAGCAATTATCAATGGTATATGATTCAAAGCATTCTAATAATGTCATCATGAGGTTTTTATATTGAACTAGTTTTTCATGTTTTCTTGATAGGATTCATGTATTTTTTTAATGACTAATTGAGAATCACCAAATATGGAAATGTGTTGGACACCTAAGGAATGAGCTACACGTAATCCATCAATTAAGGCTTCATACTCTATAGTGTTATTTGTACATAGGAAGTTTAGATGGTAGGATAAGGGAATAGGCTTTCCTGAAGGTAGAATGAGTATAACCCCTACTCTAGAGCTAGTTCGACACTTAGAACCATCAAAGTACAATTCCCATGTTTTCTTTTTGATAGTTAACACATTCTTATCAGGGAATGATTCCATATTAGGTAACGCTAACGGAGAAGGAGCGTCAACTAAATGGTCAGTTAAGTCTTGTCCTTTGATTTCCTTTTGGGAGACAAAATTAAGATCAAAATCAGTTAAGAACATAACCCATTTAGCTAAGCATCCCGACAAGGAAAAAATTTGTTTAGAGGATCAAACTTTGTAATCACATGAATTTTTGTGTTTAATAAGTAATTTCTCAATTTACTAGTAGAAAACACAAGAGCCGAACATTATTTTTCTATTGTTGTGTATTGAGTTTCATAATCAATGAGGGTTTGGCTAATGTAATAAACAATATGTTCTTTACCATTATCATCTTGTTGAGCCAACAATGTTGCTAAAGCATGGGATGGTGCTACTATATAAAGGATAAATGGTTTTTCTTGCATAGCGGGTTGTAAAATAGGAGTAGTGAGGTACTCTTTCAAAATTTCAAAGGATTTTTTATAATCCTCATTCCACTTAAATTATGATTCATTCTTAATAAGTTGTGTAAAGGGCAACGTTCAACCCGCTAAAGATGCCACAAAATGACGGATAGCCTGAATCCTTCCTTGTAAAGTACGTAATTGAGAAATGTTTTTCTATGGTGGAATTTTGATGATAGCATCAATTTATTTGTTTCCACCTCAATGCCTTTGTGGGATACTATAAAACCTAATAGTTTTCCACTATCCACATCAAAGAAACATTTTTTGATCCAATCTCATGTTGTACTTGTACATTCTTTCAAAGATCTTTCAAAGGATTTTAACATTATCTTGGTGAGTTAAGGGTTTTTCTAGAATATCATTAACATAATTTTTGAGAATCTTATGTATGTAATCATGGAATATCAATGTCATAGCTCTTTGATATGTTGTTTTTTCATTCTTTAATCCAAAAGGCATGAAAACCCAATAGAATGTTCCCCAAGGTGTAATAAATGCTATCTTGCATTGATCTTGAGGTTTGATGAAGATTTGATTATATCCTGAAAAACCATCCATGAATGACAACAAATCATGGCCTACAATCGAATCCATGATCATGACAATATTAGGGAGGGAAAAATTATCTTTTAAAGATGCTTTATTAAGGTCACAAAATTCTATACACATCCCAATACGATTATCAGGTTTTGCGACTCGAAAATGTTTGAGATCCATGGAGAATAATCAATAGGATAGATAAATCCAGCTTTGAGGAGTTTTTCAATTTTAGCTTTAACCAATAAAGCTATCTTAGGATTCATATTACGTATATTTTATCTTACTAGTTTAGCATCTTGTGTGAGGACACTGGTGTGCGTAACTATCTTAGCATCAATAATCGACATATTTGAATAAGTCCAAGCAAAGAGTTCATGAAATTCATGTAACAATGTTTCACTGTTTCTTGTTCATCCTCATAAAGGCACTTTCCTATTTGAATCACTCTCTATTAGATGTATCCATCGATATGTTAATTGTATCTCCCATAGGTAGTGCAATTTGACTTGGAATTTTGGGAATATATTCTTCTTTTTCTTGTTCAATGTCACTTGTTTTCTTTTCTTCATCAACATACTTTGTACTAACTACATCACAAGTGAGTCTTTGTTTGTGATGGGGAGTTGGTGACTTATCACAAACTCCTAAAAAATTTCACCAAGGCTTCATCATGTCAAATTATTCTAATGATTCATCACTTGTTATATTAATTAATTCAAGATGCTTTAGAGTGATATTTTTCTTAGACGAACCGCACATAATGGTGTTGACATTAAGTGAAGGTCTTGTTGTTGCTTTTGTTATCTTAGAGGAGCAATATCCAAGAGAATTTTGTGTTTCTTGTATATTAGGCTCTATAGGGACATGAATGCCTTGTTCTTTCACACCACATCCTTTTCCAATATAACCAAGTTGTTTCAAGAGCTCATAACCTCATCCATAAAGCTTTTCCATTTCATTTGGATTTGGTGGTTGTTCATAATGAACTTCATCAAATTTTTTTGTGTAACTTGTCTCTTCTTCTAAAGTGGTTGAAGTAGATGCTTTCAAAGGTTCCTCCAAATGTTTTTTTGCCATTACTATCATCTCTTTTTCTTTTTTAGGCTCTTTTATTATGATCTTGTATTCTCCCATGAACGTAGATGTAAAATCTAAGGAACCCCAGTCATCTTCCAATAATTTTGTGACTTCCTTGATATTATTTTCTTTCTCTTCCTCTCGCATAGGATCTACTTTTGAAGTTGGTATCAATGTTTTCAAAGGACTTTCCTTGTCTTTATCAGTGTGCAAAAAAAATTCCAAGTGATGGTCAGCTTTGATTGTATAGACCTTATTATTGTAAACATACTTCATTAAATGATGAAGAGCGGAAGGTACCCCATTCATCTCATGGATCCATGGTCTACCCAAAATAAGATTGTATGAGAGTTCTTGAGGCATCACATGGATAGGAGTTTGTAATGTGACCTTTCCCACTTTAATAGGAAATGTTATCACACCCAAGGGTTGATTTCCTACATTGTCAAATCCACGAATAGCTAAGGAATTAGGTTCAATCATAGCCTTATCCACTTCAATCTTATCTAAGAGGTTCAAACTACACACACTAATAGAGGAACCATTATCAATGAGAGTCCATTTTATTTCACACGTGTTAATGAAAACCATTACCATGAAGGCTTCATTTTGTTTTTGTATCTCCATTGGAGGTAACTCATCTTTGTGAAATATAATGTCAATGTTAAATTAATTTATACCTTGAATAAGGGCTGCTACATCATTTGGTTGCACACTAGGAGGGATAACCACTTGTTGTAAGGCATTTTGAAGCATGCTATGGTAATTAGGTGAAGCTTGAATAAGGTCCCATAGGGAAATCTTAGCAGGAGTATTCTTAAGTTGTTCTACAAGATCATACTCCTTTCCATTGTGCAACACAAATTGAGGAGCACTAGGAAATATTGGTTGAGGAAATGGTAATGAAGTAGGTATTGTTTGAGGTTGCATATTGTTCCTTGTGTTATTGTATGGGAAATGGTGTTGTAACTTGGTTGTTGTGAAACATTGTTCCTAGTGAGTTGCCTTGAATAATTCAAAATAGTTCCTTTAGGTAATGATTTGTTTTTAGGTGGTCCTATCATAAGCACAGGTTGAGTTTGAACTTGCATAAATTTTGATGTGAGGGTGGGTTACAAATGATAAGTTGAGGTGTGATTGCATTAATTCTCTTGGTTTTGGTTTCTCATAACAAGCCTTAGTGGATGATCCTTTTGAGATGAAATCTTCAGGGCGTCATCTAACATGTCAAAGTCATCACTACTAAAGGGATTGAGGGATATGTTAACTTGTAGAAAGAGATCTGACATATTTGTCATAACTATGATTTCTCCAAGGTTCAACATTTAATGTGTAGTTTCTTGTTTAATATTTTTATGGTTAATGATTTCTAATGTTTGTAATTTGAAAACTAATCTATCTAATGCAATGCAATTATGACATAAAAAACCATAGATCTGTAATAATCTAATACTGAAACACAAAATAACTTTTTAAATTTTTTCCAATATTTAAATCAAATAGTTCCATATTTTCAAAATGTAGATGTAACCAAAAAAATAGAATGTAGAAATAGACTTAAAAATTCTCCCAAATTTGATCAGCCACTTGTATAGGGAAAGATTCATTGCAAGGTGAATGGGTCTTAGCATAGAGGTTTGAAAAATTCAAATTTGAGTATGAAGCCTACAACTAGAGTTTCCTATTTCTGGTGCAAACTATACTTTCAATGATTGATTTTTCCAAAATTTGATGTCTAAATGCGTGTTTTAAATGACAAATGATGACCAATATGACACTTTTTGAAATGCAATTTTGACTCAATTTTTGAATTTGAATGAGTGAACATGCAAGTACTATGCAAAATTAATGCAAATTTTTGAATTTTTCATATTTTAAATCATGAAAAATGCAAACCTAAAACCCTAAATGAAATTCAAACTAATACAAGTTAACAACCCTAAATGAGATACAAATCAATGTAATGCAACTCAAAGTAATGCAAATCCTAGATCTAGGTTTTGGATGGAATCCAAATCAGAAAATTTATAGTGCAAGAAGGTCAAGTTCACCAAAATGAAATAAAGGAAAATAGGTGTGTTAAAATGGAATGTGGGCTCACCAATTTTACTATAAATAGAAAGGGGAAAATTGGGTATAATTCACCTATTTCCCACTATCTCATTAGGAAAAAGAGATCCCTTAAGCCAAGGCTGACTTTCAGCCCTTAGGTGAGTCAACCTTGAAGGAGATCTTGTTGTTTTCCTTTCTAGGATGGGGAAAACCTGCTAAACACCACTCTTGGGAGAAAGACTAAAAATGGAAAATAAATCCAAAAATGAAAAGTAACAATTGGAATCATGAGATTAAACCTTAATCTAATGTAACCAACAACTTTCAGATAGATATTAGATGGTTTATTATTTTTGCATGTTACACCCCATTATGTTATTACTTATTTACTTTTACCTAGCTATGTGAAAATTCTTTAAATGTGTGTGTTTATGCTTAATGTATTTTGGAAATATAATAAATGAATAGTTGATTCAAATGAAGCTATGAGATGACTCTGTATGATGCAAAAGGTTTCAATCGATTCAACTAACTACGTTTTTTAGTACTAAGTTGGATGTTGGGACAAATTTAATCCTCTGGAAGAGAGGGGGAGTGTCACTCAAGAGAAGAGAATTGGTTGGGTATCCCTTAAATGAGTCTAACTGAGCTTTCACACACTTACTTCAAGTATAGTCAAGTCTAGTCAATAGCCTGGAAAAGGTAAGTTACCTAAGTCTTGTTTATGGATGAACTAGGAGAGGTTATGGCTTTGTTGTGATCATTCTTGATTTAGTCTAAGTGTTGAGTTTCTATCAATTGTGAGTTCTTCTTGATGTGTTTGCATTCAATCAATGTGATATATACATTAAATGTATATATACATATATATGTACATATCTACGATGAACTTATGCACATGAGTAAATACGTACATGAGTATACATAGATAGACGTATCTATGTATGTTTATGAACGAAATACCCATATGCATGGGAATGTTGAATGGACAAGTAGATATATATGTGTATACACATATATATACTTTATATATATGTCAATCAATGTTGTGAATTATATGTGTTATAGCAATGCTAAATAAATATACAATATATATGTGTACATATATACATGTATTAATATATGCATATGTATTGACGTAATGGAAACATCCATATGAGTGTATTAATACATATATAAATATACATATGTACATATGTATATATATTTACACATGTGTGTTATTATTTTATGGAATGAATGAATATATGTATATGCATTCGAATATCGAAAGATGCATACTATAATCGTGTAAGTTGATATATTTATATAAATATATATATGTATATACATATATATACACATATATATAATAACATGTAATGTTATTAATATGTATATGTATGTATATGTATATTATATATATTATATATATATTATATAAATATAAATGTTGATAGTGTTGATTATACATAAATAAATATTGATAGCGTTTTATATTCTATGAAGCATATGGAATGTATGGAACACATTTCATACATATTTAAAGTAAACGCATAAGACTATATGCAAGTGTTAAAAGATTAAACATGTTGTTTATTAAGAAGGTGGCACTATATTGCACGTAGGAAATAATAGCCAAAGTAATATGTGGCATTAGAATATTGACCAAGTCGACGTTGGAAGTAATGCCAATCTGTAATGCATGAATCAAACTTTGACTTAGGACCTTGAAACTTAAAGCAAACCAAAGGAATAGGAAACATGGTGTTTTGGTGGTGCCAAAATGAGGAAAGCACGAACCAAGTAGAAGTCTTAACCTGCAATACAAATTACAAATGTGAAGTAGTGAGAATATGTGAATTGGTCAAATTAGGGAGCTGGCCAAATAAGTCAATTTGTAGGAGACCATCACCTTGCTTTTCTATTGATCATTCTTGTTGTCCAGTTGATTGGGGCAACTCATTATATTCTTGGGTATTTGTTTTTTGTACATTGTTTTCAGCAACCACCTTTTGTTATTTTTGTCGAGTTTAACTTTTTGAGCTAAGAAGTGTCAATTTTCTTACCCTGTTTCCAACCTTCAATTGCTAATCATTTTGTATAAATAGAGGTTCCTTTCACTTCATTTGGAATGCATTCTTTCTTTCTAAATTCTATTTTTTTGAGTGTTACTCTATTGCAATATTGAGTTGTGAGATTGAGAGGTTTTTGGTGTGATTTTAGTGAGGTTTTTAGAGAGATTTCTTTGTGGAATTTGGTCAAGGGAAGAATTTTCAAAAATTTTGGTAGAGGTTGTGCTAGGAAACCTTATTCATCAATTAGATCTATTTGATCACATGCATGCTAGTTCTCTACTTTACTTTTTTGTTTTAAGTTGAAAAGATTTCTTGCTTTTATGAGTGTTGCTTGAATTGATTTAAATATGAAAAGAGATGTCTTTGTGTTTGTTTATACCCATATAAGGGGATTATCTTAGCAATTGCATATGTAGATATGATTTTTTATGTGTTTTAATATAGGCTATGTTAAGTCATGCTTAAATAGTTATAGTTTGTTTATAAGAGAGTTAGTGGAGATTGTTTTAAGTTTTAGTTTGGTTACCATAGTGTAATGTTAAGTAAGAAGAGATAGGTTGTTCCTAGGGTTAAATATTACCCAATGGAGGGAATTTCCTATGCATAGAATATGTATGGTCTTAAAAAATTGAGCTAGGAAGGTGTGTGAATAGGATGACTCACTCAAAGTAATTGGGTGATGAATTCTTTGGCCCAAGCAGTGTAAGTTGCCACTATTTACATTGTCAATTAACTGTGATCTAGTTAGACATTCTAGTCCAAGATTGTCATACTCGTAGGTAGAAGCTACCATATGATTAAGTTCTAGTTTGTAGGACAAAATACCAAGCTCAAGGAAGGCTAGTATTATGGGGTTATCCAACCAATCTCTTTGTCAAAGGGTAGGTCCATCTTACCTGATAGGTAGATGTGTGGGGGACCATAGTAAATCTGTGGTTGGTGAAAAATCACTTGAGTGATGCTTCTCCTCATCAGTTGGTAGCCAAAGATTTGAAGGTGGAAAACTTGGACCATATGTATTTCTAGTGCTAGAAGCTCAGAAGAGCTATGTATGTACTTTGTATCCATTTGTATGGAAGGATGTAAAAATGAATGATGTACTTGTGTTTATTCTATATGAAATCAATGTTATGGAAAGATTTTTGAAATTACAATGAATGCAATGGAAGTTTGGAATATTGTTTATTTCATAAGTGCATGTAATTTACACTTTAGAAAAGAAAATTTGTATTGCTATGTTATGGCATCATGGTTTATTCACTTGTGGGTTAAAACTTAGGAAATTTTTTGAGTAGAAAATTGGGCATGTTACATTGCACCTGTCATCAAAGTGTTGTTGTTAACTATCCTTTGGAACTCATTCGCCCTAGGGTGAATGGGTCAAGCCAGGGTTTTCTGAAAATTCAAAATTTTGGTTTCTAGCTCTTGATCTGCTCTTCTAGCTTGTACCTTTCAATTCCTACTCTTGAATCTATACCTACATCAAAAACTAAAAATTTTGGTTTATTTGTATGGGGATTTACCTTGGTCAAACCCAAAGTTTAGTAATTAAACCTTGATGAAAAATACAAATCTAGAATCTAAAAATGTGTGTGATCCATAATCTTAAGTGTGTATAATATTGTTAAGAACTAACATGCAAAGAAATCCTATTCAAGTGTGTTAGAATAAGATCCCTAAATGAACTTGAATGATGAACACAAGACCTAGTTAGGAGAAATCAAAATCCCCTAATAGATAAAAAAATCTAATTATACCTTGCTTTAGGAAGCTAGTAGAAAGAAGAGAGAAGATGGGATCAATAAGAAACAAGTCATTAGATTAAGGGAAATTGCTAGTTGCATTTCCCAAAACCTAGAATCTATCATGATCCACCATAGGCATCAATCTTCAATCGTGAAAAATGCTTGATAAATCTTCACAAAATAAGCTTGAATAATTGCAAAAACACTTGAAATGATACTCCAAAACTTCAACTTTGCTTGCTTGGATGTTCTCCTTGACCTTGAATACAAATCTTGTGAATACTTCTTGATCTCTTTTTCAACCTAGTGCAAAATGGTGAAAAGACTAGGCTTTATAGGATTCCTTTCTAATATCCTAATTATTAAATCCCAAAGCCAAAACTCAAAACTTGAATTTAGAACCTTGAAATGCTGCCAAAAACATGTTCAAAATTTTAATTTTGGATCCCAAAGGGGACGGGTGAATGGATCCTAATCTAAATAATCAGGATCTATTAATTTTGGGGCATTAATTTGATTAAATGCATTTGTTCAATGCCTTTTGTAGTTTCATAAAATATTTAAAATAGGCCTTGGGATGCATAATAAAGGGGTTTAGGGGCCTATTTATGAAGGATAAAATGAATAAAATTGAAGTTAGTAAAATAGGTCCAAATTAAGTGTGAAATTAAGTGTGAAATTGCACTATCACCTAGAAAGGAGTACAATTTTCTACACTACACATATATATGTTGATGGAGGTTCCAACATGTGATATGTTTTATTCAAGTTGGTTATATTGAATAATGTGAACATGTGTAAATAATTATAGTAGGTAATGAGTAGGCCTACATGAGTTTAGTTGTTAAGCACTCCATTGTTATTAGCTCTATATAAAGAAGGTGAATAATCATTGTAAGCATAGGTTATGAGTATGTTATGTTTTTGATATCTCTTAGAATATAACATGAGAGAGCTTCTTCCATAAAAAATATGTTGTTTCCCTCCCTCAAGGGTTTGTTTTATTTAACACATATTATATATTAATACATCTTAGGCATCTCTCTTTAGAATTCCTTCCTACTAATTTTATACCTGTGAATCTTATCAAAAATGGCAATTTTTAAGATGTTTAAAGTTACAACAATAATTATTATATTTTAATGAGAATTTATTTGTAACTAATTTAAACAATCACTAGACTAAAACAAAAAGCAAAATGATTTAATATGAAATTTGAAAAGCTAACATGGTGAGCAATCCCCCACAAAAGTTAAATGGATTTGTCTTGCCATTAATCTCACTAAAATATAATATCTTAATTTCTAATAAAAAATAAAAATAAAATAAATTTGTACTTACATTCTAAGACTATTCAATTTTAAACTCCCAAGCAAAAAAAATCTTCTTGTCTTAAGAAGAATGGAAGTACATAGATAAAATTCTAAATAATAAATAATACCATGGTAAGACAATTGTCTGCAAAGGTATGCCACAATCTACCACCTAAATCATTGAGTTACCCTCAATATTCTCAATTTACAACCATTCCTAAATATATTGCTTAGTGTAAGTAATACATGATATTTTTTGCTTCAAAATACCAATCATAACTTTTGACAATAATCCAAGCAATTGTTCCATCTAAAATAATTTAGAAAATAAATATCCTTTTGTTGTGTCATAAAATTGCACCCTATGGTAATTTCACACTTACACATTAGGCTCGTTGTATTTATGACAAAAACCTATAAGTTAGAATTTCATGATTCTAACTTCATAAGTGAAAATGATGAAGCACTAATAGGTTGGATACATTACTTGTGTAAAGTTTTGAGTAGGAAACTTGCATCATGCATAAACATCTCCACATTGTGCTAGCATCCCCAAACTTTCTAAGATTCAAGCGCAAATATTTTGCATCCTTTGTCTATGACACACATCATTGTGGTAGAAATATGTGAGTAATAACTCCTCCTACCCATGCAACCTCTCAAAAACTCTTTTTTCCCTCTCATTCTCATTCATCCACTCTCTCTTGTTCTCTCTTATTTTATCTTGCTCTCTCTCTCTCTCATTATACTCTATCTTCTTCATTCTATCTTGCTCTCTCTTGCTTCCATGACGAAGATCTACCAAATTTATTTCAAGCAATAGTCAAAGATCTCTTACAAGCAAGCTTATCACATCTATCAAAGCAAAGAGGGGAGCCACAGGCTGTTGGTAATGTTATCTTGTCTTCTTGTCTTGTCTATTTAATAATATCTATTTGATCTCATCTACTTTATTTGTAATAGGGGTTTTCCTCCTTCCAAGGTTTGTTTCTATTACACATCTTTATATTCATGATGAGGGTTATCCTCCTTTATGGGGTTTGTTTCTATCACACATTTTTTTTTTCATGCACTTTTTTCTATCTTTATCTATTTGGATGTTTGTGGAAGTGGAAACACCAAAATGGGGGTTTGACTGAGGCAAGCCTCGAAACAACCCCCAACATTTTTCTCATTATATTTGTGTGTAGATGTACAAATTTGAAAAGTTGGACATTTCTTATTTAAGGATTTTATTCTTTTTCATCAGAGACGAAAGCATGAGATGTAGACGTCTCCATGGCACATTTTTTTCTATGGCTGAAATTTAATCCTCCAAAGGGTAAAATTTGTGGTTTGTGTAATTTCTATTTTTGTATATTATAGATTTTAATTATGTTGTATATTCTTGTAGTTAAGTGATTTTATCATTCTCGTCATTTGTAGTCTAACATTTATTTAGTTAAATTTGTGCAAATATTCTTCATTCTTTATGTTGCCACTGTTGTCAATCAGGATTGCACCCTAGCTAAGATTTGACTTAACTATCCTATTGAAACATGGAAACGTTCTCAAGCTGTGGGTAGCTTATAATGAGAATGAATCTCCAGAGAGGGTTGGTTTCCATGGAAGATCACCTAAACTAAATACTTTTCTAAGGAAAAGGGAGAAGGATAACTTTGAAAATGAAAATCCTAACACCTAAAGGGTGATGTACCAAAACTTTTACTTGTCTACTAACACAACTTCACAATTAGATTTCAAAACATTAACTTTCACAATCTCTGATGAAACAATGCAACACATAAGTAATTTGCATGAAGGTTTGAGACTAAACACAATGTGCAACCTGTATTACAATGAAAATTCTGCAAACACACTTGCAATAATGGGACATGCAAAAGGATTCGAAAGTTGAATCACAATTTAGCTTCAACCCTTTGAATGCAAAAATGAGACAAAACCATGAGATAAGAATGCTTTGCTATTTTTATTGCTCTAAAAAGAGTATGAGAATATCACAATCTAAGTACAAATAAAATCCTACAAAGCTCTCTACAAGAAGTCAAGAGAGTAAGAAGCAAATATGAACTGCGAAAAAACTAAGTTTTTCTCCAACTTATACCTCCAAAGTGCCTCCAAGAGTGAGAATGGAAAAAACTAAGTGAACTACTCTCCAAAGTAGAAACCTGAATGCCATTTTTGAGCAAGAAGAAAAATCCTCCAAAATAGGGCTCAACTCTGCCTCAGAACTGAGTGACAAATGTGGAAACTTTCATCCCAAGAGGGTCAGCCCAAAAAAGACTCAAAAATCAAGCCTAAAATGACTAAAAATAGAAATGGAAACCTTAGTTTTCTTGTTTTTTCCATTTTGCATAAAAATACTCAAACTAGAAATATAAGGTTTCTAGGAGAACTCAATACTTGCTCTAATTTTATTGCATTTAAAATAACAAATACTAAGGAAATTTATAGAAATATTGCCTTAATACTATTTTACAACGTTGTAGTTTCAAAATTACAAAATGGAAAGGCTAGAACTTGGGTTTTGATTTGATTTTTACAACTTTGCAAAAACACATAGAAGGCGCATATGATTTTGACTCAAATTTTGCAAAGTTTATAATATATTCCCACTTAGGCACATTGATTTTCTCCAAAAATCAGAAAATTGGCTAAGACACATAACTATGTGATTTTTTAAAAAACACCAAAAATGACTAAGGCACAATGTGGCTTAGGCTTCTAACACATGCAAAGGCAAAATTAATACCACGAAGGTATTAGTGAAGGCATTTTAATTAAAATCAATGTGGAAAAAAGAAAAGTCAACTTAGGGAAACATGGAAACCCTAACACAAAACCACTCGAACTCCTCATTTCTCTCATTCATTTTGCACTTTGATTTTTTGGTGAAGACTCTACACACTACCACCATGAGGGTAGGGTTTTGAGCTCAAAATCTTGAATTTATTGATGCTTCTGGGAGTTTTCTTGGAGATATTCATAGGAGAATGCAAGGGTAAGTCTTTTTTGTCCTAAATCTGAACAATAACCTCCATTTTGAGTGCATTCCTTGGCCTTTTAGTCACGGACTTTCAACTTGTGGGTAATGCAAAACCTCCTGGCTCAGCCCCTGTAAGACATCTTTTACACTTTTATGGTTGTGGAATTTCCATCTTTTGGGCACTTCTATCTTTGCAAAAACTTGAGGGTTTTTCTATTCTCTGTATGTTTACAAATATTCTATGTGGAACCTTTGGTGGCTTTTGGCTTTCATGAAACAAAAGAAACAAACTCCCAAGCCCCGACCTGAAAACACACACTAGACTTCATCCAATGTTTTTGCAAATATGACATGGGTTTTTTCAAAATCCTAGGACTCCATTAGGCTTGACTTCACAACCGACCCATGTATATTCTTTTGCATTTTTTGGGTTCTCTCATTTTTGTAGATGGTGAGGGTTTTGACTCATTTAATGAGGAAGCATTTTGGTCTACAGGCACTATGTAGAAACATCTTGTTGACAAGCTATTATCTACTTTGTTTGTTGCATACAGTCCTTTTGAAGCTTACATGTTTTCAATAAGGAAAAACAATGTTCTTTAAAAACCTTTTACATGAGAAAATGTTCGCCCCTTCTTTCTCATAGATGATTTTCTTTTTCTATAGAAAAATCTCCAGAATGAAATTATTCACAAGCTTTTTAAAATATAAAAACTTGGTAGAATCCAATAGAGTGCTTTATCTTATGAAAGAATAGAGATCTTGTGGAATGTAACTATTATGCTTGCACAACTCCTTAAAACCTCTTTGTCCATCCCATTTGTAGCTATCATTTTTTCTTTCAATGATTGATGGAGGTTTAAGTTCCCTTTGTACTCTTCATGCATTTTTAACTTCTGTTGTAGGTAGCTACAACTTGATATGCATATGCTTGTCTTTATGAAATGATGTCCTTCCAAATAATATACAATTCCTTTGGATTACTCAAACATGGACAGAGGGAAATTTGAAACACTTGAATGCTTTCACTTCTCACATGATCATGCACAACTCCAAATTCCTATAACTTATTGCATTTGTAATGAGAACATGAATACTCTTTGTCCTTTTGTTGTGACTTTGTCAGTTTCACTTTATTGTTGTCTATTCATTCTCTTGTAACTGTGCACTTCCAATACCTTTCACTCCTTTCATTCTTAAGAAAACACATGATTTTTTCCCCACCATTATGAACTTGGTAACTATTCCACCTAAGTACTTTGTGAACAATGCACTCCTTTTCATCCCTTATATGTAAGCATTGTTTATCATTAATTTTTTCTTCTTGATGGTTGTACCTTCAAGGCATGTACTTCAAACACATGAACAACAAAAAATTATTGATATATAGCAGCAACAAGATATGATAACAACACTATGAAAAAAAACCAAGCAATGACAACATGAAATCTTGCTTGCAAATAGAACTCCTTCAATGAAAGACTGTTTTTGTTTTGCATATTCATTAAGCATTCAAATGATCCATTGTTTATTTGTGATTTTCACTTCAAAATAGAGGGCTGCCTCAATGCACTTTTGAATTGATTGTCATGAATGATCAATGTGCCAATGCTTATTACAACCACTTTGTGAATTACTCCTTTAGCTGAAAATGCTTTGATTTGAGCAATATGAATGTGATTTTCCTATCTCATTCCCCTTTTGAAACCGAGGGGCAGCATGCTAGGCTCAACCCTTGTGGGAGCCTATTTTTGCACCACATGCTATGATGTCTTTAGAAATGAATCAACAACATGATTTCACCTATACCTAAATAGTGAACAAACATGTTAGATAAAAAATAATGAAGCTTAACACTCTTGCGATGTTTGATTTTTGAGCTCTCCCACATATATATCTTATACTTGCTCAACTAACTTAAAGCATCATAGGAATATGCTATATTATTGTTGATAGGGCACATAATGAGATTCATATTCAGATCTCTAACCAACTATTTTATCATGATACAGGTTCATTTGAAGATCAGGAGCGAGGAGGAGCGAAAGACAATGAAGACTCACCCAAGATTCTGCCAAGCAATGATGTATATGTTTTTTCTTATATGCTTTTTTCATTACTTTCATCTTCAGATGTATAGTGTATTTTTGTGTTTCTTTAGTTCAGCTATTCCCATGGCTTGTGTGGGACATTTGATCATTCTCTTCTTTCAAATGTATAGAAAATCAACACTTATGCAATCTTGTATATATTCCATTAAAAAATGAATGAAACATTACATAAATGAATGAAAGCAATCTCTTGTGTTTTTATGTATTTTCCTTTATGTTGAAAAACATTGAATAACAAAACTGAATTCTATCTTTTCTAAGCACCTTAAAATATGCAATGGTTAAGCATAGTAGAAATGTATGGAATACTTTTCACCTTTAAAATTAATAAACTACTTCAGCTCTACCAAATTGAGTTGTAGGTGAAAATTTGGTAATAGCCACCCGAGCTTTGGTCCTTGAGGTAACCAAGGAATATTTTCTCCTTAAGACCCCATCATCTTAAGGGTAGTGAATCCCCTCATTTTACATTTTGGCGAACCCAATGTGAATGAAATCATGTTAGATCTTTTCTTTAAAATTTTAATGCTTTTGATAATGCATTTTCTAAACAAAATTTTGATATGTTGGATGATACCCTAGATGATTTGTTAGAGGCATCTCCTTCACTCAAAATTTTGATAAAAAAAACTTCTTCATTAAAATATTCTTCTTTGCAATTCGAAGAGTTCATAAATGTGGTTGTAGTCTATGTCACCCCTCAAAGGCCTAAGAAAATAGTCATTTATGTGACTTCATCTAGCCCATCTCCTAAAAGAATTCATTCTATTTGTGGGGTCCTTGTCGAAAAGGACATGTCAAAACTTTACACAAGATTTATACAATCTAAGGTTCCCTCTTGTAGAGCGGTAGCCCATATCTAAAATACTAGAAGGAACCAACAAAATCTTAATTAACCTACTTTTTTATCACCTTCTTAACCAAGCCTTCCCCAAGCACCTAAACCTATAGCCAAGCCACATAGTGAGTATGATCTTGTCGAGAAACTTCTCATTACTCCCACAAAGATCTCACTTTTGTGATTTTCTTTAGACTACTTTGGTTTACCAAAGTATGCTTTAGGAAGCTTTGAAAAATATTCTCTTGCCTTCTTCCACTAGGCCAATAGATGTTAATGCGTTCATGGATCATATTTGTGTAGATTTGTCAAATATTATGTTCCATCTACATGAACTCCCACCTCTGGAAGTACAAAAGAAAGAAAATCCTTTGATGATAATAATCTACATTAATAAGTTGGTATTAGATGTGTTCTCATTGATGTACCGGTTTAGCTCTAAACTTATGAAGCATCAACTTGTTACCTAAAATTAAAGTTGATTCAACTTCCCTTGCTACTTCTTCTTTGTATATTTGTGGAATTGATAATGTCAATCGATAAGCCTTATGCACAATTATCTTGCTTTTAAGGTTAAAACCTGTTACCTATCATGTCCCCAAATTGGAGGTATGGTGATTTAATAAAATTAATTGATTAAGTTGTCCAAAATTAATAATTTATCAAAAGGAGAGCTTAATTGATTATTTTAATTAAAATAAAGTGGAGATATTAAATTAATTATTTATAAAGTTATTCCAATAAATTAATATCAAAACGATGACTTTATATTTAATTGATTAAATTGTCCAAAATTAATTTAATTAAATCACTATACCTCCAATTTGGGTACATGACATTACCATACCCACCCTAGTATATGTTATGCCAGGACCATTACCATACAAAATTATCTTGGGAAGACCATGGATTCATGCTTTGGGAGTAGTCACTTCTGCCTTGCATCATTCTATGAAGTTTTTTGCTAATAATGAGGTGATCACAATCAAGGCTGACCTTGATGGTATACACTTATGTGAAATGGCAGTTTTGGTGAAACCTTGGTTGCTCCTAGTCTTAAAAATTGTATCCCTTTGTTATCTTCTAATGCAGTGACATTTGCTCCAACAATGCCTATTACAAAGGATACTCTTGAGACTGATGTCCCCGATGAAGATCCTCTCAAAACAAAGAGTCCTGAGCCTACTCCTTCTACTTCTTCTCCTAAAGTGAATGCATGTCTTGGCGATGATTGGGGAAATTTGAACATTATTGAATCTTATGTCAAATATTACAAAGCAGATCTAATCCACCTAGACATTCCAAAAATTTCATTCACCTCTATTAACAAAAATGATTGTCCTTTTGTTGACAAGGATGATCATGCTTCTACTAAGGAGGATGGCGATTGTTCTTCTACAAAGAAGGATATTATGTTCTTGTGAAGAAGTGTGATACTTATAGCATGGATTACGCTCTTTACACTAATTCTTCTTCTTTCCAAGAATTGCAATCACAGTATGGAATAGGATTTAATATATTTTCTAAATTCGAGTATGGAGGTAAACATTGTGGGCGTAATGAACAAGGTATTAAAGTCCGCTTAGAGGCTAATCCATGTGAATTTAAGATTGGACTTGGATACCACCCCACGAAGTCTAAGGTAAAACCATGGTTGAATGTCAACATGATCTCCACGAATCTCCTCTTAAATTGATTCATCCAAAATATATTGAAAGTAAAGTAGACTCTGAGATGGTTCCTCTAGATTTCTTCTCTTCAGATGAAGCATTAGATTATTTCTTAGGTTTCTACTCTAACCTACTTTCTTATCACCATAAGCGACGATTCCCATATTTCTTGAATAAACATGCATATTTTGGAGAGTTCATCATGAGTGTTGATGAGAATGCTTCTTTAACTAATGTGGATGATGGTGTTTCTATACATCATCTTGAAGACTATAGTACTCTTCTCAAAGGGGATACTTCTGATGTTTTCATGGACCCTAAATCTCTTGAAAAAGTGATTAAGATAAAAAAATGTCTTTCTTTAGAAGAATTTGAACATGTTGACTTATTCCATTCTCATCCTGACATATTTGCTTGGCCATACAAGCACATGCCTAATATTGATGATTTTTTGGTAATTCATAATATCATACTATGTTCAAAACCTAAGCCCGTTAAACAAAAGATTCATAAGATGAACCCCAATGTTGCTTTATTAGTTAAGACTGAGATAGAAAAGCTTCTAAAAGTTGGTTTTATCAATCCTATTGACTATTCACCTTGGATATCAAATATCATTGCCTTTAGTAAACTTGATGGCCATATTTTGCATTTGTATAGTTTTTAGTGATCTTAATAAGGCCTCTCTTAAAGATTTTTTTTGTTTCCTAATATTGATATGATTGTGGATTCCATTGTAGGTTGTTCCTTATTGTACTTCATGGATGGCTTCTTGGGCTATAATCAGATCCATATTAATTCGAAATATCAGTGTAAGACAACCTTCATTACACCTTGGGGTACATTATGTTATGTGTTCATGTCATTTGGATTAAAGAATGTCGGAGAAACTTACCAATGGGTGATGAATTTTATCTTTCACAACTTTGAATTCACAAGATTCTAGAATATTACCTTGATGACATCTTGCTAAGTCTACAAATCATCAAGATCATGTCAGATCCTTCATCCTATCTTTGAAAGGCTTTGAATCTATAATATGAGACCAAATCCTCTTATGTGCATCTTTGACATGGAAGCCAACATGATTTTAGATTTATCATCTCCCATCATGGAATCAAAGTCAATACAAATAAGGTTGATGCTATCGATAATATTCCACCACCTAAAATCATCTCTCAACTATGTAGTTACAAGGGAAGATTCAAGCAATTCATATATTAGTATCTCAATTGGTTGATCGCACTCTTCCCTTCACATGATTGTTGGATAAAGATGTCTATTTTCAATGGGATGATGAATGTGACAAATATTTTGAGCCTATCAAAAGTTATTTGGCCAATCCTCCCATCTTGGTGTTGCTTATGTATGATAGACTCTTTTTACTTTATATTTTTGCATCACCTCATGCTTTAGTAACTTTATTAGCTCAACATGATGATGATGGTAAAGAAAGAGTAGTATACTACATTAGTCATATTTTGGTTGATTATGAGACTCAATATTCTACCATGGGGAAATAATGCCTCGCTCTCATTTTTTCTACATAGAAGTTATGACATTACCTTCTCCATGCAGAAACCCATGCAATTGTAAAATGTGATCTTCTTATACATTTATTCACTAGAACGGATCTCTTTGGAAGGTTAGCTAAATGGATGATGTTTCTATTTGAATGTAGAGAAGGGAGATTCATCACCCTTGAGGCTCAAGAAATCTCCAAGGAACAAATTTCCCTAAACTACCTCAAGTTGTTTAATAGGTGCTTCAGAAATCAGGTGAGTTGACCACAAAGGTTTCAAATTGAAGACTAGACAACTCATTTTCGAAGGACAACAATATGGGAACCAGACTCCAGCATGTCACACTAGCATATTAGATATTTTTTGATGTCTTGTACGAACAAATGTCTAATAAACAACTGGAAAACACAAAGGGCCTACTTACGACCCGACTGTTGAGGTTTTATAGTTTTGACAGAGAAAATGTAGAGTAGAAAGTACAACAAGAAGAATAATGGAAAAATATTCTAGTATGAAAATCACAAAGAAAGAGTAGGAAAATATACCATTCCACTTGTAAAATCCAACTCTTTAGTTTTAACTCCAAATGAACAAACCAACACCTGAACACACAAAAATAGGAAAAATGTTGTGTTATGTTTTGAGGTCTACCTCAATCAGACCCCCATTTTGGTGTTCCTTCCTCCATGGACAACTAGATATGCAATGATATAGATAAATTGATAAAGAAAAGAAAGGAAATGACACTATCAAATAAAGTGCAAAGATAGCCTGAATGTTACTCTATAAGACAATGATGCAAGTAAACAAAAAAGAGCAATATCACCTTCTCTTCTACTAGAACTCAAGGCCGAGAAGAGAAGATGACCAGAGGTTACAGCTTGCTATGAGGATGGAGCTATGTAGACCTTACAAAAACAATAATACTATAGCAAGAAGGTGTTGTGGAGTCTAAGAAGGGAGCTTGCAACAACTAGAAGAAGCAAGAGTGATCAATAAAAGAGTGAGAGTTTGCATGAAGGAATGGGAAAATATCTTGCATGAAGGAGTGAAAGAATGAATTTGAATGCTTGCAATGGAGGTAACTATTTTTTTTGCTGGTCAAGGGTCGACAGAAGATATTAGCTTCACAACCAACCAGAAACATAATGCCTCTATATTTTCCAAGGGTAAGAATCCTTTCAGGATGAAAACATGATCAATAGACATCTATGTGGTGCACGTGAGTCCCCGAAAAAAAATTCTCCACTGACGCAAAAAGACAAGGTCACATAGAAGAAATAAGTTAACGACAACGGGTTTGCTGTTAGAATTAGGTGTTGTACACCTTGCATAATGTTTGTAATGTTTTATTTATTTATTATGTGTGTGGTGCACCTAGGGGTTTTCTAGGTGAACGTGCATCACAAGGAGTTATAATGTTGGGGCCACTTTGTTGTATGTAACATTGGGACTTAATTGTAAAATGTAATAATATAATAAAGTAATAAATGTGGGGTCACATGATGTTGTATGGTTTTGGGCACATGGTTTATGTAATACCACTTGGTGGTTTTGTGGGAGCTTGTTTCTATAAAAGCAACCACAAGGGTAGTTGTTTGGGGTTGGATCAAAAGTTGGTCAAGGTTGAGCTTGTGCATGTGTGAGGGTTTGAAGCATGGCATGGGATGTGTGGATTTATGCTTGGTCACATGGAATGCATGGATAGCTTGTGCTTCAGAATGCTTTGATGGTGTTCATGGCAGATGTATTGTAATGGGTTTTCATTACCGACACATGGGAGTGTGGATGCTTTTGGAGACCGGTTTTTCCTCCAGGCCTTTTCCCAGGGTATATCTTGTGTCATCTTTGATGGGTATGTTGTCTATTCTCTTGCATGTTGATGTTGAGTATTTTACTTGCATGTTTTCATATTTGGGTTATGTGGAAATTGTCATTTCATGGCTGCATAGTTTCCTTACAAGTGGTATCAGAGCATTGGTTGTGGATTGGATAATCCTAGGTTGTAAGAGAATGAAAGACAATGGCAAGATATAGGGGTTTTGTAGGTGTTTTATTGCAGATCTGAGGGTTTTGGGTTTGCTGTTATGATGGGTAGTTTGCAGATTTGGGGTGTGAAAACTTTTGGCAAAATAGGGTTTTCTTGGTTATGTATTCAAATGAGGGTTTTGGGGGTGAGATTTCACAGATGACCTCCTGGGACAAAATGGACCTCATGGTTGGATGGCTGAGAGAGAAATTTTGACATATAACATGCCCTATTTTGGTTACAGAAAAAAAATATATATCCCTGTTCGTCCGTACGGACGTCGGCCAGTATATAATTCCTTGAGAAAATAAAATATTAAAAAGTGGAAAAATAAAATCCGATGAAATTGGCAAAAATCTGCAAAAATAAAAACAAAAATTGAAAAATCAAATTGAAAAAACAATTTTTTTGGGACCTGGAGTCCATGACCAATACTGCTATCTTGCTGCGTGCCGTGACGCTACTGGCAGCGAATGCCAGTACCGATTACCTCGGCGGCAGCCAGCAACCCGGCGGTCTTTCGCCGGCAAAGGCTGGCCCGGCCGGCGGGAGGAGCCTGCCACCCCCCATGTGGGGTTAAAACTTTTAATAAAATTTGAAATTTTTTAAAAAAATTCTGCCATGATTTTTAAAATAGACCCTCGGATTTCAAAAATGAATAAATCAGCCATATTTAATATTCTGGTCGGGTCCGCCAGGAGGGGTGGAGGAAAATTTTTATTTTGGAAAAATTAAATTAAATTTAAATGGTTTTTCAAATCCGCCGCCCACCCACCACCGAAGCGCCGCCCGGGCGCCACCTCAGAGCCACTAGGGGGTGTAATTGGTCCTTTTACAGCAGTTTTTTTCAAACGGGCATAATTTTCACCCAGCATGTCGGATTTTCGACTTCTTACAGTCGTTGGAAAGCTGGTTCCGAGCACTACACAGTAGTATAGATGTTGTTCCATGATTTTGCAGTTTTGACAGTGTTTTGCTTGGTTGAAGTCAGATGTTTATTTTAAGCTTTGAGAGGGCATATCGGGTGCATACGGAGTCGGATTTTGGACTTCAAATAATCAACAGAAAGCTTGTTCAGAGCACTATGCAGTGGATCAGGTTTGGAGATATTTTGGCATGGTTTATTTGCTGTTTTCTTTATCTAAGCTGTTTATGGGTCTCTTTGACTATGGTGTTATTATGAGCTTATGGATTGCCAGATTTTGGGATATTTGATATTGGATTCATTGTATGCTCAATTGTACATCTCAAATTATTATACTTTTGACATGGTTATCAGCATGTATGTTGCATTGTTGTATCTACAAGTTGTGCAATGTTGTAGGTGGTCTATACTTACTTGTTGCACCTATGACTTGGATATGGGTTGTCTTTGCCCATTGATATTTCAGTGTTGATGCATGATCAGTTTTAGTGGCTTGGTTTAGTCACTTGGTTTGCTGATTTGGTTGTCATGTTGAGGAGGTGAGATGGTATTACCAGGTACAGTCATGATATGAGATATATGTAGTTGACTATGATTATGTAGATATGTGGACACGGTTAGGTTGATTTGTTGGTATATTTGGTGGTGATCATGATGTCATGGATGTTTCTTGTGCATTAGAGACTTTGGCATGTTATGATGGTTTATGCAAGTGCATTGTTGGTGGTGTTGGATTGGATCTTGATTCTGGTTGTGGTGGTGTATCTTCTTGGGTTTAGGAGATTGGTATCACGATGTCATGGATAGCTTGGTTACACGGTTCAGTGGGAGCTTGTGACAGTGATGGATATGATGGTTTGGAGGTGTATCTTCTTGCTTTAGAGGATGGTTATCATGTTGTCATTGAGAGCTTGGATTCATAGGTTTTGTGTGAGCTTATGACAGTGTTGGTTGTGTGCATCATGGTGCCATGGGATTGCTCGGTATCACGGTTCAGTGGGAGCATTTGGCAATGATGTGGATCCATTGGTTATTATGGATGGTTGTCTTCAGCAGATGATCTTTGGTGTCATGGAGGAGCTCTTGGATTCTGTGTGTTACAGTGAGAGTTCTTTGACATCAGGTGTTGGAGATGTTGAGGTATTATTTATGACTTGTTGGTTTTGACAGGTGATCCTTGGTTGTAGGATGGTTTTGTTATTATGTCATGGTATACTCTTGATTACTAGTTTAGAGTTGTGGCATGGTGCATGTTATGATGATTTATTCATGTGATCTTCTTTTGAGAGGATGTGAGATCATGGTGTCATGTTTATGTTCCTGATTCTGCAGTTGGAGCTATGATTTTGATCTTGGTTGGTTCTCTTTGTATTGAGTACATTGATCATTTGCTTGGTTCTTTAGCATGGATTGATCGGTTACAGGTGCTCATGGATACTTGGAGACATAGGTGAGGCTTGGTGTTCTCTTGTGATTAGAGACATTTGCTTGAGATGGTTACTCTTGATGAGGTTTCAACAGGAAGTCCGAGGGAGCCTACACCTTTGGTTGGACATGATTTCAACATGGACCAATGAGGAGAGTGTTCTTGGTTTAGTCATGATGACTTGGATATCCTGGAGGAGCATTCTCATTCCCCACTCTTGGTCTACTCAGCGGTTCACTTGAGAGGTATTGCCCATTATTCTTTCAGGTGCATTATGTTTATGGTTTTTTCTTCTCATGGATATGGATCTTGAGCCATGGATATTTGGTTTCTGGAGGGTTCATTTGAGGAGTGTTGGCATGTTTATCTCCTTGTACATGTTGAGTTTAGGAGATGGTTTATTGGGCTGATTTCCTTGGTTTAGGAATGGTTACTTTGAGTTTGATCTTCTTGTTTTGAGATGCTTACATCCATGTTAGTTACATATGTTATGTTTGATCTTGGTGATTGGATGGATGGATGTGGTTATGGATTTTGTTTTGGGGTGTTGTGGAGGAGATCATACTTGACACAGTTGGCATTTAGAGGTGTGTGTAGGAGGACATGCTACAGGTGTTTGGTTTGCAGGTTTTGCTTATCAATGTGGATGTTCCTTGGTACTACATGTTTACTTCTATGTGATGTTGGTAGTAGACTTGGTATGCCTTTTGTGATGGTGCCTTTTTTGGGATGTTAACGAAGCGACGCGTTGAATGCGCTCATTCCAGGTTTGCATTCATCTTGACATTGCCCATGCAGTGGGAGCTCCTGGATGTGTATGTCATGCTTTGACAGGTTTGCACATGGAGTTTGTTATTGCGGTTTATGGGTGGATATGTTGTTGGCATAAGTTTACTATGTTATGTATACCTTAGAGGTATGGATAGTTGGATGTGTTGGCACTTGCTGTGAGTGTCATTTCAGCTATGGTGATTTATTCTTGATAGCTACTGGTGCATATTGGATTCAGTGTTTGTGTTTTGAGATATCAGGTTGAGGCAGGTTTATGCTTCTTTGTGACAGTTAGTGTGACATCTCTTTGGATGTGTTCATATCTTAGTGCAGTTGGCATGGTGGAGGATGGGAGCATTCATGGATGAGATGGTGGTCACCTTGGTTCTTGTTATAGGTATCTTGATGGAGCACATGGAGCACTTGGATTCTAGGATGGTACATGTTGCCTATGGAGTTTATTTGTTACCCCTTATGCAATGTATACAACAAGTGGGAGATTGTTAGAATTAGGTGTTGTACACCTTGCATAATGTTTATATTGTTTTATTTATTTATTATGTGTGTGGTGCACCTAGGGGTTTCTAGGTGAACGTGCATCACAAGGAGTTATAATGTTGGGGCCACTTTGTTGTATGTAACATTGGGACTTAATTGTAAAATGTAATTATTTAATATTGGGGGAATAATAAAATAATAAAGTACCCAATATTAAATGTGGGGTCACATGATGTTGTATGGTTTTGGGCACATGGTTTATGTAATACCACTTGGTGGTTTTGTGGGAGCTTGTTTCTATAAAAGCAACCACATGGGTAGTTGTTTGGGGTTGGATCAAAAGTTGGTCAAGGTTGAGCTTGTGCATGTGTGAGGGTTTGAAGCATGGCATGGGATGTGTGGATTTATGCTTGGTCACATGGAATGCATGGATAGCTTGTGCTTCAGAAGTGTTCATGGAGTCTCTGCAGATGTATTGTAATGGGTTTTCATTGCTGAATAATACATGGAGTGTGGATGCTTTTGGAGGCTGGGTTTTTCCCTCTTGAGGGTTTTCCCAGGGTATATCTTGTGTCATCTTTGATGGGTATGTTGTTTATTCTCTTGCATGTTGATGTTGAGTATTTTACTTGCATGTTTTCATATTTGGGTTATGTGGAAATTGTCATTTCATGGCTGCATAGTTTCCTTACATTTGCATCATTAGAATTAGAATTTCTAAGGTAAGGGTAAATGAATGGGGAATTTTCCTAGGGTGCAAATTTGTGTCGTTACATTTTTCTCCCACTTTAGTGAGCATACATGTCAGTGCAGATGTGAGCTAAAGTAGAAAGAGATTGAAGAGAATATACCAATAGCATTGAGGAAGTAGATCTTTGATCCGACACACCTAGATGTGAAGAGAGGAGAAATGCCTCCACAAGTTCTCATTCCTACAAAGCTAGGTGAACATGAAAGAGAGGAGGCTTCATAGGTTATCAATCTTGCAAAGAAAGCTACAACCTCACCACAAACATGTTAGGCTATAGAAAAAACATGTTAGGTGAAAAACAATAAGACACACAAGCTGAAATGATAAGATACAACCTGATCATATACATTGGTTAGGTAGATAAGCTTGTGGCTATTGCAAACTACATTGTAGGACAATCATAGAAAATATGGGTCTATTCAGGTTTCCCCTAAGCTAGACATGAGGATATATGATGTTTGACACCAAGACACAATGACATTGAATATCAGATAAAATACACACAATTGCAAGATATCAATGAATTCAATTGAAGGAGAAGCTTTCAAAGGGGGTTCCTTCAATAGAAAACCCTTCAAGACACCAAGGTCTCAATTCTAGGGAATGCTCCAAATTGAAAGACACCACATTTTCCACAAGTTATTTTATCATCAAGGAATCCTTTTGAAAGATCCTTTCATCAAGGAATTTGTTGGAAAGAATGCTCATTCTCAAAGGAAAATTTTTAAACTCTTTCACATACATGATCCTTTTCAAAAGAAAATTTCATCCAGGAGTCTTGAGAATATAACATTTTGGAAAATGATAGGATTCAATAAGAGATTATTCCATCAAGGAATTTATTTTAAAACTTTACACAAAGGAATTATTTTTGAAATAATTCACAAAATTGAAAATTAGAACATTGTAGCCCCCCCTTAGGATGATATGTGTTGCACAAAGGATCACATGACATCCTAAGGAGAGAATGGAGAAGTAGATATGTTGTGACATGTGATACATGACACGATGTATTTGTGGTATGTTGTCACGCATGCAAGGGACAACACATAAGAACCACAACATCAAGAAGTAGACAGAGACATAAATTAAGAGAGATAGGGGGATTTAAGAACTCAGTGTCAGATATGTTCATAGATATAGATAGATATACCATATTGCATGAACAAACAATCATCAATCCCCAAAGTTCTCAAAAAATGAACACATGGAGACAAATTAAAAATAAAGAATTGGGTCATGGAAGAAGGCTTAAATTCCCTCAACACTTTGCATCATCCCCAATATTGAAAACATATTTCACGACACATAGAAGAATGATGATACACATAGAAGAATTGCACAAAAAAAAAATTGCACCTATATCCAAGCACCTAAAAGGGTAGCAAGGGTCCTCCAGGAAGGATAAAAAACACAAGCACGAGGGAAAACAACATAGGAAAAAATATACACTACAGATAAAGAAGAGGTGCCACCCTAGTCCCCGTCAACCAATAGGTCATCCTACTCCTAATCTAGATCATTGTAGGGGGAGGGTGGGATAGCAAGAGCAGTGCCCTCTGAATCACTTGCGACAAGGGCCAAGGAAGAAGGTCCCTCAAGGTCTTCTTCATTGAGCTCTTGTGAGGAAAAAATCATTGATCTTGTAAAGATTAAGGATAGAGCCAGGATATCATTCACTGAGTTAAACATCCACTTCACTAGAGTGCCATGTGTCAATCAAGTGGGAGAAGAAGGAGGCACTCGAGAGTGACTGCCAACCTCATTGAGAGGGGAAATGACAAACTCAGGGGAATCGAAGGCCACCTCTGTCACAAGAACAATGCAAGCCAAGACAAAACCAACTTTTAAAGAAGGTGAACCCTTCTTCCAACCTCCACTTGTAGTGAGGTCATCCTCCAGTTTGTGCTTTAGTGAAGGATGTAAAATCCCCACAGAAGAAGCAAGAGATGAGGAAGAATAGGAAAAAGTTGCAGTAGACACCACTATTGTGTTTGGCATGTCTATGGGATGAGAAAAGGGAGGGATGTCTGGGAGGGACATCAAAAGAGGGGGATCCATGCAAGGAGCAATAAAAACCTACACCCTTTTGAGGTGAGCATCATCAAGACCCATTGAGGGAGATAGAAGCAAAATAGAAGCAATTAGAACTGAGGTAGGAACAACAAAAGGAAACAAAAAAGTGAAGAGGATACAAAAATAAGGGCCACTGGCTCCCCCTTCATCTTCTACAAGACATCATGTTCAATGGTTAGAGCCTTTTTCCTACGCTTTACATTGGCTACAGATGTTGGAAGACATGGCTTGAGAAGAGACTAGAGGCTACTACTCAACCACATGAGTATCCTTTGCAACCTTTTCTAGTGGAAGGATGGTCTCCTAGGTAGGAGCAAGAGAAGGAAGCACAGGAGTAGAAGAAACCATGAGAAGAGAAAGAGAAATAGGCGCCTCAACGGTGGGCCTCTTCTTGTTCTTTACCTTAGGGGTAGGTAGAGGAACAATAGGAGATTGTAGAGGTCAAGACATAGGACTAGCCCCATGAGGACCCTTCCCATTACAATAGACAATGGGTCTAATAACCATGGGCATAATAGGAAATAGGAAGACTTGACACTTCACTTTCTGCCATGCAGGCACCATCTCACTTCCCATGAGAGACATGAGAGCGGGAGCCAAAGGTGTCATAGTAGGATGAGAAGCAAAAGCAAGAGTAGATGAAACAAAAGGATAAGGCCCTTGAGTGCGAGCAAGCTTTTCCTTCCCCTTTTCTTGGGTAGAAGAAGCAACTTGTTGCACAATCATGGAAGCCTTCACCGAGATTGCAAAAGGGGACACCGGATGACTAGCCTTTGGTGTTGAACCCCTGGTTTCATATTTAATATAAGCCTTTTATAAAAAGTCTCCCCTAGGAGGGAGAGGTCCAACCAGGGTAGGCCAGAATTGATCTAGTGTCAAGCCCCCACAAGACACTAGTGATTTATAACTAATGTCATGCACTATGTGCATAAAACCTTCATGAGGGAAATTTAGACATTTATGAACCACAAAGGCAACACCGTTCATAGAGGCTCGCTAGGGGATACCTAGCCTTACTCAGAACAAGTCAAACTCTGGAAAGATAACAAATGAAACATCAACAGCCTTGGGTCCTACCAAGACTGAAAGAGAAATAGAGCCCATAGGGGAAACAAAGATTCCATCATGCGTACAAAGAGTGGCCTCCGACTCTTCATATCTCTCCTTGTGTAAGCTATTTATAAACATAGTATCCTTTGTTATCACATTAACTCGACTCGTCAAATCAATCGAGATGCTAGTTACGACTCTTCCATTTATTTGAGCAAGAATGTATAGAGGAGAAGGATCTTTATTAAGAGGCTCATCATGTAAGGTGAATGTCATGTTAGGTGTCACACTCACATTTTTGAGAGGAGGGATACACATGAATGAAACCATGTTCATGTACTCAGATGGAACTAACTCAAATGATGTATAAGATTGTGTTACTAAATGTATAGAATGAGAGGGAGAGAAATTAGTATAAATTTACAATTCACTGTTAGTCTATAAGGAAGCTAAGGTAGCAGAACAAATTCCTACACTAATCTTGAGAGGAGAAAAATACAAAACTTTATAGATCTTTAACAATTACACATTTTCCCAACATAGCCTTGACCACAGATTTATTAGAATTATGTTTCTATCCATCGAGATGGATAGTCCCATCATCGATGTGGTACATACTAATGAGTCTAGTTTATGGTCTCATTTTGGGTAGAATTTATGATTTAGTTGTTAAAGTTACCATGGAATTTGATGTTAAGTGTTGATACTTTTATGGTATTTCCTCAAACTATAGACATTGGGCTTAATCTTATTTCTATAAACCTTTAATGATAATGACATGTTATATGGAATGTCTATATTAATCTTGCATGTGGTTAATGAATGTTCCTTAAGGTGGTTACAGACGTGCAATTATTTTGCATACTAACATTTCCATGCAGATCTAATTTGAGGATGCTAAATTGAGGAAGGCACTGCCAATTGGGCATGCACCATAACGTCTAGCAAGGGAAGTGTTCAAAGGTCAAAGGAGGTCGACGGTAGGAGATTCCCCATGCAAAACGAATGTAACTTCCTTGTAGTGGTCTTTATTGATGTTGAGAAAACTTGTGCGTTACTACAGTGCTAAATCTGCAGTTGGACATGCACATCTGACTAGATTCCATGCATGCATAACCACCACCCCACTTTCTCTATTTTCCCTAAATGGCGTCCTCCTAGTTCATGGAGTTGACTGCCTTGTTTAACTGGTAGTATAAATAAGGATCAGATGCTCCTTCTTTAAAAAGGGTTGCATGATTTGAGATTGTACTTGCATTCTTAAGCTTTTAGCAATACAGTTATTTTATTCCTTTGTACTCAAGAATTCTAGTGAATGAAATGAAATTCCAAGTTTGAGCATCTAAGTTCTTATTAGTTTTAGAGGATTCTTATCCAAGGGGACCCACTTGGTGAGTAATTTGTTCTTTAGTTTAGTATTAGTTTAGTATTACTTTATGTTCAGCAGTTAGTTAAGAATCTAGCACCGACTATTCCTGCAGCCTCTAGAATTCCATTATGTGGTTGTTCCTATAGCCAAAGCAGATAGAGTAATGTCTTATTTTTTTGCTCAGATTTTCATTTTTGTCATGCATTTCAGCTTGGTGTAGTTGATGATTAGCATTTATGTTATTCCTTTATTAGCAATTTACTTTCAGCTTTGTGTCTTTCTTAGTTGTACAATGAAAATGGTTACTTTGGGGTTCCTAGTGCACATATTGTGCTGATCCATTTCAAGTTCATGTCCCTAGGTTGACAAGTTAAATGTACCTTCATGATGATTGAAATGGCTATTCAGGTTATATGTCCAATCTCTAAATCACAGTTGTAATGGCCTAGATGTTAAATCAATGTAGGTGGTAGACACATACCACTTAGGATATGGTTCAGTCAGAGGTCAGGGTTATGGTAATGTCAAAACTTTATCTTTTAATAACTTTTTTAAAACAGTATTATAAGACTCAAATAGTTTTGTGAAATTCCTATTGCTCCCTAGGCCCTTGTCTTTAGACGTAGAGACCACGTTTGCAATAAGCTTGTTTTTGCCAGAAATTGACACTACAGACTGATTATCAGAATGGGATCATGAAGATGAACCCTCGAATTGTGCCACCATCTGCTAGTACTCACACGATGCGGCACACAAGTGTACAAAAGAAGGATATTTCATTAAGGAATACTTTTCTTTCCATGACTTCTATAATTTTCCAATGAAAAACTTCTGAACATCTGAGTCTGATAAAGGATAAGAGATTTGAGAGAACAATGCTTGATGTCAAGCGATAAAATTAGTCACCTTTTCCTGGTCCCCTTGCTTACATCAAACAAGATCTAAAAAGTTCATCTTCAGTCCGATGTTAGCTTGGAACTGTTGGAGGAATTTATTTACCAACTGATCAAACTAGAAGATAGAGTTATCAAGTAAGGACCAATACCACTCAAGGGAAGTGTCCTTAAGGGATCTCAAAAATATCTTAGTCATTAGAGCATCGTGGTGGAAGAAATCAATGCACATAGCATTAAATACTGAAACATGTGTTGGAGGGTCTCTACGACCACCATACTTTTCAAATTTCAAAAATCTCCATCCCTTGAGGGATAGGAGTGTTTAAAATAGCAATAGATAAAGGACTATGGTGAAATAAAGGTTGAAAGATAGGTTGAGAAGTAGCATTGGATAAGTTCACTAACTAGTTCTGCATCTAGCATATGTTCTAAAACAAGGCATTTAAGAGAGGGTTAGAAGATGAAATAGGACTAGTGGAACCACCACCAGAACCACTTGAGACACCAACCCCCATTCCAATAGAGATCTCACCACCTAGACTAGCATGGGCTCCAAGATTTCCACCAAGAACATTAGGATTAGAGGAGTTGAAACCCAAGGGTACCTTGTTTACTTTAATGATGGGGATTGGTCGAGGACCAGAGGTGGTGTCGACAAAAGGGCCAATCTCAACCATACATAATGATGCCTTAGGCATCAAGACTTCTATCTATCTTTCAATGGTATCAAAGCCAAGGTCTCAAGTAGTGTCTGACCTAGGATTGTATGACAGGACATGAGTGTCCACTATGTTTGCAAGGCCCTAGAGAAATTCTAGACCTACTCAATCCTTGTCCAACATAGTTCTCAAGTTGTTAAAAAAATTAGCAACCCTAGCCATAGTCCTTTCTTTCTCTAGATGCTTCCTAAACTCCCCAAGTCTTCTATCTAAGGAAATAAATTTCTATGCAAGAACCTTGAGAGCATCGTCTTCCTCCATATAAAAAGAAAAAGGAGAAGTAGGAGGGGTAGGAATAGGAGGAGCTTCTGTAAAAGGGCTGGAGAAACTTGTATTTATTCATGAAATCATTTCATCAAAGGTAGGACCTATAGTGACCTTAGAATCCATCTCTATATGTCATAAGATCCTTCTAACAATGTGTTCCAAGGTTATATACTGAGTCATAAATGTCATAAAGCATCACAATACATGATTCCGTAACACACCAGGACACGAGAGAAAGATATCCAACACTAAGAAATGAAGACAAGACTTTCACATTGGGTTCACCAAAAATGTAGAGAAGGGGGATTTTTCACGCTCGAGGCTCCAGGTCATGGGAGATCCCCAAGGAACGAACTTCCCTAAACTACCTCAAGTTGTTTAACAAGTGTTTCAAAAATCAGGTGAGTTGACCACAGAGGTTTTGGATTGCAAACCAAATAGCTCATTATCATAGGACAACAATGCAAGAACCAGACTCCAACATGTCGCACTGGCATCTCATGGACCCATTGACATCCTATACAAACAGACGTCTGATAAACATTGAGAAAACATACAAGGCCTACTTATGACCCAACTGTTGAGGTTTTTTCAGTTTGACGGAGAAAATGTAGAAAGCAAAAATTATAACAAGAAGAATACTGGAAAGCTATTTTAGTGCAAAAATGACAAAGAAAAAGTAGGAAAAGATACCATTCCACTCATGAAATCCAACTCTTTAGTTTTAACTCCAAACAGATGGACCAACACCTACACACATAGAAACATAAAAAATTTAGGGTTGTGTTTTGAGGTCTACCTCAGTCAAAAACCCGTTTCAATGTTACCACCTCCACAGATAGCCAGATATGCAATGATATAAAGAAATCGATAAAGAAAATAAAAAAATAACACTATCAAATAGAGTGAAAAGACAACTTGAATGCTACTCTATAAGACACAATGATGCAAGTAAACAAAAAAGATCAAAATCACTCTCTTCTACTAGCACTCAATGCTGAGAGGAGAAGATGACGAGAGGATACAATTTACCAAGAGAATGGATCTTTAGAGACCCTGCAAAAAAAAAAAATTGCAACAAGAAGGTGTTGTGGAGTCCAAGAAGGGATCTTGCAACAACTATAAGTAAGAGTGATAAAAAAGAGAGTGAGAATGAGCTTGAGAGAGTAAGAGTTTGTGTGAAGGAATGAAAATAAATCCTGCATGAAGGAGTGAAAGAATGAATTTGAATGTTTGAAATAGAGGTAACTAGTCAGTTTTTGTCGGTCAAGGGTCGACAAAAGATGTTAGCTTCACAACCAACTACAAATGTAATGCCTCTGTAGATTCTAGGGGTGGTAATCCTGTCATGATGGAAGCACGAAATGTGTGCATCTTTGACAAAAATTCCTCCACTGACACAAAAATATAAGGCCACATAAAAAAATAAGCTGACGGTGGCGGGTTTGCATCATCGAACTTATAGTTTCAAAGGTAAGGGTAAATAAATGGGGAATTTTCCTAGGGTGCAAATTTGCACCATTACATTGAGTTTGACATTAAGTTTGTGATGCATAAAGAAATCAAAGGACAAGTAGTTTTCAATCAATTGGAAGAAGCTCCCTCACCTCATTCCCTTCCTAATTTGGACTTATTTTTGGATTAAAATCTAGCATTGGATCATGAATCTATGTGGTAAATTTATTTCAATGGATTGAGATGTCAAATCAGCTCTAGGGCAAGTGTAGTCTTAACCTCACCTCCTCTAGAATGAGCTTTGGGGGTGGATATTTTGGTGGTAAATCCTTAGTGCACAAACTTATTCATATGGGATACTTTTGGAAAACAATGGAGCAAGACTCCTTTGCCTTTGTCAAGAAATGGCCTCAATGTCAACAACATACTAATCTTATCTGAGCTCCCAAACAAGAGCTTCAAAATCATACCTCTCCTTGGCCATTTACAAAATGAGGCTTGGATATTATCAGGAAAATATCACCTCCTTCTAAATTACATACCTTCATCATCATAGCTATTGATTACTTTATGAATTGGGTCGAAGCTATTCCAATTTGATCCACTAACACTGAGGCAATCTGTAACTTTCTTCTAAAAAATATCATTGCTCACTTTAGATTTCCTTCTACCATTGTTTCTGAAAATGGTTCTTCATTTAAGAACAAAGAGGTAAAGAAATTTTTAGAAAAATTTCACATTCAACATTGGTTTTCTACACCTTACTATCCTCGATCTAATGGCCAAGCATAAGTGTCTAATAAAACTTGTGAGCTAATTCTCCATAAAATATTCAACACAGTAAAGACCGACATACTCAATTGACTTATGCCTTATGGGCCTATCGCATGAGTGTTTGTATGGCCACTGACACAACCTCATATAGCCTCAAGTATGGTGTTGAGGCTATCATGCCTTTAGAGTTGGAAATTTCATCTTTGTGTGTTTCCCTTAAAGGGATAATTGATGATGGCACTTATTGTGCTGAATGCCTAAACCAACTTGATTTTCTTGATGAGTTTCAATTATAGGCCCTTGACCATCTTCAATCTTATCAAAAATCTATTTCTAAGCATTATAAACAAGGTGTTCTTTCTTGTACCTTTAAGGCAGGTGATCTCATTCTCTATGAGAACCAAATAAATGTAAATGCACCACCTGATCAAAAGCAGAAATTTGGTTCTAATAGGTTAGGTCCTTACATAATCACCTCTGTGTATGGTTTTGGTGCATATATATTGTCATCTATGTATGGTACTCCTCTAAAAGAACCGGTCAATGCAATACACCTCCATCAATACTATGCATAAAGTCTGTGACATGTGCATGATGCTCGTCCCTTTTCAAGGATTGTAGTCCATCATGCTATGACATTCCTTCATTAACACAATACCTTTTTAATTTGTGTTATGATGTGTACATGTGTATTTAATTAATTTCTTTAGTTAGGACATATATATACACATGTTTTTTTTGTATGCTATGTATTTGTGCATTGTATTTGATTAATTCTTTTGTCCATATATTAGATCATCATTACATTTAATTAAGCATACATCCAATAAGTGTTTGTTAAATCATGATAGTATTTAATCCAAGCATACATCTATAACATAATCATAGATAAAAAGGAAACATACACATAAGAACACATGTTGTCAATCCAAAATCTCATATATATCAAAAATTCCATTTACATGTATCACACTAATGTAACAAAATGTGGTGTTTGTATATTTGTATTATAATCTCTACATAACAAATGTTATACAATGATGATATGATACAAAAAAATTGGCTCTAGTCGTTGGGGGCATGGCTCCCAAAGCCCTTTGGTGCTAGGAGTGGCAATGGAGGATGTTGGATGGACACATGTGAGTGAGATCAATGTGATCACGACATAGACATGCTCCATAACCACAATACATGTACCTCCCCTTGTAGCTTTGTTGCCTCATCTCCAAAGGATGTGATGTGCTCTACCAGTTTAGCCTCCCACTCCCATGCCTCTTGCAGCTCATCTCTTAGTTGTTGCTCCCAAGGACGTTGTAGATCAATGGGTGTTTTCCTTCTAACTGTTGCTTGTCTCATGAGGTCATCAACTTGGCTCTATAGAGTGCCACATACCTGCTTGAAACTCTTAGCTCGTATCTTGACCTAGCCTCTCTCAGTGAGAATAATACAAAGCTCTACATCCCTCTAATCTTACTACTCGATCATCGTGAAAGGCTTGGTGATCCACTAGACCACCTCCACTTATGCACCTTGTAAGCCGTTCTTAGACACACTACATGCTCAAATAGTTGGGCATGGCACCCTACTATAGGTGGCCTATAGACATCAAGGATTGACCTCAGGACCTAAATGGCTAGGACTACCTCTGAGATGCACTGCCCGAAGAAATCGAGCCACTCTTGTGTGAACACTGAAACCACAGAGAAAGTGGATGATATCAATACCATATCATCAAAGAATACATGTATATGTATATATATGAAAAGATATGAAATAATTGAAATGAAATAGCATGTACCAAATAAAACTCGTACATGTGCCCCTAGCTTGCCAGTGTGGATCCGGGGTGGAGCACCACTACTAGAAGCGATGCTTGGCCTTGTAGCCACTGCTAAAGGAGGCACAACTAGCTCAATGCCAGGTGGAGCAATAGAAAAGGTTGGAGTGCACACTAGTGATACTACATGTTGTCACCACCTCGGCCTCTCCTCTACTCTACCCACCGCCGCCTCACCCTCAGACCCTTGTGCACCAAAATTGCTCGTGGGGGAATTTGCTAGGAAAATTAGGGTAGGACTTGCTGTCAGCCACTAGTTAACAAAGCTAACTGATACATTGATGTCATTGGTCGCTAGAGCCTCAAGCTGATCCTTGTTTGAGCCATTTTCCCTACTAAGTGTGATGTTGATGATGGTTGGACATGGACGGTCTACAACTCTCACTGTGCTCATGTGGGATCGTATATACATGGGAGCCATCGAAGGGATGACTTGCACCTAGTTGAATTGTTGTGCGACTTAGTGCCAATAATATGGTACAAATATGTGGTCTAATCGACTGACAAGGAGTTGATCTCACTGCATCCTTTGTAGATCCTCTTATCGGATGGCCAAACCCCCATCCGCCTATATGACCTCCATCTAATATCATCACTCTATCAAACATCAAATCTCTACTACCAAAAAAGTAAGTTGCCTAGCTGTCAATCACACAATAAAGGGTACACATGCACTTGAGGATCTTCCTACACTGTGCCCCAAGGATCCCCAGCCAACTATGTGCATCAGCTATGCTTGAATGGCCACACCTGTAAAAGTGTGCATGTGGTGACACTATGGTACTCATAGTACATGTATCACCCGAGGTTGTGGTACAAATGAGCCTACATGCTTCGAACCTAGACAAATATAGTCCTCCACTCCTCCATCTCCCTAACACAATGGATGAGGCCCACGTGGAGGTGAGAGCCTCACCCATCTATCACAACATATAGTGCCACTATCATGATCATCACGTGACATACTAGTGACACTGCCACATGACCTTGGTCTAGCCATAACATGTAGATGTGGTCGGAGTTGTTCTCTAGGATCACATGATTGATGTAGTACTGCTACCTAGACTATACATCCCAAGCTATTCAACCCTCCTTGTAAGCCACCCACTCTCCACAGATGGGTAGGAAAAAGATGCAGTAAACATCCTCTAGTGTGACTATTAGCTCCCCTATTAGGAGATAAAAAGATGAGGTGTCTATGTCCCACCTCTCTATAAGCGCCATCAACATTGACGCATGGAACTGTATCTTAAGCATGGTGTACACCCATCATAGCCCAACTCGCTATAGCAATGCATAATCAACGGGTACGATTTGGTCACTACGATTGCAACAATGATCTTGGTAAACTCCTGCAACTCCCAATATGCTCACGGATCTCGAGAAACTCCTACAAAACCATAAAACACTGTTGCATAGAAAATTGTATACACTTGTACAATTTCACATTATGTTTTGGCCCTGTAATTTATTGGAATTATTAAGCTTCTAATTTTCCAAATTATCCATTCCAAAGCCTAATTTTTACTATTTTTCGAAGAAGGACAAATATTAAATAAATGCATTCAATCAATAAATTATCCCTGACTTTGAGTGTCTTGGAATCTTGGGCCAAGACCTAGTAGCCCATGGGTGACTAGGTCACCCTTCTTAGTTAGGATCCAAATTTAAATATGTTTTTGCGGTATTTTAATATGAAAAATTCAAATATGAAGTGTTGGCTTTTGGAATCTAATTTTTGATAAATTGGATAAATACTTATAAATACTTGGTTATTTTACCATTTGAGATCTATCTAGAAAGAACACACATTCAAGAGAAAATATTATTGTCAAGAGCTTATTGAGGAATTCAAGAGTGGCATTATTAGATTTTATTACCACAATTCAAGATCCAACATCATGTCAAATTCTATGTGTGTTGATGTTCATGTTTTGTGAAGGCTAACATTGTCGTAGATATCCAAAGCATTCAAGCATTCTATCAAGCAAGATCCAAATCCTTGAAGTGATGTGTATGTCTTTAGTCCTTCAAAGAAGCCATTGAAGGGTGGTGAGTTGCAACATTTGTTCATTCATCATTTCCTTCCATTTCATTAAGGTTTTATCATTGACATTGTCATTGTGGAAGCGGAAACACTTAACGTGGGGTTTGACTAAGGCAAGCCCCTATATGGCACAACATCTTCTCTCTTTGTGAATGTGCAGGTTGCAAGTTTGGAAAGGATTGAAGAGATCTTGAAGACACGTTTTGCATTGTTATTGTCATCAAATTTTTCAAGACATATTAACTCCATTACAAAATGTATTGATGGGATTTTGATAGTGGTACAAGTAGAAAATAAAAGCTTAGATCTAGCACCAGAGGACCCTGAAATTTGATAAAGATACCCTAACAAAGACTCAGTTGCCTAGGGGCGACCAAGACCTGCTACAACACTCAAATTTGACTTTTGGTGATAGGTACATATCAGTTTGTAGCTTCATGATCCACTTGCAGAGTTTCGTTCCCATTTGTTTATATTCGAGAAATTACATTTATCATATTAGGTCATTTAGTTTAATTAGGTTGATCATTTTAAATCATTCCCAAACCCTCAAATAGATGTAGATCTAGGTCTGATTGACTCACCTAAGAGGTTGTAATTCAATCTATGCACCTTGTTAATTGCATCTTAATGAAATTATAGAAATGATAGAACAATACACCTTAGTTCACTCGGGTGTACCACATTTTTTATGTTTCAAACACTATGTCAAAAAAAAATCTCTCTTAGAATGTTGTAATTTTCTACATTGAAACTGTGTGAGTATTTTTTCCATCAACGTTTTGAATCATACTCCATGATCCATCATCAGGATGCTTAGTATAGAGAGTAATTTTCTGCATTGAAACGGTCTCCTTTCCTTTTCCCTCACCTTTTTTATCTTCTCAAGTCTGCTTCCATTTTTTCACTCTTACTCTCTATTCTCCTTTCCTTTTCCCTCACCTTTTTATCTTCTCAAGTCTACTTCTATTTTTTCACTCTTACTCTCTATGCTAAGCATCATGATGATGGATCATGGAGTATGATTGGAAACGTTGATGGAACAATACTCACATAGTTTCAATCCAAAAAATTACAACATTCTAACATCATGGACTATGGAAACTTCATGCTTTTAAAATCTATCTCTACTCTACATCATCTAAAATTTTCTATCTTTGAGATGCCTACACACCATGCAAAGATTTGTGCGGTCCACTGGCATCCAAGGCCTACTCGGCCAATGATAGTGTGCAATATGGACTCCAACACAGTCGCTAAATGTCTTCGTGTGAGATGCAAGTGTGTCCATAAGACGCCACCATGCTGGCTAGACACATGCACTACTTGTAGTTTTTCTATGCTAAAAATTGACCAAAAATGACAAGCTAATAAAAAAAATTATCATACCCCATCTGGTGGGTTGCCCCTCTCCATGTTGATGCACAACTGGTCAATCCTCGGTAGCCAAAAGTCTTGTCTACGAGGCATTTTTTCTGAAAACTCTCTAAAAGTCAACAAACTCCTCACAATGAATAGTGAAAATGACTTTCTATGGGCCCACAATGGGAGTATATAGGTCAATTTTTGCCCTTTTTTCATGAAATTTTTTCCTTGGATTTCCTCTCTTCTTGTTTTCACCCACTTGGTTGGGGGGAAAACTAAGAGGGGGCATATACTCATTTCATTAAATTTTTCTTCTGAAATCAAAATTTTCTTAAGCATTCTTCTCACCATAATAGCTTCTTTTGATTTCAAAAATGACCCAATTTTGAATTTTGCAAAATGAACCTTCATGTCAGGCACTATAGTTTCTTGCCAAGCTTGAACACTAGGGGCATTGTCAATATCCACCTATTTGATCTCTACGGCCTCTACAATATCCTTTTTCGTAAAATTTTGTAAAATTTCAAAATTTTAAATTTAACATTTATTTCTTCTAAGCTACTTTAGTGTATTTTATTTTTCTCAAAAAAGAACTCACTAAAGTGGGGGAAAAATACAGTGTCATAAAATTGCACCCTGTGGCAATTTCACACTTATGCATTATGCCCATTGCATTTATGACATAAACCTATAAGTTGGAATTTCACAATTTTGACTTCATATGTGACAATGATGAAACACTAACAGCCTGGATACCTTACTTGTGCAAATTTTTGAGTAGGAAACTTGTACGATGCGTAGACGTCTCCTTTATGTGCTAGCATCTCAAAACTTTCTGAGATTGAAACACGAATATTTATCATCCTTTGCCTATGACACACATCATTATGACAGAAACACATGAGTAATGGTTCCTCACACCCATGTAGCCTCACAAAACTTCATTTTTCCTTCACATTCTCATTCATTTTCACTCTCTTGCTCTCTCTTGTTCTATCTTTCTCTCTCTCTCATTCTACTCTATCTTCTTCATTCTATCCTTCTCTCTCGTGTTTCCATAGTGAAGCTCTACCGAAATTATCTCAAACAAAAATCAAGGCTCTCTTACAAGCAAGCTTATTGTGTCTATCAAAGGAAAGAGGGGAGCACAAGTTGTTGGTAACATTCTCTTGTCTTCTTGTCTTGTCTATTTGATCTTGTCTACTTTATTCATAATAGGGATTTTCCTCATTCCATGGTTTGTTTTTATTACACTTATTTATATTCATGATAGGAGTTCTCCTCCTTTGCAGGGTTTGTTTTTATCACACATCTTTTATTTCATGCACTTTTCTCTATATTTTTCTATCTAGATGTTTGTGGAGGTGGAAACACCAAAACAGGGGTTTGACTGAGGCAAGCCTCGAAATAACCCCCAACATTTTTTTCATTATGTTTGTGTGCAGATATATAGATTTGACAAGCTGGGAATTTTGGATTTAAGGGTTTTATTGTTTGTTTCATTAGAGACAACAACGCGGGGCGTAGATTTCCCCATGACGCATTGTCGTTTTTGGTTAAGACTTAATCCTCCTGATGGTAAAATATGTGATTTATGTACTCTTTGTTTTTGTATATTAGAGATTTTAATTTTGTTGTCTATTCCTATAATTAAGTGATTTTATCATTCTTTTCATTAGTAGTTTAACATTTATTTAGTTAAAGTTGTGTAAATATTCTTCATTCTTTACCTTTGTCACCTGAACTTTGATCCTTGAGATAACCGAGATATATTTTCTCCTTAAAACCTCATTATCTTGAAGTTAGTGAATCTCCTTCTTTACACCTTTTCTATAAAAATAACATTTCCCTTCAAAATCAATGTCTTGTTGCTGGGCACAAAACCTCCATGTTGAAGGAGGAGCTTCCATTTCATTCATCTACAACATCAAAAGCATTTTACCATCAATTGCATTCATACCCAAATGTCACTTCATGTCAATAAATTCGAAGTAAGCCCTACATTTCAAAATTAAACTTTGCTTCATTTATTCTAAAGAGTACATGACTATTTTATTATTTTCATGAATAGTGTATAGGGTACTTCTTCTAAGAGTTCATTAAGGAATAAACTAGAGTTAATACCATACATGTTGCAATCCAATGTAAATGAAGTGTAATTTTTTGCTAAGAGCAATTAAAAGTATCCAAATTAAAATAGACAAGAACAATTAGAAGTCTCTGAATTAAAATAGACATGCACACATCAATACACACGCAAGGCCCTACATTGGAGAACGTGGATGAATTTTCTTCTCCCTTTTCCAATAAGTTTGACTGTCACACTTTTTGGGATTGCATGGTGCTCCACATATTTATTTCAAATTCACTACAACATGTTTGCCACCCTTCAATTTAGATTCAAGTTAGTAGTGAAACCATCATTTAAGTGTGTCAAACAAGTAAGAAAATAATAGCAAATCTAAATGATTGGGCTTGTAAAAAAAATTGTTCTTATCATTTTGACTGTTAGATACTCTTAGCTTCTAATAACCACTATCTATTTGAAAGGATGGTTTGGTGGTAATAATCTGTAAAATTTGCCCCAACGAAAAGGAGAATTTATGCACAATTTTTTTTTTCCTTCATCATCATGCAAAAGGATTACATAGAAGGTTAGAATCATATAAACAATAATGGAGATCAGCTTAATTAGTTTCATATCATGCCAGTTGCATAATCCACTAGTACAACTTATTTCCTTAATAAAAAGAATGTTATTCCACATACCTTCATGATGGTGAATTGTTTTACCTCCAAGACCCCACTCGATCCAGTCGTGGTGGGGTGAAAACTGATCCCAACCAATGTGGATTCAAACCCTATCCAACCCTCCAAGCGGATTAGGTGGCCCGTGGTGAGAGAGAGAGAGAGAGTCCCCATTCAAACCCTTAAGCTATGAGCAATATGACTTCCTAGTGACCCATTTACGAAGGTGCACCTAGCTATGGTAAACTTATAATTCCTTCCAATAGTTATGAGATTTCAAAGGGGAGTTAGATCTACCTACTTTAGCTTGTTGGGTATCCATCTTCCGGTTGTCCATATATCGGCTAAGAAACTAGGGTAACAATCATTGGTGTGAAATGCTCCTAGACTAATGACCATCTCGAGCCTAGTACTGCTTCTAGACTATTTTCCATCTCGAGCATAGTGTTGCCCCTAGACTATTGTCCATCTTGAGCTAGTATCACCCCTAGACCATCATCCATCCCAAGCTTGGTACCGCCCCTAGACCATTGTCCATCTCAAGCATAGTATTGCTCCTAGTCTATCATCCATCTCAAGCATAGTACTCCTCCTAGACTATCGTCCATCCCAAGCAAGTACTATTCCCTAGTTTATGCTTAGCACTGGACCAAGAGTAGGCTCCCAACTCAAGGTCAGTAGGTTTCCCTCCTAGCTACCTCCAAGTATGGCATTGTTAGATATCCTATGAAGAAAATTTATTACCCTTAGTCACCTTCTGGTGGGAAGGAAACTCTTCTTCCCTAGTTAGTAGGCCGAGGATACCTGATTCATTGATCCTATTGGAATAATTCAAGTCATCGTATAACAAGGATTAAATTAACAAAAATACTCATTAAAATGAGAACGACTGCCTTAATAGTCATCTGATCGTAATAGTTGTAGTCTTTTGTATGGATAGTTGACTTAGCAGCCAATAGTGTAGCAAGGTATGGTGTAGGAAGTACTTAGAGCCAATAATCTAGTATACTATATTGATGGTGAAAGATTTAAATGTAATGGTAATAGATTTTTGGCTGCACCATAAAAAAGATTAATTCCTTAAGACAAATATGGGAAGAGATATACTACTCTACTTGTTATGAAGACATTTTTTTTGTTTTTACCAAGAAGGTAATCCCCCATTGAGGTATAAATACGTCATTCCATGCCCCATGGTTAAGAAATTAAGGCTATGATGCCTGCTTGACCAAAATCTTCATGGATAGATTAACGACTACAAGAACTAAATTAAGATGTATTCGATAATGTCACATTCTAATATAAGTGAGCAGCTGCAAGGACTAAATTGAAAAGTATTCTATATTGTTACCTTTGATAGGAGTTACAACTGCAAGATTTAATGAGATCACTCTATATTGACACATTTTGATATGAGTTAATAGTTGCAAGTTTTAAATGAGATTTGCTCTATATTTTTTTTTCACATTTTGATATGAGTGAACAACTACAAGTTTTAAATGAGATTTGCTCTATATTTTTTTTCACATTTTGATATGAGTGAACAGTTGCAAGTTTTAAATGATATTTCCTCTATTTTTTCACATTTTGATATGAGTGAACAGCTGCAAGTTTTAAATGAGATTTGCTCTATTTTTTCACATTTTGATATGAGTGAACAGCTACAAGTTTTAAATGAGATTTGCTCTATATTTTTTCACATTTTGAGATGAGCGAACAGCTGCAAGTTTTAAATGAGATTTGCTCTATTTTTTTCACATTTTGATATGAGTGAATAGTTGCAAGTTTAGTAAGGCTTTATTAGTTAAACATGAGAATAGGCTGAGTATGAGGTAAGCCAGACCTCCATGGTATTACTCTATCTTTTCTTCCTTAACTTACCCTCCTAGTTGCTTATACAAAAAAAATTGTTGCCAACAATCAAATACCCTATGTTCTCCTTTATTCCTAACTTATTTTATCATAATCATATAGCAGGTGCCAACATTCATCTCCTATAGCTTAACCAAATGAGACCATTAAATCACACATTGCACCCCCAGCCATGTCTTGGGTTAAAATTCCTAATATTTTTAGGTAGAGATTGTTGTCAAAAGAAATCATTCTATTGTAACCCTCTCTCTAATGCTATTTTCAAATAATGTTGTTCATCTACCAAGCTTGAAGGATAATACAGGAGTGATGTTAAACAAACATGAGAACAATTGTAGCTTCCATTATTGCAGCATTCAAATAAGAAATATTAAACACTTACATCTAAATTCATCACTGAAATAGCAATGCAAATCTTGTTCTTAACTAAACCAAAGTTTAAGAACCTGGATTGCCTGTGCTTGTAAAGATGACTATAGAACCAATGGAGGATGCCCTAGTTGATGATGGCATTGAAAAAATCTTGAAATTCTATCCACTCCTTCTCTTTTTCCAAATTTCTCCCCACAAAAATGAGACCTCTCCAAGTCGATTTAAGGAGAAGAGAGCCGAGTTTCTCCATGACTTGTTGGTCAATGTCCCTTCTTGCCATGGGCGGCGATTGCAGGGGTTGCCAGGCATCCTTAAAAGTTTTGATGTCCTCTTCTTCGACCCAGCTACGCCTCTTCCTCTCCTTGGTCGAGGATTCCTGATAGCCTCCCTGCTCAGCTGTCTCATGCCGCCCTTCCTCTCCCATGAAAGCATCGGGCTATTTTTTTTCCTGCATCCTCTGTCTTTCCTTATTTGTTCGATGATATATTTTATTTCTCACGGGTTTGATGGAATATGACCTTTGATAAAATGGTGAGTGTTTTCTATTCTTTTCTTTAAGTTGTTGTCATTTTAATAATGTAACTATCAAGTATTTAATTTATAATTTTATTATTTTCTTATATAAATTATTTTATTTATTCACCTTTAGAAATATTTAATTTACAATTTTATTATTTGCTTATATAACTTATTTTATTTATTCACCTTTAAATATTTATTTATTTTAATTTACCCCCTTCTTTCAAATACCTTAATTAAATCTACCAAATTGAGCACTATCAAATAATTGAGATATTTTAAGTGGACCTATTGGCTTTACTTAGCCAGAACAAATAACTATAGCAATAATATATATATCAAAATCCTAGGTTGACTGAACCTCAGGGTGACGAAAACCACATGCAATGTCTAACTCTAGAATAACATACCATTATCTTTCTCTCAACCAATGGAACCACATAATCCGCCTCACTTTTCACCCCTGGTACCTACATCCAACGACAAGTCTCACACAAATACATCCAAATCATTAGTCCGTGTTAATCCAACATTTAATGCATTAAATTAAAATAGCATAATAAGATTGATAAGCTTACTTAATAATAATAACATCAAAGTTTATAACGCACACTCAGGCACACACACACACTTATATATCTTCGCATATTAAAGTTCAAAGTTCCAGCCCTAGTCCAAATTACATTGGGGCTAGGGGTCATGCAAAATGATTAACAAAGTATCGAGGGGATATGACATACTTCCCCCCTTAGGATTAAGCCGACTCGGCTTAATTAAACAAGTATGGATATTCTAGTTTCATTACATTTTCATCTTCCCAAATAGCTCCTTGTTCCCCATATTGGTCCCATAGGACCTTAACTTGCTAGATGGTTCTATTGCACAACTGCAGATTGCGCCTGTCTATGATTGCGAGCGGTTCTAGGTGGATATCTCCAGCATCTTCTACCTGTAGTGTCTGCCAATCAATTATGTATAAGGGGTCAGCAACATATTTCTTAAGAAAGGATACATGGAATACATTGTGTATGCGAGAGAGAGATGGCAGAAGAGCTAGTCGGTAAGCTACATGGCTGATTTTCTCAAGTATCTCGAAAGGCCCTATGAATCGTGGAGCTAGTTTAGGAACCTTGCCAAAAATTATTGAGCTTTTGTGCGGTTTAACACGTAGGAACACCTTGTATCCTACTAAAAATTCCCTTGGTGTCCGCTTGGTATCTGCATAAATTTTCTGCCAATCTGAAGCCTCCTTCAGTCTTTCTCTTATAACTTTCACTTGAGTGTCATATTCTTGAAGAAGTTATGGCCCTATAGTTACTCGATTTTCTAAATTGTCCCAACCTATAGGCGTTCTACACTTTCTACCATACAATGCTTCAAACGGTGCCATTTGGATGGAAGAATGGTATGAATTGTTATATGCAAATTCTTCTAGCGGTAGATACTCTTCACATTTAGTGGGTTGATCCATGGCATACATTCTGAGCATGTCCTCCATAACTTGGTTAACTCTTTCAGTTTGGCCGTCCGTTCCAAGGTGGTAAGCCGTACTAAAATTGAGTTTGGTTCCTAATGTGGTCATAAGAGAGGTCCAAAACCTGGAAGTAAACAACTTATCCCTATCTGAAATGATTACCTCAGGCATCCCATGTAGCCTAATGACTTCCTTTATGAATCTTTTAGCCAAAAGTGGGGCATCATCCTTCACATTGCTTGGTATGAAGTGTGTTACCTTGGTTAGTTTATCAACCATCACTAATATACTGTTGTGTTGTTGCCAAGTTTTAGGCAATCCCGACACAAAATCCATGGAGATTACTAACCACTTATGCTGTGGTATATCATGAGGATACAGTGTTCCCGCAGGATGACGGTGCTCTGCCTTAACTTGTTGACATTCAAGAAATTTGGTGACATAGCAAGCTATTTCCTTTTTCATTCCTAGCCAAAAGTAATGAGTTTTTAGGTCTGCATACATCTTAGTCACCCCAAGATGTGCTCGATAAGGCACATTATGGCCTTCTACAAGAATTTTCGTTCTCAAACCACCCTCTTCTAGCACATAAATTTTGTTCAAATAATGGAGAATTCTATTGTTTCCCACATGGTACTCAATTGGATTAATCCCTCATTGTATTTCTAACCTCTTTTGATGAAAAAAGAGATCTTGTTCCTGCATTTTCTTAATCTTTTTTGGCAATTCAAATTTTAGTTGTGAGATTGCAACTAGTTTAGCCCTTCGACTTAAAGCAGTTGCAACACAGTTTTCTTTTCCTTTAACATATGAGATATCTATCTCATAGTTTCTTAAGAATTCTAACCACCTTCTTTGACATGCATTCAAATCTGGTTGGGTGAACATATATTGAAGTCCCTTATGATCATTGTTCAGCTTGAAGGGTCTTCCTACCAAGTAATGTTTCCATACCTTTAAGGCATGCACGATTGTCGCTAGCTCTAGGTCATGGGTGGGATAATTGAGTTCATGATCCTTCAATTTCCTAGACTCGAAGGCAATCACTCGCCCATTTTGCATTAGCACTCCTCCTATCCCATCCAATGAAGCATCCATCCAAACTACAAATTCTTTATCCAGATTAGGCACTTGCAAAATTGGTGCAGTAGTAAGAGCTTCCTTCAACTTCTGGAATGCAATGTCACATTTTTTTGTCCCTTCAAACTTCTTCCCTTTTCATTGAAGGGAGGTTATGGGGTTAGCTATCTTGGAGAAGTTCTCTACAAACTGTCAATAATACCCTGCCAAACCCATGAAGCTTCTTACTTCGGTCACATTTTTAGGAATAGGCCATTCTACAATTGCTTGCACCTTGGTTGGATCTACTGCAATTCCTTGGGCCGATATAATATGTCCCAAATAGTGCACTTTAGGTTGAAAGAAAGAACATTTGGACAATTTCCCATATAATTTATGATCTCTCAACCTTTGCAAGACTATTCTTAAATGCTCCTCATGCTCTTGCAATTTTTTAGAGTAGATTAAAATGTCATCCAAAAATACGAGCACAAATTTTTCCAAGTAGTCATGGAAAACATGGTTCATGAGACTCATGAAAGCTGGGGGGGCATTGGTTAGGCCAAAAGGCACCACCAAAAATTCGTAATGGCCATACCTAGTTCTGAAGGTTGTCTTTGGAATATCTTCTTCCCTGATTCTTAACTGGTGATAACCTAACCTTAAATATATCTTGGAGAATATTGCAGCCCCCTTCATTTGGTCAAATAAGTCATCAATTCTAGGTAGGGGATATCTATTTCGAATGGTTACCTTGTTCAACATCTGGTAATCGATGCACAACCTCAGTGTACCATCCTTCTTCTTAATGAACAACACTGGAGCTCCCCAAGGAGACACACTAGGTCGTATCAAGCCTTTCTCCATTAGATCTTGCAATTTCATTTTAAGCTCTTGTAATTTGGCAGTGTTCATTCTATAGGGGGCTTTTGAGATAGGCTCAACCCCTAGAACTATGTCTATTGTGAATTCTATCTGTCACTTAGGAGGCAATCCTGGCAATTCTTCAGAAAAGACATCACAGTACTCTTGGAGAATGGGATGGTCTTCAATGCTAGGTGTGGGATCATCATTACCCTCTTCTACCTTTAATAGATAAATTTTACTCCCCTTTCTCACTGCCCTTTTAACTTGCATGGCTGAGATCATTCTTACCACCACTGACCTCCCTTGGTCATCTAGACATTCAATCTTCTTGTTGTAGCAATCCAACTTAGCTTGGTGCTTTTGGAACCAATCCATCCCAAGGATTAAATCATAAGAGCCTAACAGAGTGACCCATAGATCCACCTTGGTCCTTATAATCCCTAGGTCAATTTCAGCTCCTCGCAAGCAAGATTTGATCTTTTGTGTCTTACCCGACCCAAACTCAACCTCCATCTCCTCTCTACTAAGAATCTTATCATCAATTTTACATTTTTTGAATAGCATGGGAGGAAATAAAACTATCTGTGGCTCCTAAATCTTCCAAAATAGAAATGGGTTGGCTGAGAAGTGTACCTTGAAGTTCTATCAATGGAGCTCGTTGATCCGCTTGATGATTATCCACAGCTGCATAAATTTTGGCAGTGGGTTTGGTGGTCTTTTTTGGATTCTTGGGACACTCGCTCATATAATGATCACCTCCGCATGTCCAACATCCACTAACTAGTACTTTTCGGTCTTCCTTGCCTCTCTTGGAATCACCTTGTGCCTCATGCCTAAATTATTTTTTCCTTTTGTCTCCTTTATCCTTTTGACCTTCTGACCCATGATTTTCCCTATAATTTCGGCCCCTCTTAGTCTATTGAGAAGCCTTTCCTTTAGATTTAGCTTCTTGATTACCCTTTTTCTTATTATTAGAGTGGTTGGAGGAATATGGATTTTGTTTGCATTCCTACTTGCTCTTATGCTTTTCTTCAACAACCAAAGCTACCTCCACTGCCTGGTTTAAGCTTTTAGGTCAAGTGAGCTTGGTTGCATATAGAATATTCTTATTCGATCCCAAGTTAAACTTGTTCACTCGATCCTCTTCTTCCTTCATATAAGGCACATGACAGAGTAAGCTCCTGAATTTGGACTTATACTCAGCTACTGTCATTCCCCCTTGGCACAGTGAATGGAATTCGGTCATCTTTTGGTCTCTGTGATGAGCAGAAAGGTACTCCTTGTGAAACCGCTTGGTGAACTTGTCCCAAGTTAGTTGACTGATATCATAGTTTTTGATTTCCGCCAAATGTTCCCACCAAAGTGAGGCTTCTCCTTCTAGGTGATAAATGGAAATCCTAACCTTAGTGTTGGAACTTAATTCTATCAACCCAAAATACTTGTTCATTCCAATGAGCCATGCTTCAATGGCGTCCCCACTCCCAGTCCCATCAAACTTAGGGGCTTGCACTTTCTTCAATTTCTCGAATCAGTGGGTCCTTTCCCACTCCTCGTTGTGACTCTGATCGATAGTGACTATAGGTGGGAATTTTGGAGCTTCTCTCATGTTCTTGACTTGTATTCCCATTGTGCTCCCTATTTGAGTCTTTAGTTCCAATACCAGTGTTGTGGTTAGTTCCTAGGCTAGTGTTTGTGGTTAGTGCCTTGCTCCTTTTTCCTTGTTAGTTCCTCGATTTGTTGCTCCTGTGTCACTATTTTTGCACGGAGGGCATTAAGTTCAGCTTGTAACTCTTCAGGTATGGTAGGAGGTGGAGACGATGCACCCCTACTTGCACGCATCATTTCGGCGAGGCTAGGGCTTGCTCCCCTCCTCAAAGTTCTCTTCATTGAATTTGTTGGGTTCTGCGAGGGAAAAGAGAGTGTTATTTAAGTGTCATTGTTATTTTGTTTAAATCTAGTCTTAGAATCAAGGATAAATTCATACTCAACATAAGATTCACACCATTAATTATTCCATTCTCATTCACCATAACACCTTGATAAATAAGCATATATAAGTCTATATATATATCTTTAATAGTTGGAAAATTTTACAAAAAAAAGCGAGACGATGTTTATTTAGTACTAGAGTTCATCGTCTTTTACATAGTTTCAGTTATAGAGTAGGTGCCTCCTCCTCTTTGGGTTCTTCCTCGTCAGAGGTCCCCACAGTTACAGACATATTAACATGGACACACTTGTATTCTACAATTACTTCCTTAGAGAGGATTGGAGCATTGCGTCCACATCCAAAAGGGAAGTCTCTAACAGCTGAGGGTTTGGTTTTTGGCTTTGGTTGTGGGCATCCCATTGTTGGTTCACAAATTTCATTTGGTTTGGCCATTTGCTTTCCCTTCTAGATTTTCAGTCACTTAATAGTCTCTACCAATGGCTTTGTGTCAAACATGGGTTCGGTTTCGGTTTTTGGCCGTGTGATAATAGTGGTCTTGGATCCTTCTGGGTTATTTCCTCAAGGCCTTCTTCCCCTTTCCTTGCTTCCCTTGGGTTACCAAACAACCATATTAGTACAATGAAATAGGGAGAGCACCTAGGTCCTAGTGTCAAATTCTAAGCTCTGATACCAATGTAAAATCTGCCCCAACGAAAAGGAGAATTTTTGCACAATTTTTCTTTTTCCTTCATCATCATGCAAAAGGATTACATAGAAGGTTAGAATCATATAAACAATAATGGAGATCAACTTAAGTAGTTTCATACAACTTGTTTCCTTAATAAAAAGAATGCTATTGCACATACCTTCATGATGGTGAATTGTTTTACCTCCAAGACCCTGCTCGATCCAGTCATGGTGGGGTGCAAACTGATCCCAACCAATGTGGATTCAAACCCTATCCACCCCTCCAAGGGGATTAGGTGGCCTGTGGTGAGAGAGAGATTCCCCATTCAAACCCTTAAGCTATGAGCAATATGACTTCCTAGTGACCCATTTCCCAAGGTACACCTAGCTATGGTAAACTTATAATTCCTTCCAACAGTTATGAGATTTCAAAGGGGAGTTAGATCTACCTACTTTAGCTTGTTGGGTATCCACCTTTCGATTGTCCATATATCGGCTAAGCAACTAGGGTAACAATCATTGGCGTGAAATGCTCCTAGACTAATGACCATCTCGAGCCTAGTACTGCTTCTAGACTATTGTCCATATCAAGCATAGTGCTGCCCCTAGACTATTGTCCATCTCGAGCTAGTACCGCCCCTAGACCATCGTCCATCCCAAGCTTGGTACCGCCCCTAGACCATTGTCCATCTCAAGCATAGTATTGCTCCTAGTCTATCGTCCATCTCAAGCATAGTACCGCTCCTAGACTATCATCCATCCCAAGCAAGTACTATTCCCTAGTTTATGCTTAGCACTGGACCGAGAGCCAACTCAAGGTCAGTAGGTTTCCCTCCTAGCTACCGCCAAGTATGGCATTGCTAGATATCCTATGAAGAGCATTTCTTACCCTTAGTTACCTTCTGGTGGGAAGGAAACTCTTCTTCCCCGGTTAGTAGGCAGAGGATACCTGATTCATTGATCCTATTGGAATAATTCAAGTCATGGTCTAGCAAGGATTACATTAACAAAAATACTCATTAAAATGAGAATGACTGCCTTAATAGTCATCTGATCGTAACATTTGTAGTCTTTCATATGGATAGTTGACTTAGCAGTCAACAGTGTAGCAAGGTATGGTGCAGGTAGTACTTAGAGCCATAATCTAGTATAGTATATTGATGGTGAAAGATTTAAATGTAATGGTAATAGATTTTCGGCTGCACCATAAAAAAGATTAATTCCTTAAGACAAATATGGGAAGAGATATCCTACTCTACTTGTTATGAAGACATTTTTTTGTGTTTACCAAGAAGGTAATCCCTCGTTAAGGCATAAATACATCATTTTGTGTCCCATGGTTAAGAAATTAAGGCTATGATGCCTACTTGACCAAAATCTTCATGGATAGATTAACGACTACAAGAACTAAATTGAGATTTATTCTATAATGTCACATTCTAATATAAGTGAGCATCTGCAAGGATTAACTTGAAAACTATCCTATATTGTTACCTTTGATAGGAGTTACAACTGCAAGATTTAATGAGATCACTCTATATAGACACATTTTGATACAAGTTAATAGCTACAAGTTTTAAATGAGATTCAAGCTCTATATTTTTTTTCAAATTTTGATATGAGTGAACAACTGCAAGTTTTAAATGAGATTTGCTCTATATTTTTTTTCACATTTTGATATGAGTGAACAGTTGCAAGTTTTAAATGAGATTTGCTGTATTTTTTCACATTTTGATATGAGTGAACAACTGCAAGTTTTAAATGAGATTTGCTCTATTTTTTCACATTTTGATATGAGTGAAAAACTGCAAGTTTTAAATGAGATTTGCTCTATATTTTTTCACATTTTGATATGAGTGAACAGCTGCAAGTTTTAAATGAGATTTGCTCTATTTTTTTCATATTTTGATATGAGTGAACAATTGCAAGTTTAGTAAGGATTTAGTTAAACAGGAGAATAGGTTGAGTATGAGGTAAGCCAGACCTCCATGGTATTACTCTATCTTTTCTTCCTTAACTTACCCTCCTAGTTTCTTATACAAAAAAAATTGTTGTCAGCAATCAAATACCCTATGTTCTCCTTCATTCCTAACTTATTTTATCATAATCATACAACATGTGCCAACATTCATCTCCTATAGCTTAACCAAATGAGACCATTAAATCACACATTGCACCCCCAGCCATGTCTTGGGTTAAAATTCCTAATATTTTTAGGTAGAGATTGTTGTCAAAAGAAATCATTCTATTGTAACCCTCTCTCTAATGTTATTTTCATATAATTTTGTTCATCTACCAAGCTTGAAGGATAATACAGGAGTGATATTAAACAAACATGAGAACAATTGTAGCTTCCATTATTGCAGCATTCAAATAAGAAATATTAAACACTTACATCTAAATTCATCACTGAAATAGCAATGCAAATCTTGTTCTTAACTAAACCAAAGTTTAAGAACCTGGATTTCTTGTGCTTGTAAAGACGGTTGTAGAACCAATGGAGGATGCCCTAGTTGATGCTAGCACTGAACAACTCTTGAAATTTTTTCCACACCTCTACTTCTCTTTTCCCAAATTTCTCCCCACAAAAATGAGACCTCTCCAAGTTGATTTAAGGAGAAGAGAGTTGAGTTTCTCCATGACTTGTTGGTCAATGTCCCTTCCTACCATGGGCGGCGATTGCAGGGGTTGCCAGGCCTCCTTAAAAGTCTTGATGTCCTCTTCTTTGACCCAGCTACGCCTCTTCCTCTCCTTGGTCGAGGATTCCTGATAGCCTCCCTGCTCAGCTGTCTCATGCGGCCCTTCCTCTCCCGTGAAAGCATCGGGCTATTTTTTTTTTCCTGCATCCTCTGTCTTTCCTTATTTGTTCGATGATATATTTTATTTCTCACGAGTTTGATGGATTATGGCCTTTGATAAAACAGTGAGTGTTTTCTATTCTTTGTTTTAAGTTGTTGTCATTTTAATAATGTAACTATCAAGTATTTAATTTATAATTTTATTATTTGCTTATATAACTTATTTTATTTATTCACCTTTAGAAATATTTAATTTATAATTTTATTATTTGCTTATATAACTTATTTTATTATTCACCTTTAGATATTTATTTATTTTAATTTACCCCCTTCTTTCAAATACCTTAATTAAATGTACCAAATTGAGCATTGTCAAATAATCGAAATATTTTAAGTGGATCTATTGGCTTTACTTAGCCAAAACAAATAACTATAGCAATAATATATATATCAAAATCCTAGGTAGACTAAACCTCAAGGTGACAAAAACTACAGGCAAGGTCTAACTCTAGAATGACATACCGTTATCTTTCTCTCAACCAATGGAACCACATAATCCGCCTCACTTTGCACCCCCGGTACGTGCATCCAACGACAAGTCTCACACAAATACAACATCCAAATCATTAGTTCGTGTTAATCCAACATTTAATGCATTAAATTAAAATAGCATAATAAGATTGATAAGCTCACTTAATAATAATAACATCAAAGTTCATAATTTTAACGCACACTCAGGCACACAGACAGACACTCATATATGTTCGCATATTAAAGTTCGAAGTTCCACCCCTAGTCCAAATTACATTGGGGCTAGGGGTCATGCAAAATGATTAACAAAGTATCGAGGGGATATGACATAATCAAAAGAAGAAAACTTTCATGTCCACAAGATTTGATGATTATGTGCTCTTTATCATGATAGTAATGTGAGAACAGTTTAACTTTAAATTGGGTCTGTAAAACTTTTTGTGCTTATCATTTTAATTACTAGATACTCGTAGACTCCAATAACCACCATCTATCTGAAAGGATGGTATAGGGGTGATAATAAAAAGAAAAATTAAAATTTCATAAATCCGCAAGATTTGATGACTATGTACTCTTTACCATGATAGTAATGTAAGAACAGTTTTACAACTTTAAATTGGTCATGTAAAACTTTTTGTGCTTATCATTTTGATTACTAGATACTCTTAAGACTCCAATAACCACCATCTATCTGAAAGGATGGTATAGGGGTAGTAATAAAAAAATACAATAAAAATTTCATGATGACTATGTGCTCTTTACCATGATAGTAATGTAAGAACAATTTTACAACTTTAAATTGGACCTGTAAAACTTTTTGCACTTATCCTTTTGATTATTAGATACTCTTAGACTCCAATAACCACCATCTATCTGAAAGGATGATATAGGGGTAATAGTAAAAAAACAATAAAAATTTCATAAATCCACAAGATTTGATGACTATGTGCTCTTTATCACGATAGTAATGGAAGAACAGTTTTACAACTTTAATTCTGTAAGCATAAATAATGCTTCTTTGGTTTTTAGAACTCTTAAATTAATGGGAGAAGAACATGCCGCTTCATACTTGCATAAAATGGAATGGTTAAAGTTTTACTCCCAACATATGAAAATGAAGCTAAAATATTTGACAGGTACAATTAAGTATCATAAGCGATTTGAAATTAAATCCCATGCTTAATGGTTCAGAAGTTACAAAATAGTAAATCCAAAAACACACTAAGTATTAACGTGGAGGAAAAGTATAAGTCACTCATTAAATTAATTCACAAGCATGTTAATACTAGAATCATTGTCCAGGAGGATAATGACGGTGTTAGCAGATTGAAAAATCCCGGTTTTGCTCCCAAGCTTTGTCATCGACATTTAAACATGAGTGTTACAAAAATAACAAAACTTATACAATTTATAGCCAAATAACTGGCCCATCCCTATACTGACCAGATTTGGACCTTTTACCTGTGTCAACATAGAAGGCGAACAAATATTATGATACAAATTTACTCAAATAAGTTACATACATTAGCAGCATAGCTCTGCTAAAACATATCCTTAACATTCAGTTCAATTTTGTAAAATTCTCTACTTACCATGATAGTAAAAATGCTCACAAAATTTGGGCTTGGGATATTTGAACTTAGTTTTTCAATAGAATGGTAGTTCCTTCGGTATGCCCCAAGGATGTGTCCACTCTTCTGAATTGATGGCCAAGCTTTACCAAACTGAAACAATTGGAGTAGTTGTGGAGAATTTGTCCATCATTGATAAAGTGGCATATTTGGAAAGATAGGAATAGGATGTTTTTTCAAGAGAAACCTCTTCTAAAGGACTTATTCCTCATTGATCAAGAGAGTGCATTCATTGAAACTTTTCTAGTTAAGGTCCCGTTTCATCATCCCAGATTACGGGTGATGCACAACATATCCTTCTCTAGGGGAAGCTAACAAGAGCTCCAGTCCTTGATAAAGAGGTGTGTGGTGAAAAAGAAAAACAGATAACAGTGAAATTGTTACCTGCAAAAGTTGGATTGGTCAAACTAGACTTTGATGGCTCTTCATGGGAAAATTCTGCTATTTTAAGAGTTGGTAGAATTACAGGGGATCATAAAGAAAATAATGCTTTTTTCTTTCTACCTTCACATCCTGGGAGTGACCAATAAACATGATGACGTCTGGAAGTGGTCTAAAAATTGGCTTCCAAAAGGTAGAGATTAAGTCGTAATGAATACCATGATGGAAATGAATTGGCATAATCAGAATATCTTGGTGGGAGCAAATAGTATTGTCCCCAACTTCTCTGAAGTATCTTACTGCCATTGTTACTGATAAGCCAATCAGCCATCGGATATACTGGCTTCTATTGGGTTTTCCAGCATAGACTTCTCTAATTCACCAATCATAGACTATGATCCTAATAGGTGGGAGGACATTGAAAATTAAGTAGAGGGACATATCACCCCACAATCTTAAAGAAGCTGCTCCAGAGACTTGATGGTGCTGTGTGTGTGGAAGTGGTGTTTGGTGCTGAGTAGTCTGCTGTCTATTGGGTGCTGATGAATACTTTGTGGTCTTCTGTTCTTCTGCCATGAATGGCTTGCCTGGCATCAATCTAGTTCAAAAGATGGCAAAGGAAATTTTCTTGGTACTTGATTGTTAAGGTCAACAACTTTGGTGTTGTAATGTGCAAAGTCTATGCAGAGATTTTGTCTGGAAATCAATGTGATAAGGCGGATAATTAGGGAAGTTTGTGGCTTACTATTATATCTATATGTATAAAGCAACGTAATACCCAGCCTTCTAGGCTATTTTGATTTTTGGGTGGAGGATCGATTATAAATAATCCTCACTATTCCTTTAAAAAAGATGCACTCTCAAATTTTAACTTGAAAGGTCTCTAAAGAGAATAGCAAAAATCCTTGCAGGCCCATACCTACCATAAATATATGTTTGAAGATAACTGTGCATATTTAATTCAATGGAAGATTCACGTGATTTCCTAATGTCCTATAACATGCATCAAAAGACCAACGACGCATACAACTACCTGAGCAATGGATCATAATTTGTTATTTGCTTTACCTAGATGCAAAAACGAATTCCACCACTTGGGTCATATGGCATCAAACATGGACATAGTAACCGCTCACACAAAAAATATACAATCCTTGAGGCCTAGCTGGCTAGGCATTAGAGCTTACTTTTTCTCCATAAGTTTTTCTATCATGTCAGCTGCTTCTTGCACAGTTGTAATATTCTCTGAACTTTCCTCCTCCACAAGGATTTTAAATTCCTCCTCTAAAGCCATCACTATCTCCACCTGAAAGTATAAGATACATATCTTAGACAGAAGCCCCGCCCCCCCTGAAAAAAATAAGAAAAACTGTTCAATAATGACTGCCAAGTGTACTATTCTGCTACACAAAAGTAAAGTATACCGTATCAAGGGAATCAGCTCCCAACGTAGAAAACTTAGATTCAGGAGTTACTGAAACATCATCCGATAATGCCAACTGCTTTTTTACAATTTCACATACTTTAGTTACAGTCTCTGGCTTGGCCTGCCCATAAAATCAAACCAATCAGGGACGTCAGTTACAGAAATAATTGCTATCTGAATGAAGGTTCAGAGGAAGATTGCAGAATAAATGCAAGGTGACTGCATAAAAGTTGTAAGTGTAAACTGATTCGTGCCAGTTGCAAGCAAACCTTACTCATCTCAGACTGAAAAAATCAAATGATGAACACTGAAATTAAAAGAAATGTAATTTTACACTCTGAGAGGCTGGTGCTTCCTAATTTCACGAACAAAAGCTGCACAGCTACAGATAAAGAAGAGAGAAGAATCATACAGCGCAGCACACACGCAAAGTGTAAGAAGAGCTTGATGCTGTCTGCAGAAAAGGAAATCCCTTCTTTCGAGGAGCAAAATAAGCCTTGACTCCAATGAATCTGCAAGACGTCTGGAAAATATCAACATGGGACTTATCAGAAAAAACGGTATTCACTATGCAACCCTTTGAGAAGAGATGTTGAAGAAACTTAATAACCAAGCACAAATCAAAATCCAGAGAAAATATGAATGATGGTAAAATTAATGACCATCTGAAACTTGACAGAGTTGCTGGGGAACATAACTAAGTCCGCTATCAGAAAAGCTATTCAGACTGTGGTCAGAAAGACCTATGAAGTGGTGAAGTCCGAAACCAGTTCCCCCTAATATGCAACTACGGCAATAGATTTCTCTAACTAGATGGTAGAGTGCGGAAAATTAGTTCTTGATCAATCCAACTTGGAAACTAATAATTACCCTCCTAGGCACACATGGTAACTTCATAAGACTAATAAGAGTTGAATCCAATAACATTTACTGGCTATACCGGTCACTACTGACTAGCTAAAAGAGCTGAATTGACCTCATATTATGTATAACTCTGTAGCCATTAAGCATACCAACTTCCATGAGCTAACACTTCCAAGTGATAAGGTACCACTTCAAGTGATAAGGATCATCCAATCCATCTAAAATCAATCAAAGTGATAACTATAAAGCGTTTGATTCAGAGGTTGACAGCTAATATGCAATGAAAATTAGATTATACAACAAATACTCCGTGTAGTCTCTCTGGCAAAGTACTAGATCAATGCTGCATTTATCATTTGAGCACCATTGATGAGAATTCAAAGAAATTACACTCTGGCCCACTTGTGGACAAGTACAACCATAGTTCAAAAACTTGGACTCGGCAAAAACTCAGCAGGCCCAAAATATGACTCAGACTTGGGACTTGGCTAAATTCCGAATATTATTTACACAAATGAATTTGTACAATAGTCTACAGACACATTCATAAAACTGAATATAGAGACCTCATGAGTAGTTTTCCTTCATTTATATATCAAAAAATGAGTTTAATATGCGTCAGTGTTGTATGTCATAATATTACTTGATATACCAAATTTGAATATAAATAAAAATTACAATGTATTCATAATCTACAAATTTCTTCTTCGACTAAAACTTCTAGGTGGCTTTATGGGTGCCCTCAAACTTGACGTTAATGCTTCCTATTGAGGAACAATATCACGTTCAATAGGAATCTTTGGCTTATGATGTGCATCTCATGAAGCCTCTATTGACACATCGCCTTATGCCTCCTCATTTGCCTAGCTGCACTATGAGATCCCCCTATACATGCTTCAATGCAAGATGAAAAGCCCTGTAAATCTGAGTCTGACCCTATAGAACTCATGACAACTTCCATTGCCTCAAGTGTCTTTTTTTTCTCTATTTTATTTTCGTCATATGATGCAAGGAATGCCATAACCTCTCGCTCAGCCTCAAGCTTTGCTAGATTGCATATCTGCACATCCTGGCAAAGGATCTGTGCAAGGTGATATTTGAGCTGATTGATGCCTCTTCTCATATGCAGCCCAAAATCATCGCATATCACCATTCTTGGCTTTGTACTTGTAGTGCTATGTTTCCTTGAGGGATCTGTAGGCTTGTCACCACTTCTGTTCATTGCAGATACTGTTTTTCCTTCCAAAAGTGAAATCAAACCCTATCATAAAAGAAAAACAGATAAATATAAACATAAACCCTAGCGGCTAGAAGAAAATAACATAAAATTAGAAAGAAATATAAAATATATATTAAAGAAACAAACCTAGCAGCTAGAATGAAAACAAAAAAAACTGAAAAAAATGCCACATTCATGTCAAATGCAGCTGAAAAGAATTGCTAAAATCAATCAGTGTTCATTGGGAATTATGCAATATCAGTTGCAATCAAATGCAATCTTCTCAATAGGTTGGAAAACTGAAAACTCAAACAAAAACAGTGCAAAAATTGACTGAATTTGAGTGCTGTAATTGGTAGTTGTTCCTTTTTCCTGCTTGGTGAGTTTCATTCATAGACTCACCAGTTTTAGTGAATTTTTGGCAAGTAACTTGCCAGCCCCATTTGTGATGCAAGTGCATCTCAATGATCATGACATAGACCTCAACCAAAAACAATTTTTTATTGTAATTTTGGATTTTTATGATCTAACCCGTGTTTCTAGGTGCAGGAGGCAATCTCTACACTTCAAATTATTCGAATTCAAATGGTTTCCCTCTAATTTGGATATTCACCTTTGGAAGGATTCTATTCACAATTGTACATTTGTTTATGACATCCTGTGGAAGTCAAAGAATCACAATTTTCCATAAAGGCACTTGAGATGGTGGACCACTTGCATGTTGCCTATATAAATTATATGTTTGACCTTCATTCGCATGCCAATGACCTTGAATGGGGTGTTCGTGTGTGGAGTTACAATTCGAGGAGAATTTTGCATGCCTTTTTGATGCAGATTAAAACCTCTGTATCTGCAAGCAAGGCTCCAAATATCCCTGCTCAGCCCCTGTTCTTAACTCCATAACACATCCTGCAGCTAAAGAAATAACTTACAGAAAAACATTTAATTCAGCAACAAAAATGAAGCAGTACCCATGAGCTTCAAACTACCAAGCAGATAAAAAGGATAACTCATTAGAGAGAGAAATAATAAAATCTGAGTTTTCATTCAGAATCAAGCCAAAAAAATTGAGTCTTTCTCCGCCAAAGAAACAGACCCTCTCACACACAGCATCCTCCACCAAAAACAAAAGAAATCAAAACTCTCCTCAAAAAGGAGAAGGAAAACCAAAATAGAAACTGCCAGACTGACAGTCACCCCCCAAAAAGAGCACATACAAACAGCTAAAAAAAGAAAAATCAAATTTGACGGAGGGAGCCCATCATTCAACCATTACACATGCCCTGTCTTGGAAAGGGTTCAGTGGTTACATCATCTTCCCTGCCTTTAGAAAGGTCTGAACCTCCTGGTTCAGAAAAACCAATTTGCATTACAAGTGGTCTAGTCTTCAAAATATTCACTTGGGATTCCTTGGTACAATCTGAGCTATTATCCAAGCTTCCAACTCATGTTTTTCTAGGGATAGGAGTCCAATGTTGATTCCACCATTCAGTTGGACTGATAAAGCTAGGCAAAGTCCCCAAAGCAAAACCAAAAAATAACCACTACTACAATCACCAGTAGACTTGAAAGTCTTTCCCTTGCTCCAATCACACTTCACATCACTCCTCCCAAACCAGGTAAGGCAATTAGTTTGGATTGAACTCTGAATCACTTTCTTGGAAGATCTTTGATGATTGTGCTTGTACTCCCACAACTCACTATCTCCTTGAGAATGAAGGTCAAAGGCAACAAAAACTTCAACACCTAATTTTCGAGGCTCACATGTAATCTTGTTAGTTGAATCTTGTTGCAGCTCTACATCAATTTTTGATTGCATCTCATTCTTCAAATCGTTTACCTGTTTTGCTCCTAGATTTTCCTCCAACTCTTTTCTTGGTGGAGCTAGAATTTTGTTTTTCTCTTCAAGCTCGAACTTGGCTTCTGCTAGAAGAGACAAAGCTGCAACTTGAGATGCTCCTTCCTCTTTCCATAGTTTTAAGAGTGTTTTCCTTCCTTCATGTTGGACCTCATAGGTGTTCTCTCTACCTCGATGGATTACATTTCAATCATATTGCCAAGGTCTACCCAACAACAAATGGCATGCATCCATTAATACCACATCACAAAGCACTTCATCCACATATGGATCAATTTTGAAGGCAACAAGGCAAGATTTATCCACAAGTACACTATGATATTTTTTTAACCAAGAAATCTTATAGGGATTAGATTTTGGAATACAAGCAAGTTGTAGTTTGTTAACCATTTCCGTACTCACCGGATTATCAATAGATCCACCATCTATGATCACCTTACATACCTTGTCCTTACATTTGCATTTCATTCAAAAGATGTTCTTCCTCTTCCAATCAACTTTAGGAGTTTCTTTGTTTCCAAATATCTAGGTTCTTCTCAATATCAAGTTCTCTCTCGACTCAGCTTCAACTTCATCTATACAAGGTTCTTCCTCTTGGGCTACCATCACCCTTTTGGGGTTTTGAGGAAAATCTATAGCCTTGTGGGTTTCATCACAAATAAAACACTTCATGGGCTTCCACTCTCCAAGAGGTAGTTGTCCTCGACCTCTACCTCTAAAGCCTTCCTTTCCTTTGAAGTCGATCTTTACATTCTTGCCTTCTTTGACTCTTCACTTATGGTAGTTTCCAAAGAAACCTCTTTCTCTCTATTTTGTTTGCTATCATCCCTTTTACTCACTATTTTGTTTTTTTGGTTTAGTTTCTCCTCTACCTTTAAGGCATATTGATAAGCTTCATCCATCGTAGGTACTTTCAACAATGCGAGCTCATCTTGAAGTTGAAATTTCAGTCCATTGACATACCTAGCTGCTATTTTCCCTTCACTTTCTTGTATATTTGTTTGAATTTGAAGCCTCATGAACTGTTCAATATAAGCCTGTACTGACTAATCCTTTTGTTTTAGATTTTAAATTTCTTTAAACAATTTTTGTTGGTAATTGGAGGGCAAAAACCGAACTCTCAAATGCTTCAGCATCTTAGGCCAAAGCCTAATTTTATTTTTTCCTTCTTTTCTTCTCAAAATCTATACGTTCTCCCACCATAGGGCTGCATGTGACTTCAATTTGGATGCGGTGATTTTCACTCTTTTCGGATCATCCTCATCAATATCCTCCATGTCAAAGTACTTCTCCAACTCTTGGATCCAGTCCAGGAATAGACCAGGGTTGAGCTTGCCTTTAAAATCTGAAATATCCGCCTTTACTTTGGAACTTTGTCTAGTCAATGCTTCAATAAGTCTCTCTATAGGGTCCAAAACCCTAGTAGCATTTACCAAGTTTTTTGGTTCCTCTTTGGACTCATCCGATTGTAATCTAGTCTCAAGGGCCTCTAGCCTTCTAAACACTTCACCAATGTTCCTTCGAGGGCCTACATTCCTCTTGCCCTTCTTCCCCAATTCATGTGGACTCCCCTTTGGGCCATTGCGGATTGCTCTGCTACCAAAAACTAATGCAGATTAAAACCTCTCTATCTACAAGAAAGGCTCCAAATATCCCTGCTCAGCCCTTGTTCTTAACTCCATAACACATCCTGCAGCTAAAAAATAACTTACAGCAAAACATTTAATGTAGCAACAAAAATGAAGCAGTACCCATGAGCTTCAAACTACATAGCACATAAAAAGGATAACTCATTAGACAAAGAAATGATAAAATCTGAGTTTTCATTAAGAATCAAGCCAAGAATATTGAGTCTTTCTCTGTCAAAGAAGCAGACCCTTTCACGCACAACATTCTCCACCAAAAAAAAGAGAAATCAAAACTCTCCTCAAAAAGGAGAAGGAAAACCAAAATAGAAACTGCTAGATTGATAATTGCCCCCCAAAAAGAGCACACACGAACAGCTAAAAAAATAAAAATCAAATTTGACAAAGGGAGCCCATCATTCAACCATTACACATGCCTTGTCTTGGAAAGGATTCGATGGTTACATCACTTTTCTTAATTGTGTTAACTAGGTGGTGAAAGTTACAATTTTACTTCCTAGATTCTTGCTTAAATCCTATTGATGAAATATGATGCATGTAAAGGAGGTTATAATTATTGGAGTTGCATTTGATATTCCCCTCTTTATTGCTTTTTCTTCTCAAAGATGGAGGCCATATTTGAGAAATGTTATATTTTGTAAATTTCACTATTATTCCTTGGGTTCCTTGGAGAATCTTGCCACTTCACAATGGAGTTACATTTGAAGAAATTATTGTTTTGGAGTTAGATTTTTTACTTCTCATTCAAACTCCTTGGAATGGCACCACACTTGGAGAAATGCATAAAAAATCTTGTTCAGAATGAGAAATGTTAGTTTCTATGAGAAAGTGGCAGTGTATAGGAAGGAGACAAAGCTTTGTCTTTTCTTGTAGGTCATCAAGAGAGCTGGAGTATACCCAAAAGAGAGGAGACTAAGGAGATATACAAGGTTGTTTTGTAGGGGTCTTGTTGCATTTGAAGATTTGAGAGTGTTGTGAGGATTTGCAGGGTTGGAAAGTGAGGTTTGTGAGGGGAAACCTCATCAAAATTTCCTCAAGATTGTATAAAGTTGTAAATCTTATTGTTGGATTGAGTTGAGTTTAAGGAATTGTTCAATGTACATAAGATCAGAAATTAGGTGTTCAGAAGTCACGTATGGGCTTGGGAGATTGTAAGTGTTTTTTGGATCAGCTAGAGGTGTGAGAAACTTGTTGTAATGTTTCTAAAATTTAGTAATGAGATCATATGATTTGCATATGTTGTGCTCTAAAATCAGCGAGTGTATGGGTGTGTGTTCTAATTTTTATTTCAGATTTGAATTAGCAAATTGTTTGCGTCTTTGATAGGTCTTTGAGTGTGTTTAAAATGTCTTCAAAGAGGGGAACGCTTTGGTTTAAATTTGGATTGTTAGGTTTGGTGTTAAGATATATTTTAGGGTGTCATTGGAGATTATGTTGGGTTTTATTTCAGCATTGTGGGGCATGGTTTGAGATCTGATTTTTGAAGGTACTTCATCTATAGAGTTGAGTCTAGTAGTGGTGAAGTTGTGTGGTCTAGCTACAATGGGAAGGCTACCCTTCATTGGATCTCATGCACTTGATTGAATCAAATGGTATCAGCACTGTTTAGATTATGTGAGTTGAAGGGTGTGTGTCATCTGATTGGATAGGATAGGCCTTGGGATGCAGGTGTGTGAGTAGTTGTGTCAAAATGTTATCTAAAAGGAGAACCAAGGTGATTTTGCAAAGATCTATAAGACTTTCTTTTATGGAAAGGATAGAAAGGGCTTGTGTGCAGAGAGCTCTTGAAAAGATAAACATGTTGAGGGCAAGGTTGATGCTCTTAATAGGATGGCATAAAAAAATAATGTTTAAAAAAAAATGTAAGTCCTAACTCATCATCAACTGTTTAATCAATGTTAGATAAAGAAAACTGACTTCACATGCCAACAACCCCCACACCCCAACTCGCCCTAAATGAGGATGATATGAAATGAAACTTTCTTTGTTTTTTGTATTTTCATATTGCAGTTAGAAGTAAAACTCGCAACTTTTGAGCATTTTGTTGTAACTTGTATGCTATTTTTAAAATCGCATGCATATTGACAATGAATTATGAAAGAAATTAAGTCTTGATATGTGCTAATTTGTTTAACTCTCATGTGAACTCTCAATTCAACACAAATGCTAAGTATTAAGGATTTATAATGTATATGATGAATGCTTTATCAATGTTATCATATGAATATTTGAAATTTCCTTATATATTTTAAATTTTCCCTACTTTTATATAGCTGTTCCCTTTTCTGTCCCCTATCATCCCTGTCTTGGAAATTTGCTGCAACATAGGTAGAATGTCATCTCTTACCTCTAGAAGAGATGAGTGTGATGGTGACTTAGTTAGATGAACCTGAGGAGAAAGGGGGATGTGTGCAGCATGTAAGAGATAAGATCCTAATGATGTAGGTTATAGAGGTACTACTAGTTGATCTTGAAGCTCAGGTAGCAAAGATATGTTCATTGGAGTACATCAAGGTGGAGTTGGCATAGATTGATGCTTGTTGGAAAGTAACAATAGAGCTTGGGAATGTACATGATGATGAGTACCTTGAGATGGTACCAATTTTGGAAGAAGAAGTTGCAGATATGGAGCTTGAGATGATTGTGGAAGAAGAAAATAGTATCTTGACCAAGGGAGGACAGAAAAATGAAGAGAAACTAATGGAAGAATTGTTTGATTCCATCATGCATAATGAGTTGAACCTAGACAAAGACTTTGTAAATGAGGAGAAAATATATTTGTGGAAAAGAGGTGAATCTGAGGGAGGTGATGAGGTAGAAGAAGCAATGAGTTGGGGGAGGAGAAAATTTTGGTGGAGGGCATATAGTGGTGGGCCAAAACCCACAAGAGGATGGAGATAAAGTAAAGACAAAACTTGGTGGAGGGTGGTGCATGACCCAACCAAAAGCTGGAAGAGGCAAACAAAGAAAAACATATTTCTTTTGAGGTGTCTATCTCTAGTGATGGGTTGCTCTGATATTTGTTCACAAATAAGAAGGGTGGTTCTACCACCCAGCCTTGTATTATGAGCACTATGCTCACAAAATCATACCTAGGTTGTCTGATATAGGATCATCTTAGGTATCATGCAATCAACAACAACCAAAATATATTTTTATTGCAATTTGGAATTTTGTGGTCAAATATTATGTTTCTAGGTGAGTAAGGCAAACTCTACATTTCAAATTATTCAGTTCAAATGGTTTCCCTCTCACTTGGACATTGAGCTTTGGTTGGAACGTTTGTAAGTATTCTATTGATACTTGTACACTTGTTCTTGACACCCCATGGAAGTTGAGGAGTCACAATTTCTTATAAGGACACTTGGGATGGTGAGCTGCTTGCATCTTGCTTGTTTAGATTAAATGTTTGACCTTCCTTTGCATGCCAATGACCTTGAATGGGGCACTTATGTGTGGAGGAGATACAATTTGGGGAGAATCTTGCATGCCTTGTCTTAATTGTGTTGACTTCCTAGATTCTTCCATGGACCCTATTGATTAATTATGATGCATGTAAGGGGTGTTATAATTATGGGAGTTACATTTCATATTCCCCTCTTTGTTACTTATTTCTCTTGAAGATGGATGTCATATTTGGGAAAGATTATCTGTTGTAAATTTGATTATTATTGCTTCTGTCACTTGGAGAATCTTGCCACCTCATGGAGGAGTTACATTTGGAGTAATTATTGTTTGGGGAATTACATTTCTTAGTCCTCGTTCAAACCCCTTGGAGAATGGCACCACATTTGAAGAAATGCATAAAAATTCTTGTTGATAATGAGAAATGTTAGCTTCTAGAAGAATGTGACAAGGTGTAGGAAGGAGACGAAATATCTTTTTCGCTTGCAAGTCATCAAGAGCTCAGACGAGAAAACTAGGAGGTGCCCAAAAGAAAGGAGACTGAGAAGATATGTGAAGTTTTTGCAGGGATATTGCTGCATTTCAAGATTTGAGGGTGTTGTGAGGATTTGCAGGGTTGGAAAATTAGTTTTGTAAGGGAAAAGTCTGTCAAAATTTCTGTAGGATTGTATTAAGTTGTTTTGAAGCTTATTTTTGGATTGGTTTGAGCGTTAGGATTTGTTTTATGTGTGTAACAGAGTAAGATCAGAAAATAAGGCATTGAAGAGTTGCATATGGGTTGGGAGATTGTGAATGTTGTTTGGATGAGCTAGAGACGTGACAAACTTATGATGCTTCTAAAATTTGAGTAATGAAATCCTGTGATTTGCATATGACATATGTTGTTCTGTTTTAAAATCAGCAATTGTATGGATGTGTTCAGAATTTTATATCATATTTGAATCAGAAAATCGTTGCGTCTTTGATAGGCTTTGAGTGTGTTTAAAACATCAGTAAATAGTTATGATTGCTATGGGTTAAATTTGGGATGTTAAGTTTGCTGTTGACATCTATGTCAGGGTGTCATTGGAGATTATAATGGGTTTTGCTTCAGCATTGTGGGGCATGGTTTGAGATTTCATTTCTGAAAGTATTTCATCTCCAGAGTTGAGTCTAGTAGTGGTAGGGTTGTGTGGTCTAGCTGGCAGAAGAAGGCTGCTCTTCCTTGGGTCCATTATCTGTACTGCATCAATTTGATTTCTGACTACTTTCTAGCAGGCGAGTTATTCGCTGAGTTACATTGAATAGAACTCACCAACCATTAAAAAAAATTGTTTTGATGTTCCAAACAATTAAGGGCATTAATTATTCTACAGATTGCTAACAGTTAAAGCTCATTTGCCAATGCGCACACAATTGATGTTAGTTGCTTCGTTGAGCATATACTCACATGGTAGCAAATAACAAATATATGGCCACATGGCAGCCAATGACAAACATGTGAACATATAGTAGCCATTAACAATTGGATAATGGATTCAAAATACATAAACTGGCACAAGGTAAAGCCACCCAACATGGTAAGTAATACGATTTGTGCATAATAATATAAACATTTGTTGATGATTGGTTACAGGACCAATCAATTCCTTCAACCCAACTATGGTTTTGGGGGAGTTTTGTTGCAAAGGATATTGACCAAAAGCTTAAGTGAAGAGATTTTACCGCACCATATAATGGAAATTTGTTCATGTGCCTTAAGAAGTGAATGTTGTGCAACCAAAGAAATACATACTGAACTGCCTGTAGTAGATAGGAGTGTCAGCAGCTACCTTCTTTGTACACATTGAGCTTCCAGCTCAAGCATAAATATGAGATAGTTTACTTGATTTGCGAATTTTGATGCCATATGTATTGTGCATCCTTGTGTAGAGCTAAGTCTAAAAATTGTTATGTCGAACCAAGTTACATCTTGAAGAGAATAGGGTAATGCAGTGACACAAAAATGGGACACATGGAAGTCCCCATAAAATTCTAGGGAAAAGGAACAACCAGGAAGATGGCTGTACAAAATTAAACATGTATAGATAAAGATTAAAAATTAAAAATTTAAATGAAGCTTTGATATTGTGTTCAGAAGCAAATTGGCACCTAGGTGTGACTCTAGCGGCACGTTTGTGTGTTCCATATTTTGCATTTGCAGTTATGATCTGTTGGAAGAAAGCAGGTAAGGCGAGGGATCCACGGCGGAAGGGCATAGTGGCAGGCAGGCAACAGGCTGAAGCCTATTTTCACTTGCAACACTATGGTTGCTCTCGGCTTTATCAAAGGTGTGCTTGGTGAGCAGGGTATGGGAAATATTAGGAAGCCAAGGTCTAAAGCATCTATCCAGGCAGAGTTCATTTCGAATCTGGTAGTGGAGATCCCCAATGCAGGTCTGAGGCTCTGGCTATTGTGTTTGTTTTTGCCTGAGCATTTGGTAAAATGGGTTTGGTAATGAAAGCGAGAGAGTTGCAAAGCCAGTCACGAAGAGCTAGTTGACGGACCAAGGCTGGCCTGAAAATGTGCAAACACAATTTGAGAAGGCAATCGAAGTGCTGGACCCAGCTATGGTGCACCGTGGATTGTGTGTGCTTAGGCTTTTCTGTGGAGATGTTGGGAAGGTGCTCAAAGGCCTCATGGATTAAGGGTCACCTGGAAGTCTCGAGCAACTTCATAACTCCAGTATTGTGTGGGAACGGTATTCATTGTGCCAGGAGACAGAAAGAGCTGAATCACGGTGTGAGGTTCCCTTCCCCTGATGATGTTGCTCAAGATTCTCATGCAGTGGCAGGTGAACAGTACAGCGGTGTTTCGTTGGAAGACGTGGTATGTTGGGCAGGAAAAGCAAGCTCTGGAATGCAACAATGTGGTGTAGTTTGAAGGCTCTCTTACAGTCTATGGTTTTTGTTGGGCTAGCTTCTTTTTAGTAGGCTGTTGTAGGGTGGTTGGTACGATCAGCTATGGTGTTTTTTTGTATTTTATTTTAGATCTGCTAGTTTCATGTGTTTATTTGTACAACTGTTAAAGGTTGCTTCTTGTTAAAGCAGTTTATGGTATCTGGTTATCTTTCTCCAAGGGTTGGGGGGCCCATACATCCCCTAACAATTTAAATAAAAAAAAATACAAAATGCATTTTACAGCAGGAAAATTTGACATATCAATTGCTTTTCTCATTAAAATTAGCAGATATAAAGTAAAAATTAATATAAAATGATACTACATCTGAGAGAACTCTGGAATTATATTTTATTATTTTCATCATCTCCAGTTTATCTTTCCAGAATATCCTATGCGAAAAAACGGTGATATCACTTATTCGATATAACCAAATTCAAGTAAGTATCCTGCAAATCTTATCCATGTTCCGGGTGCATTAGCTTGACCGTAGCCCCTTTTGCTATGTAGACAGATGTCAACAGATGGCAACATTCTTTATTGATGATCACGAGAATCTACACTCCCGTGGGATCGTGTAAGTATGGTTCTGACATTCAGATGTAAGCAGGGCTTCTCATTGCAAATATTTTATAGGATGTCCCACGTATTGGATCCACTTGCAGAACGCCTCTAAAGGTCCTCCGTCCACATCCCCTACAGAACTGAACCACAGAGACGCATCCCTGTGGAACAAAGAAAATTTGCAACGAGAATCCCATCTGAAGTGAAATTGCATATACTAGTGCCCCTTAAACATGTAATCATGAAGATTTAAGACAACAGAAGTTCTGTTTCTGCTACACGTGGCTTTCAATCAATTGTTTGTGTAATTAGAACTTATGAATCTCTGTTCAGTTTGCACCCTTCTGTTCGGTGTGTTAAGCAGGTTCCCTCAAGTGGCCAGCAAGCATGGTGCAGAAGGTGGCATGGCATTGGATCATAATTTAATCCATACAAAAATCAAGGGAGCACATATCATAGAGTAGAGTACATTTGGCGGACTATAACTCCTACATAGCACTAGGAGGACATCTACATGGCATACGGTAAATTCACCCTCAGCAATTCATTTCTGGAAAATTTACTGCTGTGGGAAAATTTACTGCGCGAAAAATTAATTGCATGATTTTTTGACAGTTAATTTTCCATGGCGATGAATTGCTGGTGGCGGTGAATTTTTCCACAGTGAATTATTGACGGTGAATTTTCCATTGATAAATTACTGGCGGTGAATTTTCCTAGAGCCCATCTACATATTAGAACACCAGAGTTACCAGCTTTCAGTCCATACATGAAAAGCAGCCATCGTTCCCAAAGCCCAAATTGAATGCGAGCAACAATGCCCATTATTCTTTTCAAAACAAAGAGCCCCAGTGACAGGCCAAGATACGATAGAACCCTGATCAAGATATGGGTTTGTAAACTGACTAAACCAATGCTTTAAACTACTTCAAACATCATGAAGTAAACATTCACTTAATTACAATAAGCATGAGTTTTTCAAAATTTATGATGTTAAAAGAAAGTGTTTGTGGATTCAATTGTCATTTGAGATCATACTTAGTGATCTATGAAATTTTTATATAAAAATATACAATTAATCTAAAAACACTTTCTACTATATTCACTTAACTAATTTTCATGGATCTTAATCCAAGAATACCATTTTTTTTCTTAAAAATAAGAATAGATATTACTTGTAACCAATCTGATACTTCAGACAGCTAGATTGGATGGCAAATTTTGATTTTTCAAACAATAAAATCCTCAACTGTTCTTTCTGTCTGCAGGAAATTGGAAGTGCAGCTCCTATCCTTAGTGAGCTAGCTGAAGCAATTGCCATTGACACCTTTTTCTCGAGCAAAACAAGACTTGTTTCAAGCTCCCTCAGTTTCGAGGAGGAAGTAAAAACAAATCACTGATTAGTGCGCCAGACTAACATGACGTGCCCTATCTGGATAAGGAAGTGCAAGTGCTTTCTTTACACGTGTAATGATCAAAATCCCATATGCTCTTTTCACTTATTGACTATTTTGGATTATATTTATAAATGGAGAATCGTTGTCACTGTGTATTTGTGTATTTGATGTTTGTATAGACTTGTGCATTATATTATTGTATTCAAGGACATTATATATATATATGTATTTGTGTATTTGATGTTTGTATAGACTTGTGCATTATATTATTGTATTCAAGGACATTATATATATATGTATTTGTGTATTTGATGTTTGTATAGACTTGTGCATTATATTATTGTATTCAAGGAATATATATATATATATATTGCATGTCCTTATTCATTTATATATCATAAGATTAGTAATATTAAGAATTATAATCGTATTATTATAGCATACATCACATACATCATCTTAGGCATATTACATGTTTGTATGCTATCTTCAATCTCAATTTATTATTATTGAATTGATCTACCAAGCGACTTGATTGAGAGCATGACCCTCCCTTAGCAAATTATCAAATGGTGTTTGAAAACATCATCCCACTTCAACACACGAGGATAATGAGCTAAGGAAAATCTACTAAAATCGCTCATTCCTTGCTAGTTCACTTCCATTAGTCTAGGTTCAATTCTACACTCCCCCTCGCCTCCACCCCCCAACCCTATCAATTTTTTACACACATGTAGGTTATTTCTATTGGCATAGATTTGAACCAAATAGGCCACAACCAATTGATAGATTTTGAGACATTTGTCTAATCAAGTCCTCATGTTCAGCAAATCCAACTCACCACTACAGTGTACAATTTGGAAGTGAGGAGGCACATGTGATACTCACAAATGGCTTTGTGTATGACCAAATCACTCATGCTCACATGACAAGAGCAAGTGGAGTAGGGGAGTGTCTTGGGGACTTTCTTCTTCCCAAGGGAGAAACTTGTCTTGAATTTGGCAACAAGGTTTGTGATGAGAGTCGCTATGGTGTCATGGGTGATGTGTGGATTTTTCCTCACAAACCTTTGCAAAGGTGTGGTGATGACTATTATGTAAGTTTTTGCATTAAGGGCTCTTATAATTTCAAGCTCTTGGTGAGTGTTTTCCAAGAGCGGGTCAATGGAACAAGTTTGCTCCTCAAATAAGGTGTTTATTTATCAAGACAACTACCTATTCTTGATCATTCTCTTGTATTTTTTGGATTGCTTAAGCTTGTTGCTTCTTGATGAGCTTTAGAAAAGGGTTAATTCTCCCATAGGTCCCTTAGGGTAGTGTTTATTCAATCCTCTATGACTCCAAGACACATGAGCATGAAAAGTTGGATGTGAGTGAGGTTGAGTGAATGTAAATGTTAACGTTTTAGGAATGTGGGTTCAAATATTTTTGGGTTAATTATTGCTCGTCAAGGTTTTGGTGTGCTTTGATGGTCTTCTTGCTTGATTTTTTATTGAGTTTGTTTATTTGATTTGGATGACTATCTTTGGGAGCCCTTAGATAAAAAATGAGAGGTCCTAGGTTTTGTGCAAGAGTTTGTTTCTTTGCTTATTTGAATCCTTTTAACAACTTAAATGATGAGAAAGTAATTATTTACAAATTGAACTACTATTGAAAATGAGACTAAGAAATCAACCAACCTATGTTTTTGATCTTTTTTGGATTCCATATACACTAGAAAAAGCTAACCTAACTGATGCAGTACAAAAGAAGAAAATCACTTACTCAATCTCTTTTAACAAAACTCAAAACAATCTTATTTGATTACTCATCATTTGTTCACTTTTCCTTCACAAAACTCTCAACTCAAGCATTCAATTTACAAATAGGAGTTCCAATTCTCTATAGGACCTTCCAAACACTTTAGTATTCTCAACTTAATCAAAAACAAACAATTTACTTAGTCTGCCCATCCACATTTTTACCATTTTATTATGAATGTCCTTATTTCAGCATTTAGGTCCTTCTAGACCACACAAACAATCAACTTCACCTTTCCAAGCCAAAATTCATTCACTAATAGCTCCAACACACCTAAATATGTCTGCAAAACAAACTTAGAACATTCCCAATCCTGTATTCAAGACAATTTTCTCAAACACCTACCCAAGACCCTCATTTGTTGATTCCAAAATTGAATTGTAACAATATTGTCTTGATTGAACAGTTATTAAATAGACTCCAATACCAAATAAAAATCTTGAAATGGACTCATTATACATCTAAGCACTTTTCAAAACCCATAACACTAATAAAAGTCTCAAAACCAAGATCAAAAATGCCCAAAACCCCACTGTATTCTAGAATTACTAGTTTTCTTCCACTATAGCTGACTTAGGGCTTATTGAATAAACCATATCCAAAATCAATTTCTCCTATCCAAAAATTAAAACATGTTAAATTAAATCAACATATGCTTTTAGAAACGCCTAAAGTCCATTTACCAAGGTATTTTCTCAATCCCTAAATGTTAGCCCTCTTAAACTCTATTTTTCCAGATTTACAGTCCTATTCTTCAATCTCTCACACGTTTATCTTCATTCTTTGGTTTGAAAATTTTAAGAATAAGAGAATAGATGTTATGAGGACACCTTCCACCAAAAATTAGGATTTTTCCACATTTGAATTAAGAGAAACACAAATTCTTCAATCTCTAGTTACCCTAAATTAGGGTTTAACTATTTTTAGGAAAAACTCAATATCTCTCACAAAATTTCACCAATTTACATGAAACAAAGTGAAAATGGAAGGTGATTGAATAATATAACACTTACAATCATTTAGACACCCATTCATGGCCATATAGGGTCGTACCAAGGCCTGAAACAATAATTTTTTGTAGAAAAAAATGCATAAACACTGCCTTTATTCCTTCAAATTCAATTGTGCAATCACCCACAAGCTTCTAAACGTACAAAGAGCCTTTTTAAAGGCATACAAATGACCTTTGAAATTCTAACAACTCTCTAACTACCCACCAACACCAAAAACCAATGTGATCTTTCATATTCCATATGTTGCTTTATTTTTGCAACTTTACAATTTTTTTACATATTTGTGACAACCTTTGAATACATTGACTTCTTTTTTTACATTTTATGAAATAATGGCCTCCTAATGACTCTATTGCATGGAAAAATGAATCAAATAACCATTGAACAATGTGAAACAACAAAATTGATCATCATTTCAAAAATCTCATCATAGAATCATGAGGTTGTCATGGTGCTCCTGCACCACTAACTAATTGAATGAAAACTACGTTTTCATTTTGATTTTTTTCTATTTTATGTGTCTACCAAGAGATGAATGAAATAATTAACCATAATTATTTTATTTTTCTATGTTACAATAATTCAAGGAAAGAATGACTATGCAATTGTTTTTTGAATGTTTTGTGACAATATGAACTAGTTTTCCAATTTTTAAATGAAGCATAATAGTAAGTGTAGCATCGTAAATTGTCACCCATGACAATTTAACACTAGATTTTGCTCCCTCCTAAGTGCATGGACCTAATTATACATTGAATGTCCTAAATTATGCATTCCATGGCCCATTTGGACATTTATCAAGAAACCCATTTATAAAACCCATGAAAACACTTAATATTTTGTTCCTGACACTTTACATCTCACAAAATAGGGCTAGGAAAAAGTTTCCCTTAGTGACTTAGTCCCCTATTTTTCCTCCAATATTTAATATGTCAGAGTTGGCATTTTATTATTTGAATTTCAAATGTCAACTGTTAGCTATCGAGATTTAATTTTTAGGAAATTATATTAATTTCATATAAATACCTAGTCATTTCATCATTTCAAATCTAAGAGGCAATTTCGGAAACAAGATCATTATCAAGCAATTGTTATCAAGTCAAGAGGATTCAAGAGTAGATTTATTGCAGCATACCAACATTGAAGCATCATGTCAAGTTTTATGTGAATTCATTCATGTTTATGTTATCATTTTGTTTGTGAGGACTAACCCTTGTAGGACTTCCAAGTAATCAAGCCAATTTGCAATCAAACCTTGAGGTGATGTGCATGACTTCAGTCCTTCAAGGGAATCTGATTTGGGTGGTGAGTTGTAGTCCATTGTTGATTCATCATTCATTTTTCATTTAACCTCTATCCCTCAAAAGGATAAGCTCTTTATCATCAACTTTGTCATTATGGAGGTGGAAACATTAACACGGGGTTTGACTAAGGCAAGCCCCTAAATGGAACAACCCTTCCTCTCTTTTTGAATATGTGGGTTATAAATCTGAAGAAGTTTAGAAGAAGATTGAAGATCATCTATTCATTATTGCATTCAAACCCTACAACTTGAGAAGATATGAAAAGTCAATTATCTCAGCATTTGGCGAAGATTCGACAATGAAACCCAAAAGGAATAAGGCTCTAATCAGACTCTAGAGGACTGCAAAATCAAATTCCAGCTTTGGTTACTAGGACATAGTCACCGTAGGCAACTTGGTCCCCCAAATTCAGCTCCAGATTTATATGCCAAGTGCATAGTACTCTGCCCTTTCTAGATTTGGTCTCAAAATTTGACTTTTAGCTTTCAATTTTTTTGTATTTGCATCAAAATAGTGTATTATCATGGTCATTTAGTTACGTCATTACATTTTTAGTCCAAATCCATTTCAAATCCCCAAAACAATTTAAATCCAAGGTTGATTAACTCGCTTTTAGGTTGAAAGTCAATCTAATTCCCCCCCCAATCTAAATTTTAATGTTTTGTAGTGAAAGATGGTTAATCATAGTAAAACCCTGGGATCACTTTTCATACATTACATTTTAGTGAACCCGACATATCTTGCACTTACATTTTTTGTTAGAGTAATCATGTTTTAACTAATAATTAATTAATAATAATTAATTAATCTTTAATTAATTATTAGTCTAATTCATTCTCAAGCACTTAAGCTAAACTTATGAGTGCTTTTTTATGTTAACTAGAGAGCTATTATTAGATCATTATATCTCATTGCATGAGATTTTGACCCTTGTCATGATCTAATCCCTTTCTCATTTAGGGTTACTCTTATATAGCACTCAATCCTCATTGTATTATCATACCTTTGATAATTAATCTAGATATTTTGTAGCTTTTTCTTGTTGATGATATTGCATATTATTGTTTGCAACTCTCTTACGTGGAAGGTGTCTTTGTTCTTTGTTTGATCATGTGGCTTGCATTTTTCACAATTTTAACATGGTACTAGAGAATGGATTTTGCAAACCCCCTTGTCAATTTATGAGTGTTTTTCTTGAACAAGGGTTACATGCTTCAAATCTGGATTCTCCATTTTTTTTTTCAATTTTTGGAGGTGGGCAATTTTTAGGTGCATTTTAGCACAAAAAGACCTCACCATTGGATTTAGGAGGCTAATTTGATGAATTTTGATATAAAATTTTCCCTATTTTGGTTTCAAGAGCCTCTAAAGTAAATTAATTTTTCCCCAAGGGTCATATGGGCCTTGTACATATTGTACGAAACATCTTTCAAAAAAATAACAAACAACAAGCATCACCCATGGAGCAGTGCCCCCCTATGGCCATCATTAGGGTTGTTGGCAACCTGTTAGCTGCTAAGCCACTAATTGCTAGTGATTGTAGAGTCACTAGCAGCAGTTACTGATAGGGGGGCCAAATTTTTTTTTAAAAAAATATCAAACCCCCAGGGTCACATGGGCAACCAACACCCAACCCTTGGGGGCTAATTTTTTTTTGTTTGTTTTTGTTTTGCAAAATAGGCAGAATTGAGAAAATGGGCATAACTTTCTACTCGGGTATCAAAATTGGGAAAATAAGATATCGTCAGAAAGCTGGTTTCAAGCACTATCCAATGGTGCTATTTTCTTTCTCAAATTTTACTACTAGTACATTTTATAACCTATTGAAGTTAGAGGTGTTGTTTTCAATCTTGAGCTCATAACATTTATCCCATTTCTTCATTTTTCATGATTCTAGTGGCATTGCGAAGGTCTCTCAAAGCTCTTCACAACCATCCATGCATTTTTTCCATATTTCTCTCTAGGTAAATTTTATTCTTTTTTTGTGTTTTCACATTCTGGTGAATTACTTGGACGTCTTAATTCCTAAAAACTTTACATTTGCATGGGATGACTCATTTTTGGACATTCTATGTGTATTTCTATCATTTTATCCTATGTGGACATTGTAGACATATTTTGCATTTAATTTCTCTTTTCTAGACGCACTCAGATAAAATACCGTTCAGGTGTATACTTTTTGGGGATTTTGCACATCTTACTATTCCTTTTGTACTTACACTATGATATAAATTGTCATGCGGGGGTTGTGTAGGCCTTTTGTTTTTCCAACATGCCTTTGTCAAGTGTCTATCCCTTCCACAACAACAATGAATCTTGGTGATTCTTGTCTTATGTGTATGTGCCTTAGTTTGCACACCCTTTTATTTGTAGGTACTCTTCAGTTGCACATGCACTTCTTGGTTTCACATAGTTTTAGTGGATTTGTCTTAGCTCTCCCTTTTCTGCATTATGGGGGGTTTCTACTGTTGGTTCTAATGTTTCCTTGGTTTCATTTTTTGGAGTGATCTATGTATATATTTTTTGTTCCTATATACTAGGTGGATGCAGTGTACATCAGTGGCTGGTTACCCATGCATTTCAATGAGATGGAGCATTTACCATATGGACACTCTTGCATTCCTATTTCTTGAGGTTATTCATTTCAACACTATATCAATCACCTTTCAATAATTTTCTACAAAGTCTTCATGCTTCAGTGATGTTCTACATGTTCCTCTTCTTTTTGGGACATTATTTTGAATGCTTCTTAGTCCTTCACACTATTTTGGAGGCTTCTTTAGTCCTTCATTTCCTTTCTCTCTTTTAGAGAGGATTTTTTCCCATGTGGTTTTCTTCTTTTCTCCAATTGTGAGAGATTAGATTGTTTGTATATGGGTACCTCACCAAGCCTTGTTTTCTAGGACCCATCATGCATTCTCTTTTTAGGGATTTTAGCTACTCCCTAAGTTCATCTTAAGGGGTGGTGTTAGAGAAATCATGAATTAGCTAATAATTAAATAATCATTAATTAATTATTAGTCTAATTTATTCTCATGCACTTAAGCTAAACTTAGGAATGTTGTTTTATGTTAACTAAAGAGCTATTATCAGATCATTTAGTCTCATTACATAAAATGTTGACACTTGTCATGATCTAATCCCTTTCTCATTTAAGGTTGCTCCTATATAACACTCAACTCTCATTGTATTATAATACATTTGATAACTTTAATCTAGATATTCTGGATCTTTTTCTTGTTGATGATATTGCATATTATTATTTGTAGCTCTCTTGCATGGAAGGTGTCTTTGTTCATTATTTGATCCTGTGCCTCGTGTTTTTCACAATTCTAATTTTTTTTCTAATTTTTCAATGCATAATATTTTAAAATTGAATTTAAAACCTAGGTTATTTGAAAATCTTGGTGATAACTGATGCAATACAAAGGAATAAAATCAACTATCTCAATCTCTTTAAGAAAAACTGAAAACCTTCTTTGTTTGTCTTTGTAAATAGGACTCAAATCCTCTTTACAAAACCTTGTTCCAAAATACTCAAATTGGGTTTCAAGCACCAATCCACTTGTAGATTCATTAAACACTATATTCATCATCCAAGAGACAGGCCCAAAACTCCCTTACCACACAAACATCTCAAGAATAAGGACTTCCAGAATGGATAGACCCAATTGGACTATTAGGCTTCCATAGAACACTCAATCCTACATATTAGGCATACAACAAATAAAGAAACTCTCAACATGGATCAAAGGAATTTTTTAAGATTCCACAAACAAACACTCTTCAATGATTTCATAGTCCTTCAATGTAAAAGATGACAAGGTGTGTATTTGTTGTCTTGATAGGACTATATCAACTTTGTCATGTTAGGACAATCAATTAAATGGACTCCAAAACCCTTTAGAAGAACCAATCCCTATTTTAAATGGGATCAACACATGCCCAAGCATCCATCCTAAATCAATACACTCATGAAAGACTCAAAACCACACGCAGGATTCATAAAACCCTTTTTACCATATTTTTAGGTAAAAAAATCGTAAGGCTCGCTTGAATATGCCCCAAACCACCTTCTTTCGCTCTAAAACATAGAAAACAGTTAGAATTTATCATAAAATCCTTCCACACAAGTTTTTAGCAATTTCCATTAGATATAATTGAAGATACGCAATTTTGAATGCACTCGAGTACCTTAGATTAGGGTTTCTACCCGTTTTTAGTAAAACTTGAATATCTCACTAAAAAATGCATCAAATTATATGAAACCAGAAAAAAATGAAATAAGATTCATAGGGCTATCAAATTATATGGAGGAGGAATGGATTTGTGCTCAACAAATGGCCTGAAATCATGAATTTATAAAAAAAGAATTGAAAACAGAACATTTCATTGAAACCTTTGCTTTTACATCAACTTCCAACCTTCCTCAAAGTATGAAAAGCTTCAAATGGCTTTAAATAAACATATTCAATGCCTGAAACCTACTCTACAACTACTTAACTCTTCGCCTTCCACTATTTGGCATAGTTTGTAATTTTACAAAATTTTCTTGACAACATTTTGTCAAATTTTCACTTTTTACATTTTATGCCCAAAAATGCTCCTAATTAACTAACTATGACTTATTACGTGCCTATTGTGGCCATTAAAACCTTATGACATCATGAGACTAGGCATTACGTGCCTATGGTTTGAGTTGGTCTATGCCAACATGCTTCCATTTCATTTTGTCTCTATGAATTTTCTTATCCATGCTTTGAAGTGTTACAATCTCCATTTGTCTTTCTTCAAGCTACTGCATCTTTATCTGTAAGTTTTTTCCTGTCCAAGACATTAGCACAATAAAGAAATAACATACTAAACCAACCACAATACCTTCATTTTTCTTCAGTTCTTTGCAAACCCCCAAGATCAATTCATCTTTGATCATTTCTTCATCCATTCTTGATACTAACTCAAGGTCTTCTCCTTCTGCAATCAGGTCCTTTATCTCTATTTCTCCTTCATCTTCATGCTTGGAAATAGCTACAACATCTTTATCTTCATCGTTGAATCCTTCTTCAGCATCCTCAAATTCTTCATCTTCTTTCTCTTTTTCATCATTTCCCTCCAAAATCAGTTCTTTTTATGTCTTCAAACTCTAATCTAGCTACTACTTCTTGTTGTTTGTCCTCTTTTATCATCAACACAACTTGTTTGACTTTTTCTTGATCTTCTTCCATAAAAAATGCTATCATCCTCTCTTGTGTACTATCTTCTTTATGGGCCATGTAACTCTCTTTTTCACTGTCAAATTCTAGCTTGTTGCTTGTCTATACAGCTATTCCACCTTCATCATAGACTCTGTATAAAAATAACTGAACTCTACTTCCCTTTTCCTTATCTCTTGCTTTAACTCAACTATCTCTTTTTCAATCATCTCTTGTCTCTTCCTTTCTTCCTTTGCCTGCAAATACCTTCTTAACACTTCCATCTTGTCCTCTACTCAAGCAAGCTTCTCCTTGCTTCACAACTTCTCTTTGCCTCACCTGGGCATTCAAGTTCTCTCTTCAACCTACACAACACAACACAAAACTAAATCTCTCTCTTCCCAGATCCTTCTAACTCTGATACCACTTTGATGCAATACAAAGGAAGAAAATCAACTATCTCAATCTCTTTAAGCAAAACTCAAAACCTTCTTTGTTTGTCTTTGCAAATAGGACTCAAAACCTCTTTACAAAACCTTGTTCCAAAATACTCAAACTAGGTTTCAAGAACCAATCCACTTGTATATTCATTAAACACCATATTCATCATCCAAGAGATAGGCCCAAAACTCCCTTATCGCACAAACATCTCAAGAGTAAGGACTTCCAAAATGTACAGACCCAATTGGACTATTAGGCTTCCATAGAACACTCAATCCTACATATTAGGCATACAAAAAATAAAGAAACTCTCAACATGGATCAAAGGAATTTTTTAAGATTCCACAAACAAACACTCTTCAATGATTTCATGGTCCTTCAATGTAAAAGATGACAAGGTATGTATTTGTTGTCCTAACTAGGACTGTATCAACTCTGTCATATTAGGACATTCAATTAAATGGACTCCAAAACCCTTTAGAAGCACCAATACCTATATAAAATGGGATCAACACACACCCAAGCATCCCTCCTAAATAAATACACTCATGAAAGACTCAAAAACCACGTGCAAGTTTCATAAAACCCTTTTGTTTGTAAATTTTACCAGTTTTTATGTAAACCTATGCTTGAATATGCTCCAAACCACCTTCTTTTGCTCTAAAACTTAGAAAACTATTAGAATATATCATAAAATACTTCCACACAAGTTTTTATCAATTTCCATCAGATATAATTGAAGATATGCAATTTTGAATGTACTTGAGTACCCTAGATTAGGGTTTCTACCCGTTTTCACTAAAACTTGAATATCTCACTAAAAAATGCGTCAAATTACATGAAACTAGAAAAAAATAAAAGAAGATTCATAGGGCTATCGAATTATATGGAGGGGGAATGAATTTGTGCTTAGGAAATGGTCATTCAATGGCCTGAAATCAAGAATTTACAAAAAAATAATTGAAAACAGAACATTTCATTGAAACCTTTGCTTTTACATCAACTTCCAACCTTCCTCAAAGTATGGAAAGCTTCAAATGACTTTAAATAAACATCTCCAATTCCTAAAACCAACTCTACAACTACTTAACTCTTCGCCTTCCATTATTTGGCATATTTTGCAATTTTACAAAATTGTCTTGACAACATTTTGTCAAATTTGCACTTTTTACATTTTATGCCCAAAAATGCTCCTAATTATCTATCTATGAATTATTACATGAATATTGTGGCCATTAAAACCTTATTACATCATGAGACTAGAATTTCTAAACTAAAAACTTAAAGTTTCCTCATGAAGGCATGTCCTTCCAAGGGTGCACCTGCACTTATTTAAAAAAAAATCCATTTTCATTACTTTTTCATCATAAAAATTGAAAAATAATTTGAAAAAATTGCAAAAAACTTTTAGATTTTATTTTCCTCATCTAAGGTTTAGATTTGAGTTATATCCACTAAGAAAATTAATTGCAAAATTATTTGATCATTTATGCATTGCATATTTTGGTGAAAAACATTGAAAAAGTGACAAAATTAAATAATATTTTCATTCCAAAAGATCAAAAAGCATTACTTTTTTGTACTTTTGGAAAAATCAGTCAATTATAGTATTTAATTTTTGGAAATTATCATTTGAACATATTCAATTTCTCTAAAACTATCCAAAATTACATGCATGTATGTGATTCATATAACAAAATTAGGTTTTGGTGCATTTCTAGAAATCTGTTGACTTTTAGAACTGAACCTTTGAGGCATAAGACCCTAAGACACTATACATCGTGAATTTTTTTTAAAGTTTCTAAAAACACCCACCAAACATAGGTTCCCTAGGTGCCTTTATCTAGCTAAATTGAGTCCAAAATTTATGTGCAGTACCTTGTCTCTAGTCCCTGCCTAGATTTGGCCTCAATCTCTAAAGATCATTCTTGTAATTATTTTTTTTTTCTAAAACAATGCTAGTTTGGTCCATAGGACATAACATAATTTTCTATTGCAAAAATATTGTGTTATCATTATTCATGTTCTATTGTTAGATCTTGTTAAGAATTTCAAAGAATTTTTGTTATAGGTATGTGAAAATGAGTTTATTTCTCCTCTTGTTATTTTTCGTTGATCCCTCTCTCACTATCTCTCCTATGTGTGAGGTTAGCTTGGTGAAAGATAATGCAATCATTGAAAATCATGTTTGTTCTTCTCCTGATATCTTACCTACTTGTGAAGAAGATATCTTGGTGCTAGAAGATCCAATCATTGAGCATCATGAGAATCTTATGTGTTTCTCTCCTAATTCCTATCCTTCTTGGGAAGATATTGTGGGAAAAAAGGATGAAACCATTGATACTTATTATCTAAAAGAAAATAAGATGGATTACATATATGGAGATGCTAAATTGTCATTAGATGCCCCATCAATAAAAGTTTGTCAACAAGTAGTTGACTTCATTGAGGTTATGAATGCACAATTAACATTTATATCTCCTTTAATTATTGGACCCCCTAAGTCACCTCTTATTATAGGATCTCCTAAACCTCATGGCCATATCCTAAAATATGTAAAACAACTCACTAGTAATCATGTGTTGCAGCAACCAAGTATCATGTAGTTTCTCACACATATAACACAAAATAATAAACAAGAAAAATAAACACCAACATCCATCCCATTGGCTCAACTATACCTTCCACCTACATCTAATATTCCTCAACATAGTGGTAAAGAATATGATCTTGTTGAGAAACTTCGTAATACTCCTATAAAAATCTCCCTTTGGGATTTGATTCAAACATCACCTACATACCACAAGATGCTCCAAGAGGCTTTGTAGTCAATTGATGCCCCAAATTCTATTAAATTTAATGATGTAGCAACCTTCTTTGATTGTATGCAAGTGACAAAGTTGGATATTACATTTCCTCAACATGAATTACCCTCGCTTGATATCCAAAAAAAGTGAAGCTTTAATGATAACAATGGTCATTAATAAAAATGGAGTTAGGCATACCCTCATAGACAATGGATTAGGTATTAATGTTTGTAGCATTGAACTTCTAGATAAAATTGGCATGGAAACGAATGTTATAGAACCTAATGATTTTAATATTGGTGGCTATGATAATGTTAGTAAGCAACTATTAGGGGTGATCATGCTACCCATTAAGGTTGGGCCCATTATTTTACAAACAACCGTCTATATCATGCCAAGACCTATTTAATACAATCTTATACTAGGTAGACCATGGATTCATTCCATGAATGGAGTCTCATCTACTCTTCACTGAGAGATGAAATATGAATATAATGACAAGATATATATGGTTAAAGTGAATGAAAACGTTATAATTTGCAAGCCAAAGTTGAACATGACACTTCCAACTCTCTTAATTCTTTGATTACAACTTCAAAGATAGAACCTCTACATGTTGATGAGAATCATGATTTTGTTCCACCCACAAAAAAATGCTTAGATGATGATTGGGGGTCATTATATTTCACACCTTGTTTCAAAGGGGAGTCTAAAATCTTTCCGTCATAGCTTAAAGAGTCAAATACAAATGATTTTCATGATATTTTTTCATCTTCAAACACATGTTTTGGTGATGATTGGGGTTCATTACATTTTACACCCTCCTTTATAGGAGAGTACAAAATCTCAGATTCTAAACCTAAGGAGTCTTATGTTTTATTTTCTCAATCTAGATCTACATCAACAAATCTAGAAACATCACCCATGATGGTGATAGGGGCTCTTTAAATTCCATCCCTCATAAGTGGAAGATTCCTAACTTTAACAAACTTTAAAAGGATTTTCATGCTCAAGAAAAATACAATTCTTCTGAGGAGCATGTTGATACTATTTCTTCATTTGAGTTGGAAGAATGTTATGGGCTTGTATATACAAAATTATTTCTAAACATGGAAAAAAATGATAAGGATCAAGTGAAGTATATACTATAATTTTCCAAATAGGGTCTAGGTTTCCAACCTTTTTCCCCATCTTCATCTAATTCTTTATTATCTACTAAATGTATGACATCTTGTGGTAAGCGAGCAATATTTTTTTCACAAGAGAAAGAAGTTTCTTCCACTATTGAGAAAGAGCATATTTTTATGAGGCTTCTAAAAGCCCACTTGATTACTCTTCCTTCAAAAACATAAAATAAATATTATAACAATTTTTTTGCATATCATCGAGTGCATGGTCATTCTACCAATGAATGTCAGGCCTCAAGTAATAAAATATAACTTAAGGATTGTGGTTCCCTTCCATGTGTTGATGCACCTAATCACTCTAAACAATAATGGTATTAATTTTATGGTGTTTCTCATCACTATGTGGCATTTTTAGCTTTATGTGTTTTCTCATTTCCATTCATGGTGGTACAATCCTAGGTGCAACCATATTTTACATGGAAGCAACATGATAGTCTTTTGCATGGTTTTCCTTGTCTCTACACTTGGGGGACCAAGGATAACTAGTTTTAAAAGTGTACATTCTTTTCTCCTTAAAATACCAACATAACAAGTATGTTGACATTTTAAGGGGGGGAATATAATACCCCTATCCATTTTGTCTTGTGAAATTTGAATTATTGACACACCCTCTTATTGGTGGTGTTGTTTATAATTCCCCTTGCTCAACATGGTTATCAATTCATCCCCTTGGATGCTAAATTTTATGCGCCTTCTTAGATGAGTCTTGTTCATCCCCTTGGACATTAAAAATTTGATGGACCTTCTAAGGTGAGTGCCATTTGTCCCCTTGGAAATTTTGTGTTCATCCCCTTGGACATTAAAATTTATGCACCCCTTGAGGTGAGTATTTTTGTCCCCTTGGATGTTAAAAACCAATATTTTTCAAGATAGTCCATGGATTTGGCATAACACAACTTGTTGGTTCATGAACTTGAGCACCCTTTTTAACATGGCCACATAGCATAACACAACTTGCTTTCTAGTGGAGTCATGTGTTTCATGAGTGTCTTATTATAACAAAACTAGCTAGCCTTGTGGAATCCATCATATTACATGGACACCTAGCATAACACAACTTGCTAGCTAGTAGGTCCATGTACCTCATGAGTGATTTAACATCCTTATGAGGGCCCTATTTTTTTTAGACAACACATTTTATGGATGGCGTTTGGTATGTGAGGAAAATTTAAGATTGGGGTCTCTTTTCCTTAACAAATTGAATCCTTTTAGTACTAACCTTGTGTTTGTGTTTGTATATGTTTGTATAATGTTTGTATTGTGTTGTGTTCTTGTCGTGCATATTTTATCTTGTCTTGCTTCATTA
>VDFB02270651.1:267266939-267409421 GCA_007258455.2 Sequoia sempervirens
TGATAACTTATTTGCCCCTGAGGGAGCAATTGCAGATGCTCAAGAAAAAGCTGCACATTTATTTGGAGCAGATGCAACGTGGTTTCTTGTAGGAGGATCCACCTGTGGTATTCAGGCAGCAGTAATGGCTACATGCTCACCAGGGGAGATCCTTATTCTTCCTAGAAACTGTCACATATCTGTGATCTCTGCCATGGTTTTGTCTGGGGCTTTACCAAAATATCTTCTACCAGAGTATGATCCTGTCTGGGATCTCACTTATGGTATCCATGCATTCCAAGTTAAGGATGCACTTGATGAAATGAGAGATGAAGGTAAGAGAGCAGCAGCAGTTTTAATCACGTCACCAACATACTTTGGGGTTTGTAGTGACTTGAGAGGGATTGCAGATGTCTGTCATAATTATGGTGTACCTCTTATTGTTGATGAAGCTCATGGAGCCCATTTCAAATTTCATTCTGATTTCCCAAACACTGCTCTGGAGCAAGGGGCAGATATAGTGGTTCAATCTACACACAAAGTTCTCTGTTCCCTCACACAATCTGCAATGATACACACTCAGGGAAAAATGGTCAACAGGGAAAGATTATGTCGATGCCTCCAAACCCTCCAAAGTTCTAGTCCCAGCTATTTGCTTCTTGCTTCTTTGGATGCTGCACGGGCTTATATTTGCAAATGTACTGGCTTTCCTTACAGCCCAAACTCGCATTTTAGAAGAACCATAGACCTGGCAAATGAAGCACGACATGCCATTCAGCAGATCCATGGTCTTTCTGTGCTACATTCAGTCAGCCCTTTGAGTACAATGGTACTTGATCCCTTGCGGATTACAGTAAGTCTCCGGGACATAGGATTATCAGGTTATGAGGCAGATGACATCTTGAGGATTGAGCATGGTGTGATAGCAGAACTACCCTGTTTGCACACTTTAATGTTTGCATTCAATCTAGGGACAGATTCAGAACATGTTCACAGACTTGTTGGTGCTCTGCAAACTCTTTCTAGAATGCATGTGAGAAAAAATATATCTGGACATACGTTTCTGTCTAATGTACATAAGGATGGACCATTTGCTACCGTTAAAACAAAGCTAAGCCCAAGGGAGGCATTCTTTGCAAGAACAGAAAGAGTAGAGATAGATCATGCCCTTGGGCGGATATGTGGAGAGCTTATTTGTCCTTATCCACCAGGTATTCCTATTCTTGTTCCAGGTGAGGTCATCTCTGATAAAGCTTTAATGTACCTTAAAGAAATTATTCATGCGGGTGCCATGGTCAGTGGAGCATCTGATCCATCTCTGTCGTCTATGATTGTCTGTAAAGCATAGTATTCCTTTTAAGCATTACATTGTTCACTTCTTCTTTAGGGACTTTATACTTGCTTTATAACCTTCTCTTGCCCACTGCTCATATGGGACTCTTTGTGCTTGCTTCCTTGAGGGTAACTTGGAATGCTGTAGGAGGAAGAGATGCTTGGTATATGATTATTAGAGGTAGATTTCAAAAGGTGACTGAGCAGTTCGTTTTGGTATTAAAGACTGTGTCACACAAGTAGAAGATTTTGTAGAGCTGAAAGTGGCTAAAGCGCAGATACAACCTTCCTGAATATTGTGGTAAACACCATATGGCATGTGTAAAAGGGATGTGTTCGGGTGTGAGTCTTGTTCAGATCTTTATGGAATAGTTGCTCTCTATGCATTGGCACGTATGCCCAAAGGATGTATGCTTACTCATGCTGCCCCTAAGGGGCTTGTTTTCCTGACAGCTTTTTACAAAAGCATAAGCAAATCTGGAGATACGTGTCAATCTTCAAGCTTCATTACAGTATTATATCTTAACACATGCATATAAACTTGAACGCTAAAATTTTCACCTAACTCAGAAACCAAGACCTATAGTTAGTCTTAAGTTTAGACTGGGTATTCTGTACAATACAACTTCAAGTCTTCAAGTATACATATAATAAGCATTCACTTCAATGATATCTATGTGTTCACTTGCTTCTTTTTCACAGGTGCTGCCTGCATGCTTCCTTCATAAAATTGTGCTTCCTTCATAAAATTGTATCACAAATACCATTGTTATATGCTACCACTATTGAATTCAAAAGCTTACTTTCTAACTTCATGGACTGTGGAAAACTATACCAACTACCACTATTGTTGTTAGCTGTTTAATAACAGAGGATATTTTTTTCAGAGAAACTTTAGTTACAAGATTCTATAAAGACCTTTCAGCACTTTTGGTAAGTGATATTTTGTTTGGCAGCTAAAATGTCCTCAAGATCAGTCTGAACAGTTTCCATCCTAATAATTACCCTCTATTTACCACTTAAGAACAGTCCTGTTAATAAATAGAGGACTTGAGGTAGTTATTTGCTATAGCATGGTGGCGCTAGCTATCCAGCATTCCCTATGCAACCAAGTGTATCGTGAACATGCTGATGCCATGCATATAACAGCCCGTACATCTTACATTCACAAACATTAATTTCCAAATTTAAGATGCATATCATCCGCACGTACGGCTAGATAATTTGATATGTTGCTGATTTTTGGTCCTGATTTTCTGCTATCATCAACTGAAAATGGTGTTCACTAGAGGGGCTCAGATAACCAGGCACCGTAACTTGTGGATTCATTGGAGAGTGCTTGGAGTGCATGCACACTATCTATCAAAATTTCTATTCAGAGGCACTTGGATCTCTGTTTTGTGGTGTAAATTAGGCAATGAAAAAAATACAAATGGACAAATCTATGCAACTGTGGGAATACAGGCAAATTTCAGAGAGAATATTGTGTTAGGAAACTAGCGCCGCTGAAAAATTGAAGGTGATGATAAAAAAGAAGTGGAAACTGCAGAAATTTGATCCAAGGCTTCTATCCACCATGGCATCCAGTTGATCCACATCATCCAAACAATGAGCATGCAGTGAAATCTTAGCCACCCAACCAACATAGAAGTGTCTTGGCTTAAGATGGACCAGGTCCTCTAACAATTTCTTCTGCAAGTCAGGCAATGCCTTCCTCTTTGTAGCATCTCTTACTTCATTGAGAAAGCTTGATCTATCAAAGTGAGGATTTTTGGTCGTATAACTCTCTTGCAAAGGTAGTTTTACTGCAGCAGCCAATGCCTGCAATGCCCATAATTTGTCCATTTTGATCTCCTTGGGCAGATCTAATGGCATATTTTTTGAAGTCCCATACCACATCATGCAGTCTAACTGGATATATGGCTAAATGTAATGGCACCTCCACCTTCTTTATCTCCTGCTGCACACAATTTGCAACTCTCTTAATTATTATCCGTTGGTCACTGGCCATTTATTACAAATATCATTTTATGGTGTGAAGGTATTTGTTTACCTATTCTCTGTTTGTTAACATTTATCTTGGTTATTCTTTTAATTATTGTGGAACCTAGGTCAGAGAAAATGTAAAATAGGAGTACTTACACTTTGATCTCTGTGGGGATATGGTTTGTTTTGGGTTGATGGATGTCTATGAAATTGTATAAACTTTTTCCAATATGATTTCTACCACAGAATAAGTATACTTTGATTGTAAATCTGGCTATCTATGAGGTGGCTTAGAAAAAATAGTCAGATCAGGGTATGTTTATAACTTAAGATCCATATTTTATTAACAGTCTAGTGAATATAAAATTTATAATTTGTAAATTTTATGAAAAAAGTTATTTCTTAAAACTAACAGGTAGATGCCATGTAATAATATCATTTTTCCTATTTGTTATTAATATAACAAAGTTACTTGTGGTTATGGTTAATTACATGGTTTTTGAGATGAACCTATTATGTTTAGTGCAGTATTGTCATTGTTTTTAGTAGGGAGGGTTAATAAGGTTTTATGCTTTCTTATAATTTTTTATATATATTTTTTGGGTAATAAATGGAAACTTATATGAAACAACCCAAAGTCTATGGTTTTTTTAATCATTTTTAATTAATCTTTATAAATGAATATTTAAGGAACTTTTCTAAAATTTTAAAGATGTATAGTTGTATAATATTATTTTTTTAAAATTAAGCAATTGTATATATATATAACATGTTATTTTATAGAGAAAACATTTTTCTTAATATAACAAAACATTTCAATTAGCATATATCCATATTCTCTATCAACTATATATATATATGAAAAATATTCTCTATAAAAGAACAAGTAATACAATTGAATAGTATTTTCTTGCATAAGACAACATTTCTTGAACTGAATATTCTAGGTTCAAAATCTTACTTAAAAGAGCCTATAGTGACACAATAACATGCATTTTATTACAAAAAGACATATTTACTACCAAGAGAAAATAATCTTGGTTATACTATTTTAGAGAAAAAGTATAAAAATAATTGAAACTTGATTTTATAAGCTTTTCTTTTAATTCACGAAGATAAAATAAAATTCATTCAATGTCGGTCAAAAGAAAAAGTCACATCCCACATTTAAAAGTTGAAGGCTTGAAAAAAATTGCTTTGATTAACAAAGCTCAATCCTTGTTAATAAACACATAAATCTCTATCAACAAAAGGCCTTGCTCAAAAGAGAGTAGTAAACATCACAAACAAGTAGAGGAGCATGTTTTATAGTATTTTGTAAGCACAATCAATAGAGGGGAGTATTAATAATCCTTTGCAAACTATTCTCACTCTAATGTTTTGTTTCTAAGTGTATTAAGCTAAAAAACATGGTATAGAAGTAGAGATATTGGGTGCAAATGTAATTTGAAATGTGTGTTTGAACTTGCATGCACACCACTACAATTTTTGTGTCCCATTATTGTAGCTGCAATACATGATTTTTTGTACCTAAAACATTGCAACTTATGCTTTGCTATTTGCCTTGCACCTCTACCATAGTCCATGCATGCACACAATTCTTTTAAGCTATGTAATACACCACATCTTGCTACACTCCATGACTCACATAAGTGAACACGACCCCAAATAAATGTTGGACTAATCGCTAGTGTCTCCCTTCAAATTCGGGACATGGACTAACCATCGCCCGTGGATCCGTTTATCTCTGGTGTTTGTATCAAGTGTTAACAGGTTGATCTTTTGGCACAACAACAAACATGTTCCGACAAATGGTATCAGAGCCGTGGTCGTGGGTTCAAATCCCCTTGGGTGACATTGAGGGGGCGATTGTTGGACTAATCGCCAGTGTCTCTCTATGGATTTAGGACATGGACTAACCGCCTCTTGTGAATCCGTTTATCTCTGGCGTTTGTATTGGGTGTTAATAGATCGATCTTTTGGTGTAACGACAAATGTGTTCCAACAATAAAGTAAAGGTCTAGAGTAGAATTTGAGGCATTACATAAATAGGGAGGTATCATTTCTAGGGTAGAGTCAAGCTAGATTTTAGAATCTTGTAGAAATACATTGAAATATTTCAAGGAAAAGGTTAGTGAAAACGATTTAATAAGCCTTTTTATTTGTTCATGATTTGAATAAAATAATTCAATTTAATTTTTTGTGAAAATGAGCCTCATCTTGCATTACAAGGTCAAAAACTTGAAAAAAATTCCTTGACAACAAATGCATAAACAAGAAAGTGATAAATATCATGAACAAGTAGAGGAGGTTTCATAGTTTTTTATAGGCATAGTTAAAAAAGGGGATTGTAGTAATCCTCTATAAAGTGTTCTCACTATAATTGTTTGTTTCAAAACATATTAAGCTATAGAAAATATAGTGTGGAAGTAGGGATGTCGGGTGCAAATGTAGCTTGCATTGTGTGCTTGAACTTGCACTTACAACACTACAACTATAGCACATACAACTATTGCAGGTGTAACACAACTTCTTGTAGCTTGAAACCTTGTAACTAACATTTCCTAAGTTGCCTTAGACCTCCACCGTAGTCCACACATGCACACACAAAATTCTTCCAAGTTCTATAACATGCTACCTTTTGTTACAGTGCATGATTCATAGACAAAGAGAATCCCTAATAGAGAAAAGTATAGTGCAAAATTTGAGGCATTATACAAAAAGATATATATCATTTCTAAGGTAAAGATAGGTTGGGTTTTACAATCTATTAAAGGCACTTATTCTTTAGTCATCAAGCTAAGTGCCCATATCCGTTGTATTTAATTTTCCTAATTTAACATTTACTTTAGAATTTTGTTAGCCCACAGAAGTACCACTAATTAATCTAGGTTAATTGTTTTATGGATATAATAGTGAGGGTTTTGTATGTGACCTTGTCCACAAAATTTTATAGTAACATTACATTATAATATCAAATAACATCCTATCAATAGGAACCATCATGGTTGTTAACCACCTTGAAACTATTAGGTTACCACAAACAAACTCACCATAGCCCTACTTACCAACACCATTATATATATATATATATATATATATATATATATATATATATATTTCATGTGCGACCTTAACCCATTTTCAATGATTTATTGCTCTTGGTTTTGGATTTTCTGTCCTTTGCTATTAACAATTTATTGTTTGACGATACATATGCCCTTTATTCAATACCATTCTCACTAAAATTCCCAATTTCATAGGATAATTCATCATTATTAGAGAGAATTTTGTTCAAATGTCTTGCAATTCAAAACATTCTTCCAAATTTACATATTAAAATTCTACATTTTTAAATTTTTCCTCTCTATTAATTTCTACCCTATCAAATGCTCTCCCCCCTTCTCATAAGGACTAATAATATTTTGCCTAATGCATTAGCCATATTCCTTTCCTTGACATCTTTTTAGTATCTCCTTGCAAAGATTCCAACTCCATTACATTCTCCTCGCTTGAGGCTTGATTACTCTCTTCCTTTTTCTAATTACTTTATGGATGATTGGTGGTAGATACTAAAGAGCATCTAATTGATTGGTGTTGGGAGCATGCATTCTTCCTCCAAGGGGATCATCCATAGGGTAGGTTTGAACTCTTGTGTAGTCTTCTGCCTTATGCCCTACTTGAAAGAAATTCTAGCAACGAAAGGAGTTTTTTCATAATCTAATAGTTGGTTTTAGATATCCTTACCTACTTTAAGATCAATTTCTTTTAGTAGGCCTTTGTGTCATTGCCCATTTCAACAAGGATTCTTGTAGACGCCATACTAGCATGCCTGTGAGTTTCTCGAGACATTGCAATATACTTTCTCAAAGAAGCTCTAATCTCTTACAAAGTAGAATGTATCTAAAACTAAAGAGGTAGATCTAGTAGCTTCACCCATATCAAAGATACCCTAATTTTTTGTGTGAAAGGATTGAAAATCAAAAACCATAATTTAGGAATGAAGAGGTATTCCCCAAAACAACGACTCCTTTTCTAAGATCTTATTTTTGTCTATTAATGAGTCATAAATGTTAGAGTAATAATTTCTTAGGTAATAATTAATTAATTATTAGGCTAATTTCACTTTATGCACTTAAGTTAAATTAGGAGTGTTTTTTTCTTTTATTAGATCATTATGTCTCATCACATAGGATTTCAATACTTTTCATTATCTAATCTCTCTCATTTAGGGTTTGCACTTATAAACATTCTTTTTCATTACATTATTCAGTTTAAGTAAATTTGTAAGTTTTTTCTTTTTAAGGAAATAACAAATATTTGTTTGCAACTCTCATGTGTGAAAGGTGTTCTCATTTGCTATTTGATCTTGCTTTGTGTGTGTTTTCATAGTTTTAACATGGTATTAGAACACTTTTTCTAAATTTTGCTCCAAGTACATTTTAATCAACTTTTTTGTGTTTTCACATTTTGGTGAATTACTTGGACGTTTTGGCTTCTAGAAGTGTTCTATTTGTGTGGGTTGACTTGCTTTTGGCTATTTTATGTATTTCCAACATTTTACCCTATTTGGGCACTATACACATCTTTTGTAAGCAATTTATCTTTTGTAGATGCATTAAAATAAGTGCATGATTGTACATTTTTTTGGAATTTTTGCACATCTTATTGTGCCATTTTGTACTCACACCATGTTATAAAGTGCCATGGAGGGTTCTGTAGTGCCTTTTTTTTGCCATCACACCTTTGTCAAGTGAATGTCCCTTCCACAACATTGAATCCTAGTGATTCTTGTCTCACACATGTGTGCCTTGGTTTGCGCACTCTTTTTTAGTTGCAGTTATTTTCATTTGCACATTCAAGTGCTTTTTGTTCTCCTTCATGTACTTCTTGGTGACACAATTTCAATGGACTTGTCATGGCTCTCCCTTGATCACATTATGGGGGGTTTTCTATTGTTCGTGTTAATGCTTCTTTGGTTTTGTTTTTGGAGTGATCTATGTATCTATTTTTTGTTCCTATGTACTAGGCGGATGCAGTGGTTGGTTACCCATGCATTTCAATGAGATGAAACATTTACTATATGGACACTTTTGCATTCCTATTTTTTGAGGTTACCCTATATTTTCACTTGATTAGTGATCTTCAAACTATTGGTACTTATATTTTTGACTTGCATCTTGCATGGTCAATTAGTGTTCTTGGGGTCACTCATGTAGATCCACGTGTCATTTGTATTTTCAAATTTTAGTTGTTTGCCTTTGTTTGCCATCTGATCATTATTCGATTAGTGTTGTTGGGGGCAATCATGTAGATTCTTGTCTTCTTGATCTTGATCATCATCTATTTTATAGAGGTTCTTCATTTTAGCCCTATAGTAGTCATCATTCGACAGTTGTCTACAAATTTTTTGTGCTTCAACGATGTTCTTCATGTTCCTATTATTTTTGGGACATTGTTTTTGAGGCTTTTTAGTCCTTCATTCGCCTTTCTCTCTTTTGGAGAGGAGTTTTTCCCATGAGATTTTCTCATTTTTTTTAGTTATGAGAGATTAGATTATTTATAAATGCATACCTCATCAAATGTTGTTTTTGGGACCCATTCATGTTTTCTTTTCTTTTTATGCATTCATTTTTAGAGTTTTTTAGCTACTTCCTAGGTTACACTTAATAATTTCACACTATGTTTGGCTCCCTCCCAAGTGCATGTGTTTAATTATGCTTATTATTTACCTGTTTAATTATCGTTTTCGAGAAATTAAATTAAATCTAGGAAATTAAAGTAAATATTTATTTAACAAACATTTAAAAGGTTAAATAGGGTTAGACTAGGGCTCCCAACACCCCTATCCCACTCAATCAAGCCCTAAATCTCATTTTATTGTCAGACTCAATATGCTAATGAATCAAAATCCTTTCTCAACTTATCATAACAATTAATGTGAAATATGTTTTTGATTATATAAGCAACATTTACAGGGTGTTGTACCCTTTACACGAGGAGCCCAAAGGGCCAAAAAGTACCAAACCAAAAAGTAGCAAAAAATTTATAGTAACAACAAACTATAGATGCAAAAACAACCAACTAACAACATAGACACAAAACAAACACAACCCAAAACAACCCCAAAAGCTAATTGTCTGAACCCTCCCATTTCTTAAGTAGGAGGTTTAACACATCCTCCCTAATCCAGTTGGGGCCTTCATCCGTGGTGTTCTTGTTCAGCTCCTCCTTAATCACATTTGAAAGAGAGACAACTTGTGAATCAACTTGACAACAAAACGAGCTAGGCAATTAACCTTATAGTTCAACATAGACACCTGCTCCTGCAACCCCTTTGATCACATCCACTTTGTCTTCCTTGCTTTGGATCTCCGTTTCAATGCCAACCCTAGTGTCCAAGGAATTAGTAGAGTCCTCACGCAACATTTGGTTAAGGTCCGAGAAGTGACTAGGATCTTCAATGGGTCTGATGTCCTTCCTCTCTTCAGTAGCTTTGATTCCTTCCACCCTGCTGCTAGACCTATCCGAGTAACTAGAAAGAGTGTCAACAGGGGCCTCTTTTTTGCTTTATGCTAGTCTGTGAGATCTTCTTACACTCAAATGCTCCGCCCCTAAATCATAACTAGCCCCCACCACAGTATCTCCCTTAGAATCTTTTTCCTCATCCAATTTACCTTCCATAGAGACCGAAAGAACTCCCAGGAGAAAAGTCTTTCCTTTCTTCTTAGCTGTAGTAGTGCTACCCTTCTTACCTTTCTGCTCACAAAGCCCAATCACCTCACTAGACAGTGACAAACCAACCACAATTTTATTTTTCTTTGGGGGAGGAGTGGCAACGATATCAATATCAGGGACCTCTTCAAGGATAGGGGATTTTTTCTTGGAACCCGTCAAAACAACAGGGGAAGGGTTACTAGTGTTAACCTCAAGAGAAACTAATTCTTCTACCCTCACAGCTGAGATGGGTTTGGGTGGGACCAAAGCCGAATGGAAATGGTAAAGTCTTTGGATCAACCCTTGGTGTAAAGGTAACGAAGGTGAAGAGTTAGGGTTGTTAATGGCAGAATCTTGGGTTTCTTTGATGGAGCTTTCCAGAGAGGAAAGGAGAAAGAAAGGAAAACTGAGCAACATCCTATGCCTTAAATGATTCAACAATGGTAAGTGATAGAAAAAAAAAAACCTTGTAGCGACCTTCAAGAGTGACATACTTCCTAATGGCTAGGCAGACGTTGTCCCATTGTTGAGGCAACACATCCCGATCAAAGCCAGACAACTTTTTCACTGACTTCTCATTACCTTTGAAAAACACATTCAAATTCACCAAATCCGGTGTGCTTCTTATACTTTATGCCTTCACAGGATAGGCCAATGGCCCTACCAATGACCTTTTTCAATGACTTTGAAAGCAATGCCACCCAAGGTGACCTGTTGATCCTTCCAAGAGCTAGCAAACCGGGCTGACAACATTTCATCGTGGCCCACAAGATTTTCCATTAGTGGCGCTAACCCACCTTCTAAACAAATATGCTAGGCCAGGGGACCTTGGAGGAACTCCTCGTAGCTGCCCGACTTAGTTCAAACACGATCACTGCCCATCATGACCCACATCACACAATAGAACAAAAAGCACAACCAGACAACAAAAAGAGTGCCAAAATTGCAACCATTGCAAATAACTTTACAAAATCCGACAGGATGAATAGGCTTAATAAAGGCATAGTGATATTCACACGTTCCAATAGTCTTTTCCAAAGACGAAAGCCATGCAGGACTATCATCATCACCTGACCACTCAAGATTAGGCCAAATAAAAGAAATAATGGCCTTCAAAATTAGCTTCAAATATCTCATCAACTTGCTACGCACATTCCCAAACCATATAAATGCGGTGGGCCGATTTGAAATATTTAACCACAATTGATAAACTCTGAGGCGCAAAAGATGCCTTAATTTGAAATTATTAGGAGAAAAGGCAAAATAAAATCTTGTACTCAACCTCCATAAGATTTGGAGCGATCTGTTGTACCATTGATCTGAAAGCTCGTAAGTGTTAGGGGCCCCACCAACAGTAATCACAAGAAGGATAACCCACTTGGCAGCCCATGTGACCAAAAACACCTCATCCCACCATGACCAAATCAACCAAAGATTCAACAGGGAATGTCACCTGTTCCTGAAAAAGCAAGACCAATTAATTATTAAAATTAGAGTGATTCCTCCGCTCCAAGAGGATTAACCTTTGGATAGACTCTGACAGAATCTCAATTTTCCTCCAACACTTGCAAATTTGCCAAGTGGACCCCAGGTTGGTGAAGTTGTCAGCCACTTGATTAACTTCTCGAAAAGTATGAGAAAGGCAATACCCATTAAGCTTTGAGATTAAAATATTAATATCTAGAAGAATGTCCTGTAATTTCCAACTGAGCTGGTGGCCCTTATTAACAAAATCAATCACATTTTTAGAATCCCCTTCGATCTCAAGGAACCTAATGCCCAAAATGACAACAATCTCAACACCCTTAAGCAATGCACGGGCCTTCGCCACCATTGAAGATTGGATACCAATACCACCAGCAAATCCAATGAGCAAGTTGCCCCAGTAATCCCTTATGACTTCGCCTATGCTGGCCGGACTAGGGTTCCCCTTCGCCGCGCCATCAAAGTTAAGTTTAAACCAACCCTCAGTGGGCCGTTTCCAAACAATGTTTTTCCTAGCAATAGATTTGGAGTTATCAAAGTAATCAACCCCAAGATCAATATTCCAAGCTTTAGTCATTTTGATCTCCCACTCAGTTGGGGCAACGTCCGGTGGCTTCCACTTAAGCAAGGAGAAACTTTCAAATATTAGTCTTGAACTGCACCCAAAAACTTCCTTCGGGCTCTTCTCAATATCACATAACACTCTATTGTTCCTTTCCTTCCAAATACACCAGCAGATGATAGGAGGGATTTGCCTCCAAATTTCTAAAGGTAGGGGGTGATGAAAAGGCCCATTCCACCCCTCCACAAAGGATACCAAATCATTATTCAAAGTCCAGTGTGTCCCTAACTTTTGAAACACCATCTCCTATAAACTAACAACAAACATACAGTGGAGAAGCATATGATCCACTAATTCTTTATTGTTTTTGCATAACATACACCTGTTCGGGATTTGAAAACCCCTCCCTAGATTATCTTGGGTAAGGATCCTATTGTGGCAGGCTGTCCACCAAAAGAAATTTATCTTAGGGATCAAATGACGGTTCCATACCAACCTCCATAACTTACCTTAGATACCTCTGTCAGTCAACATATCATAAGCCGTTCAAACAGTCATTTCACCTTTACTATCAGCTGTCCAAAAGAAATCATCTTCAATAGGAGAAAAAGGAAGTCTAAACTGAGATAACAAGATCTGTAAGGAAGAAGCGAGACATTGTAGGTTAGGGGAGAGAGGGCCACAGGTACCAATGACTTTCCAACACCTAGCGCCTTGAGCAACAACAATATAATCCTCCACATTCCTACCAAAGAATCTAGAAGCAAGTTCCATCAACATTTTGAATTCAGAATCGACCAAAGGGGAATCCAAGAGCCAGGGATCCTCCCAAAATCGGATTTTTTTACCCTTTCCAAGCTTCCATTTAAGACCAGACAGCAGTAGCTTCCTCATTTTGCATATATTATTCCAAGCTAGAGACCCTCGGGGGTGACCAATTTCCATACAATTGATTAGAGAGCTATTATTCAGGTATTTGGCTTTCATTATTCTGCACCAATCCTTCTTATCTCTTAATTGATCCCAACCCACCTTAGCAAGCAAAGCCTTATTGGAAGCCAGGACATGCTTGATGCCCAACCCACTCGCAGGCTTAGGATGACAAATAATGTCCCAACTGACCAGAGACAACTTCTTTTTATCATCAATCCCTGACCAAAGGAAGACATGTTGAATCTTCTCAAATTTCTCAACAATATAACTAGGCATTTTGAACATGGACAACCGGTATACCCTGAAGGGCAGTAGTGAGGAGCTAAAGTTTTCTCGCATGACTCAAAAGAGAGCCTTTCCAACCAACAAGGTTTCTCTGTAGTCTCTCTAGGACAAAGTTCTAGAAATTAGGTGTGACTTCCTTGATAGTAAGGGGGAGGCCAAGGTAGACTGAGGGAAGCGAGGCACTAACACAACCCAACACAACAATAACATGATCCTGCAGCCCAGGAGAACAGTGGAAGAAATAGATCATACTCTTATTATAATTGATGCATTGACCACAACAAGCCGCATAAAGATTGAGACACCCTTTCCATTTCCTGGCTTCAATCATCGAAGCTTTACCAAAAAGCATAATATCATCCAAAAATTGTTGGATGGTCACCGACACATGGGTGGAAGTTGGTCTAACCCCCATGATGGAGCCCACCGACAACAAACTAGCCACATTCCTGCTCAACACTTCAACCACCATAATGAATAAATAAGGGGAGAGGGGGTCACCCCGTCTGATTCCCCTTCTAGCCTCAAAGAACCCTTGGGATACTCCATTGACTAGGACAAAATATCTCACAGTGGAGACACATTCCATAATGATTTTAATAACTTTTTGATTGAAACCAAACTTACCAAAGACTTTGGGTAGGAAGTTCCATAGAACTTTATCATAGGCTTTAGATATATCAAGCTTGAATGCCATGCTAGGGTTGTTACATCGATCCATAGAATGAAGGATTTCATGGGTGGATAAAGCAACATCCATAATATGTCGGCCAAGAACAAACCCTTTTTGACAGGGGCTAATCAATTTCTCAAGGAGGGGTTTCAACCTATTCACTAAAATTTTGGAGAAGACTTTATAAACAGTATTACAAAGACTAATAGGACAAAAGTCAAATATGGTCAGAGGGTCCCTAAATTTGGGAACCAAAACAATGAAGGTGTGGTTCAACTGCTTGAGGAGTCTACTCGAGTGAAATATGTTGAAACTCATATAAATACACATATTTCTCTCCATTTGAACATCTAAGCAATTTGAATATCTTTTGAGCATTCCTAAAGGCAATTACGACAATTTCAAGAGTAGAATAAACAAAATTTCTACAACACTATTTCAGTCAATTATAAGTCTACACCACATCAACAAATTCATGTTTATCCATTGTAAGATGTTTCATGTTTCATGTTTATTCGTTATTATGAGTACAAACACTTGTAGGATCTCCAACCATCATTCAATTTCTCCTTGCATGTGATGAGAAAAGTGACTTCAGTCCAGTGAAGAATGCAAATCTGAGTGGTAAGTTAAACTTGTGTTATTTATCATTCATTTTTATCCATTTGCCTCTACTCTCCCTAAAGAACATGATTTGTATCATCATCATCATAGCCATTTGTGGAGGTGGTGTAACATCGTAAATTGTCACCCTTGACAATTTCACACTAGGTTTTGCCACCCCTTATGTGCTTGGACCTAATTATGCATTAATTACACATTTTTATAAACATTTTTTGAAAATCAAATTATGCATTAATTACCCATTTTTATAAACATTCTTAGAAAATCAAATATGGGAAATCAAATTATGCATTTAATATTTTTCCCCTGACATATTTAGACCCCAAAAAAGGTGGATCTAGTTTAGGGTGCATTGTGCCCTAGACCCACTAGTTTGGCCCCAAATTTGAATGTGTCGGTGTCAGTAATTAATTATTTGAATTTCCAATTTCAAATGTTGGCTATTAGTATTTGATTTTCAAGAAATTAGAAGAATTGCATATAAATACAAAGTATTTTCACCATATCAAACCTAGTACTTCAATTTAGCAAATCAAGTATCCTAAAATTAGTCAAGGGTAGTCAAGAACAAAATTATCAAAATTTTTAACAACATTACTACAACATTTTCATTAATCAAGTTCAAGCTTGCAAGACATCAAGATGAAGGCATCAGTTATGTGCAAGAAGTCATTATGATCAATCATACAAAATCATGAAGATGTATTGAGTTATCCTTTACATGCTAGTTGCAACAATCTATGGTGTATGTGAGCTAACCTTTTGTAGGTCTATCAAGCAATCAAGACATCCATCAACCAAATTGTGTGTGGCATCTCTTCTTCAAGGGTTTTCACATCAAGGTAACATTGTCATTTATCATTTATCATTTTAGTCAATTATTGTTGTTTTGGCCTTTGCTTGACCTAGGGTATGCCCTCTTGATCATCATCAATCATTGTATGTGGAGGTAGAAATACCAAAACAAGGTTTGAATTAGGCAAGCCCCTATACAACACCACCTTTTCCCCCATTTTCATGTGTGTAGGTCAGATCTAGAGGTTTCAATAGAAGAAAGTTTGGGAAAACAAAGTGTAGACTACAATCTTCAATCCAAAACTTTTAGATTCAGAAAAGATTGAACATTTTGGGTGCTATTGAGGATTTTTGTTTGGGGTTGTAAGGAGATCATACTTGAAATAGTGTAGCACTTTGAGGTTTTGGTAGGACATGTTATGATTTATAGGTTTTCTCTCTTCATTCTATGGTTCCTTGAGGTTCATGTTCTTATGATTTGGGAGGATTGTGGTGATATGTTGTGGGAGAGTATGCAGCTATTGGTGTTGCATGTGTGGATCATTGTGTTTGTCCTTGGTGTTAGCACCTATAAATTTAAGTGGGTTTATAATGCTCTGTATTGTCCCCTTTTGTTCGCCATCATTTTTTTCCAATTTGAGAAATCTAAATTTTGTATCATGCTCAAGTCCCCCCGATGGTTGCATTACCCCTTTGTCGAGCTATGGTCAAAAAACCATTTTGTAGAATGTTCAAAAGATTGTCTTTTTCCCCTTTCTTTCTTTCCTTCTTCAGTTCCTTTCAAGGATTTGGGCCTCAAACAGACATTTGGATGAAGTCTAAATGTTCATGTTCATTCTCGATCTTCCCTTCTCTTTTTCCTTTTGTCTAATGGAGGATTCAGGTGTTGAACAAACACTTGGACAAGGTCCAAGTCTGCTTCTTCCTTCAAATCCTGCTCTTCACCTTATTTTCTTTTGTCTAATTGATACTTCAGGTCTCGATCGAATTTTTGGATTTAAGGTCTAGAAGGTCCAAGTCCGATTAGGGATCCTAATCCCGATTGGTCTCCCTTTCTTCTTTCCTATCCCATCGAGACTTTGGGTCCTGATAGGAATTTCAGACCTAAGGTTGAAACTGTCTAGGTCCGATCAAGATTCCCAATCTCGATCAAATTTCATCTCTCATCTCGTAAGGACTTTGGGTCCCAACAAGACTTTCGGTTTGATTGGGATTCCCAATCCCAATCGTTCTTCCCTTTCTAATCCTATTGGGATTTCGGGTCTTGACTGGTCTGAAAAATCCATATCCAGTCAAGACTTCCACTCCCAATCCCTTTTTTCTTCTTGCTAGATTCTTATCAAGGTTTCGGGACCCAATTGGACTTTTGAACTAAAGGTCCAAAAGTTCAGATTTGTTTTGATTTCTCGGACACGATTTCCTTGTCGCGACTTCATAATTTTTTCGGACTTTTGGATTTTTAGCTCGATAGTCTGAATCTGATTTCTATTTCCACTCCCTCCCTCCAGTTCTTTCTGCCTTAGGATCTTGTTGGGGTTTCAAGATCCAATTGGACTTTTGGACATTTTGTGAAGTTTTCATGTTTTTTCCATTAATGCCATAACAACCCTCTCAACTACCAGATTTGATTCTTGGGGCTACAAGGACGACTTTAAATGCAATTCTCAACAACTATAACTGGGATAGGGTGGTGCTCATGCTTCTTTATGGTTCTTAGCCCTCCTTTCTATCAGATATCCAATCTTGGTCATGATTTGCTGCAAATTTTGTGGAGGTTTTGTTCCTTGTGTGTATATGTAGGGGCATGACTTCATCATGAGAATCATATGTGTTTGGTACACACAAGCATGGGTGCTTGTACATTTTCTAACATTCTTTCTTCTAGTCCCAGTGTACCTCAATGAGGTAAAACAAGAGAAATTGCTATTTTTAGGAGATAGAGGAAAAGAGGAAGAAGACAAAGAATAGAGGAGAGAAGTAGTTACAAAGCCAACAAAATAAAGATATTTACATGAAACCTTAGATTTCAATTTCCAGTTCTAGGTATAGCCATTTTGTATTATAACGATCTGGGTTTGATCCCAAGATTGTTATAACATTTACAAACTTTGAAGATTGTGTGATTAAAGGAAGAATCAAACTTAGCAGAGTGTCTCCTTATGTATTGTATGCATTTTTGGATGTATGATTGATTAGTTTTTCAGCTAGAAGTTTGCAAAACCCGTGCAAAACCTTTGCATGGTATCTTTTGAATATAATAAAGGAAATGTATGGGTATGCTTGAGGATTACTAAGTAGACTCTGTTAATATTATGAAAATATCTATTGTCTTTCTAAATGAACGTGTAGAGCATGGCTTGCCCGTGTATTTCGAAAGGCATAGTATTTTGTGGTGACTTGATTAAGTCATTGCCTTGTTTTCAATTATTACATCTTTGATTAGATTTAGAGACTTTGTTGCCCAATGGATAAAGGCACTAGTTTGTGATTGGCTTTATCTCCTATCATCCTCAACACACTCCTAACACATCAACTCAAAAAAACTTTAAAGTTTTACTTTCTATGTGCTTTTCTGCCATGCCTAAATAAATACAACAAAACAAGGGTGTATCATAAACTCATTCCCAAACACTTATATGGTAGATTAACTATTAGTAAGATGCTCAACCTTACTTGTCCAAACTAGCACATAGGTATATTGTGACACCAGTATTTGGATACACTATGCAATGTGTATAGTTTGTTGTAAGGATTTATTTAGTGTTTCAAATAATTAGTTTGGCATCTTAGGGAAAACCCCTCTTGCTATTGTAGAGCCAGAAGTGAAGGTATTACCCACCTCAATCATTGGTCCTTAGATGTCCAATCTAAAGATAGGTCTGTGGTAATTTTTCAAGTTTGATACCCCTGATACCTGGACGATTATCAAACCTTAGGGATTTGGGGCCTACAACTTCTATCGCGAACAAAATTGGCATCATTTTCGGGGAGTAAAAGGTAACAAACTAATTCTTTAGGTATGCATTTTGTTTGGATAAGTTTGGCATCTTGTCAACTTACACCAATAAAATGATATCGTTACTAGGGATGAGATGAGTCAGATAATTTGAAGACCTTCAGAACCAGAGGAGGAATTTGTTGCAACATATGAAGAATTTAAAAGGGCTTTGTTGGTGGAGTGAATCCAAAATGAAATTGATATCTGAGGAGATTTTTGTTGCTTGAAAGATCTTATGCTTTGATGAGAGGTGACAACTCCGTAAACAAACCTGATGAATGTTGAAGAAGAGCTTGTGCTTACTAAACTTCTAGTTAGAGAAAGAAGAATTGTAATAGTTGCAATACACCTCCAAGTATTTTATCTTTTTATTTCTTTAAGAAGAAAAGTTGTGTAAGAAGGCCAGTTACAATAAGTCCTAGATTTTTTTTATTCCCTTATTTAGTGATTACTAACACTAAGGGAACGAAAATTGAGAAAGCCTAATATTTTGTCAAAATAAATAATTGTTGAGAATTAAATAGTTGTAGAACGGATAAGTTTTCATTTAAAAATATGTATAACTGTTCTAGTTCTCCCTCTACAAGCTATAGTGTCATGAAGAAACAACTTTCTTTATCCTCTTTGTTCTTCCTTGCATAAGTAATTGTAACCAACCATGAATAGTTGGAATGGATGTATATACCCTAAGGATACTTCATCAAATGTAACATATAATTCAAACCTTAGGGAGTATGAGAGGGTGTATGTCTAGGAATGTTATGAGGATGAATCACCTTGCTGTTCATATAACGCAATACAAAAAATAGATTCCCATTCAATCATACAAGAATCCATACTTGAAAACAAGTGAAGGATAAAGAAGCTTAAAGAGCTTGAGAAGCAATGTGAGTTTTGAGTCAAGAATCTACAATCACAAAGACCCCCTTTTGTTATAAAAAATTGGGTTTCTTCATCTCCTATTGTCTCGCTTGATCCCATTTATAAGAATCTTGGCCTTTCTTGGGTCAACTATGAAAGGAAAATGATGAGAGGTTTAATCTATAGATTGATGCCTAGGTTCGATGGTTATGATCAATTGGATGGGGATGTACATGTTGAGGTATTTTCAGAATTCATGGAGAAGTATTAGTTTGAAAATGAAGACATGTGGATGTGATTTTTTATTAGGTCACTAGATGGAAAGACAAATAATTGGTATTTGAGCTTTCCTAAGTACATTTTTTGCTTCATGGAATCAACTTGTGACTGCATTTGAAGAGGAATATGCTTTGCACTTAGACCCTGATGCTCTTGTTGAGGAATTGTAAAATATCATATGGTAAGAACAAGAGTCTAGCATGGAGTTAAGTCACAGGTTTGTTGTTTCCCTTTATAGAATCCCAAATGATTGTAGACCTAACGCACATGCCTATATTGACATATTTATTGGAGCCTATGATGTTTCTCTAGGTTTTGATTCAATATTGGAAGAGTTTAATTTGAAAAGCATGCAACAAGAATATAGGTGCCTTGATTTCATTGATGATATGAGAAGGGACATGGTTGAAAAATCATTGTCCTGAAGAATAAAGGTTGCTAATGGTGAACTTGTTGTTGAAGGCATCAATTATTTGAAGATGGCAACAAGTAGAAGCACAATTTGAAGTGATTGTTGTGTTTATAGATGAGTAGAAGAAGGATTTGTTGCCTCGTATGACAACAATGCAAATGAAGATGATAGTGTGTGCACTTACATGTTTCAACTTGAGCAATCATTCGTGGGTAATTTTAATGAAGAAATCAATGATGATTTCCAATCTGTGAATGAGGAGTATGACCCTGCAATTTGTTGCAACAATGTGGACAACAAAAAGGATGTGCATGCAAATGATTCATCCAATGAATCAACTCAAGTAGTTGATTGTGCAAAGCATGCATATGTTGGTGAAGTGTTGAACAAGAAATTTCTTTCTTGTTTGATCTCTTACCTTCCTTTGTCCCATTTTTTGATTTTGAAGTTGGAACTGATTGTTCGCATAAGGATAGCATAGGTGTAGTTGTACATGAAAATAAATATGTAGAGATAAGTGCTTGTACATCTGCTAATATTCATTGTGAAGAGTTTACACTTGAAGAATGTGATTGTGATGATCATATGGACACATATGAAAGCCTCTTTCTTTGGTGTACAACTTGTAATCTTCCTCATGCACAATGCACTTCAAAAGGGTCATGTGAACACGATGTTATTGAGATGAGCATGGAAGGAGAAGTGTGCCATAGGTCTAATTTTTGCAACACATGTCACAACAGATTGCCAAGAGATTGAAATAGAGAGACAATTTGAAGAGTGTAGCTTTTCACATGAAGTGTATCATAATCTAAATGGTTGTGTTGATGAAGTTTGCATCAACATAAATGAATCCAAGGTATGCTAGTTTTATGTGGTCCCTAAAGTGAATAAAGTTGAGTATGAGGCATTCCCTTGTGATGAAGATATAGATTCTCATAGTGTGGATGCCAATGTCCCTAATTTTGAGTACTTCACTTGGGCCCAACATGTATCTTCCAGTGGCATTGAGCAACAATAGGTTCTCCAAGCTGAGAATTTGTCAGTTTCTTAGGTTTCTTATATGCCTACGCTTCACAGTTTTTAATTTGATCTATTAGAGGATGAGTTTCCCTCTACAAGCCAACATGATGAAGTGAGGTATTTTTCTTTGCAAAGTGAATTGGAGGAATTCTCTTTTTTCCTTGATTCATCTAAGGAGGTAAATAGGTATGAAAATACCATGGTTTCATGTGGTTTTGACTTGAGTTTTCAAGTTATGTCACCCTTTGCTATAAAGATGAAGGATGTAGTTCATGATAATGTGATGGCCTATGTCATGTGGTTTCCATGCAATAGCAAGATCAATGATGAAGAAAGTCTTCAATTGTTTAGTGGTAATCACATATTTGTGCTTGTAAGAAGAAGGCTACACTTGCTACAATTGTGTGATAGAAACAACTGTGGGTTGATAGAAATTAGTTCCTTCAACAAGTTTGTATTTGATAGAGGCAAGTATTGGTTCTTCATTTTTTGGGGGCCTAGGGCCTTCAAGTGTATTTTAGAAGTATGGATTTTAGTGTTAAACATATAAGCAATTATAGAGGACCCAATGGATTTGGCACCTAGTCTACTTATTGATGATTTAAATTAATTTTGTTCTGCAAGAGACACATGTCCCCAACTAGAGCCAATGTTAGCACCTATAAATTTATGTGAGTTTATAATGCTCTGTATTGTCACTTTGTGTTCCCCATTTGGCCAATTTGAGAAATCTCAATGTTGTATCATGCTCAAGTCCCCTCGGTGGTTGCATTACCCCTTTGTAGGGCTAAGGTCAAAAACCCATTTTGTATAATGTCCAAAATATTATCTTTTTCCCCTTTCTTTCTTTCCTTCTCTAGGTCCTTTCGAGAATTTGGGCCCCAAATGGACATTTGGAACAAATCCAAATGCCCATGTTCATCTTTGATTTTCCCTTCTCTTTTTACTTTTGTCAAGTTGGGGATTTGATTGCCGAATAGACACTTGTACAAAGGTCCAAGTCCGCTTCTTCCTTTTGATCCCACTCTTCACCTTGTTTTCTTTTATCTAATCGAGACTTCGACTCTTGATTGCACTTTCAGATGTAAGGTCTGAAAGTTCCAAGTTTGATTGGGATTCCTGATACTGATCAATCTCCCTTTCTTCTTTCCTATCCCATTGAGACTTCAGGTCTTGATAGGACTTTTTGACTTAACATTTGAAGTGTCTAGGTCTGATTAGGATTCCTGATCCCAATCGACTTTCTTCTCTCATCCCATCAAGACTTCAAGTCCTGATAGGACTTTCAAACCTAGGGTCCAAAAAATCCAAATCTGATTGGGATTCTTGATCTCGATCATTCTTACCTTTCCAATCCTATTGGGACTTTGAGTCTCAATAGGTTTGGTCTAAAAGGTCCATATCCGGTCGAGACTTCAGCTCTCGATCCCTTTTTGTTTCTTTCCAGATTCCTGTCGGGGTTTTGGGACCTGACTGAATTGTTGGTAGGATATAGAGGGCTATGAGGCACCACAAATGTCATTTGGGTCATTTTTAGACCCACATATACATTATATACCACTTAAATAGCCTTAAAACACCTCTAATATGCCTAAATAAGCTATGAAAGTATAAAATATAATAGAGAAAAGGGTAAATTCGTGGGAATAATATAATTAAGTGTTATTATGAAAGGATATGATGGAAAGGAATTATGAAAAAGGTATGAAGAGGCTATATAAAGAAGGGAAAAGTGAGAGATAAGAGTGTGCGAGAGTGTGGAGTCATATGGATTAAATATAAATGAGAATAAGGAAGTGTGGAAGATATATATATGATATATATGGATGAAGCATGATGAATAAATTATAAGACATGCATAAGACATTAAAGTATATGAATATATAATCTTATGGATGTATTTATATGAATGTATAAATTCTTTATGATTTGGTTTATCCTTCTTGCATATCTAAGTTCTCTATTCTAATTGCATCAAATAAAGGTTGACTACATATAACAAAGTATTAAACCTTAGACTTTAGTCAAGGTTTTTCTGTCAACATGGACTTCGGATCCATTTTAGTTTCCCAGCTCTAATTTCCTTCCATGTTGGGCACTTTAACTTTTTTTGGACTTTTGGATTTTTAGCTCGATAGTCTGAATCCGATTTATGTTTTCGCTCCCACCCTCCAATTCCTTTTTTCTTAGGATCCTACTAGGCTTTTAGGAATCAATTGGGCTTTTGAACATTCTATGAAGTTTTCATGTTTTCACCTGTTACACCTTGAGTTTGCTTTACAAATATTTTTACTTTTTATGTTAAAATGTGCTTTGATATCTATTGATGACTATGTTAATTGACATTTTGATAAAATTAAATGCAATTTCACTTTTAATGGTTATTATTATTATTGAATCAAATATTATGATGATGTTGTGATTAATAACAAGCTAACTATTTGATTGAATTTCTAAGTGAAATACAAGATCATATTCGTACCCTCCAAAGGGAGAGGGAGAGTATCACTGGAGAGATAAGTATAGACTTCGAAAATAAAAAGGTTATTGCCAAATGAGTTGAAGCACACACTCACGTAAGTCTAAGTATTAAGATCGAGTAAATACCCAAGTCCTATCGTTGAGTCAATTATTGTGTTTTGTCTAAGCTTGAGTCGAGTCATAAGGTTAGGTTGAGCCATGCCAAGTCTTTGGCCTACTCTATGCAATAAAAATAAAGTGATATATAATAATCATATTGTTTCTTTGATTTGTCGATTTTGTGTTTATTAAGTCAAATCGACAATTATCTAATTGTGTTTAAATAAAATGTGTATATATATAAAAGAATACACACACATATATGTATGTATATACATGTGTATATATATATGTATATATATGATGTATATTTGAATATATAATTGAATATATATATATATATATATATTGTTAGATGTATAGGACAACTTAAAGGGGGGTGAATCAGTTGTACATTAACACATTCAATCCCTCATTAACTTTCAAACCCTTATCAAAATTTAAACCCTCATTAAGCATTCACATAATGTAAACATGTGAAACAACAATGCAAACACAACTATACACAAGAGAACACTAGATTTACGTGGAAAACCCTAAGTAGGGAAAACCATAGTGAGGATTAGTTCACATATATATGATTAACAACACTGAATACAATTAGGCTCATTTCCAAGGGCTTAATGTCCAAAAAAGAAGGGCTCACTATCAGGTGGCTCACTACCAAGAAGAAAGAAGAATAGAAGAAACTGTTATAGAGAGATTCACTATCTAAGAGCAACAAGAAAATCCACAACTGCAACTTTGCACCATCCACAACCTTTGGCTCACTACCTCTAGCAACTTCAAGCACACTGAAAATGTAGACACCTTGTGCTAATTGCATCCAAAGTCATAGGCATTAAGATCACACTTAGATCACCACACTTGATCACATTCAGATCTTTCACACACCTTACAACATCTCCAACAACTCACCTTGCATTTATACCATCCATGACCTAAACAATCTTAATTAGGTCAACCTCAATGAAATGTATACACCTCAAATGTGCAACACCAAAATAGGTTGACACCAAACACTTTTGTGGTGGAAGTAATTGAAGACAGACCATGCCAAGGGTTAACAAGGACCCAAATCTATAGCAACATACTACTCATCACATCCATAAACAACACTAGAACTCAGATGGCATAATTGTGGGTTCCTTAGTATACACTCTTCTTGAAGGGTAGGGCTAGTTACAGTTGGAAGGTGTGCGAGGGACCATTGGTCTATGGTTGGAGGTATAGTGCTTGGGTGATGCTCTTCCTCTTGTAGATGACAACGCCGAGGCTTGTGAAACACAAAGAAAATCTAGATATGGAAGACTTGAACTTGTATCATTATTGTATTATGTATAAGTATTTTATGTATGAATTGTAATTGAAAAGTTTTATCTTATTTCTCAACTTGAAATTAATATAGTTCAAATTCAAAAGTTATATTATACACATATTTTGCTCATGTGCAATAAATGATGTGTGAAAATATTTTTTTTTCTTTACAATAGGGGTGTCCATACGACCTAGCCAAACGGCCTAGCAGTCCATACCTTGGGTACCTGGGGCGAGCTAGGGTGAGACTAGCCCCCTGCGGGTGAGATCCCCCGCCCGCAAGAATCCCACCTCTTAAACCCGGGAGAGAGTCGAACCCAAGACCAGTGGGGAGCAAACCCACTGCCCTAGCCAACTCTGCTACCTGTGCGGGCTATGAAAATGATTTTTTACTATCATATTTTTAAGCATAATTTTATTTTCGTTTATGGTAAAACCTTAAGTATTTACTTTGTAGTATGAGTGAGTATGTTACATATGGTATCAATGTAACGCCCCGCCAAGGAAACCTAGAGGACGACTCAACTAAGGTACAATAATGGAACAATATTTTTTTTAAGAAGAAATAATAGTGAACTATAAACTAAACTAAGTCCTCTAAGGTTCCATGACTATGCTACTAACACATCTATTACCAAGAACTAGAATCATTAATCATGATTTATCTAATAAGAAAATACATTTTAAATCACCACATTAACTAATTAAACGATATGAATTTTCCATAACATAACATAAGATAAACAATATTAAAGATCATTTATAAATAACTGACAAGTACATATACTAATTCCATTACATGAGAGTACATCATTACATTGTTTACAATATTGCTTCCCTAAATACAATTGGGAAGATTACATCATATTACAATCAATGGTACAACTAGGATACAATCCATTACATATACATAAAAGATTGTCTTCTTGGACTGGAATCCACTACACAAGGTACAACCTCCACACACACAAACAAGCAACATGGAAAACCCAATGAAGGAAAAAGCACCAACCTTTCGACTATGTGGAACCCTAAGGCCCACCCTCCGTGCTAGGAGATAACATAAGGACCCACTACAAATCAACAGTCAAGAAGACAAGAGGCTAACATAAAAAAGGCTATATATGAATCCAACACAACCCTGCAACCACATGAACATAACATACAACACATACATCGCTTCTAGAGGCATTCACACAACAAAAGGGAAAGCATAACTGGGGAATGCTAGATTGCAATAGGGAAGAGTGTCATCGCATGGTCCTGGCATGGGTTACCCTGACAGTCTTTTACTAAATGTTGACACCCATCTATGGTTACCCTGGCAATCTCTCACTAGACGTTGACCCATAGGGTGACATATGTAGAGCCATCATTCCTTTCGTGACGACAAATAAGTTGATATTGCCAACCAAGCCTTCTCAACCCATCCTTAGCCTAAACAAGAACTACAGGAATGGGTGAGGCATCCAATTATCTTGATTAATGTGAAATCTACCCAACCCCCTAATTCATTAATTAGGTTATCATCGAATCAAGAAAATCCCAAATGGGTTACCCTGGACAACACTTTGGGTTCTGACCCACATTGAGAGCCACCCCCTACTTGCAACTAGTAAACCCTACAATAAAGCAAGGCATTTACCATCTTGCATACATAACATAATCGCATGAATCTAACATAGAGCAAGGCATTAACCATCTTGCTGACATATCAAATTCACAAGGATCTGAGCATGGTGCGAGGCATTGACCATCTTACACCTTAAAAAATTCACATGAACCATACCAAGATAAAAGGCACATGCCTAGGGTTTTCAATTTGCACAATGCACATAACCCAAAACCATTGCCATACCACCTCCAAAGTAAAACAATCATAAAACCATACACACTAATACACTCCCTCCTTGCCTCTGGAAACCGATCTTAACAATTTGCACATATGACTCCCACTTATTCATTTACCAAAATTCAAGACAATAATCAATACAAACAATCAAACCATCAATACATCCATGAAACATTATTTCCACATTTCATATTGCTCTAATAGTTAACTATCAAGATAACATGTCTACATGCATGCAACTTTTTAACAATAGTACAAGTCAAATAAGGAAGTGTATCCAATGTAAGAATATGCAAAATAAAAGTGTGGAAGTAATTAAATTGTAATATTAAATAGGGAAGGTATAGATTATGTATGTATAAAAATACATATATATCTATGTAATGTTTATGTAAGTTTATGAGTATACATTCTTATGTGATTGTTACCAAAGAATAGCTAAAGAGAGTGAGGGAGAGAATCCATATGTCTTTCATCATCCATAAGAAATATATATTTATTGTAGAACGATATCAATATGCCCCAAGACAAATGACACAAAATTATAGTTTAACTTATTCTACTCATTAGAGCACTTAGCTTGGTTAATATGTAACAGTCACAATATCTTCCACTTTTCTTTAAGCAGGGTACTTAAATTATTTACGTCACCCAAATGAAATAATTCTTAGGGTAGAAATAACTTACGAGTTTCATTCTTAACAAAACTCCATTCTATTTTCTATATAGGATTCATTCTATCTCTAATAAGATGCAAACATCAAACATAATACCTATCTTTGTAATAAATAGATATTTTACAACTTAGTTCATTCATTGACATACTCATTCATTACTTAAGATAAAGGACATAACACACTATTATTCACAATTGCCTATTATCATATCATAAATTTAATGTATCAAGCTACTAATTTAGTAAAACTCTATATATTTTGCATTGATCCTTACTTTATTAGTATTATCCTACTAATTAGTAGTAATAAAGTTATAATTATCTAAATTCCAATATCATAGCTATTTATTTAGAAAATTAAAAATCTTACATGCCAAATATATTTACCATGGGCACATCTTAATTAAAAGCCTGATATAGTAATGGGTGGACTTGATTGATTAGTATTCTAGTAAAGTGTGATATTCTTAGTACATTTGAGTTTTAAAAATTAAATACCTCATATCTATGATTGAGTGTCTATGGGTGACAAAACAATAGTATAAGACACAAGAGAAGTGTAATACCTCTCCGTTTTGCGTTTTTGCTTGACAGTGTGTCCTTGTTTGCTTTGATGTGCTTTTTGGTTATTTAGATGCTGTATCATGTGTGTGCAATTTGATTGATAATTATAGCGCGATAGTTTATTGGTGTGATGTGATGTATCTTATTTGATCCTTTATTTGACATGTTTTAAATTGGTGTAAGGATGATTAGTTATTGTAACATGTTATTGCCTGAGATATTTGTTTATGATGGAACTGTCAGTCTACGATGAGTGTATTGGTGAAGGGGACGGGATTGTATCACTCGCTTGCGAGCACCCTACGATTCCGAGATTTCCCCCTTCACGGTGTGTTTTATTATATCATATATATGCATGTTTGATATGCTCTTTGTTCGCAGGTTGACAGGTATAGGACATCGACTCCACCTGATTTCACAGGTTGAGCGTGTCCATTGACCAACAGTAATCGATTGGGAGATAGTAGCTAGGTTTTCCGTGCCAAATCGTCACCTTAGTCATAAGTTTTTCGTCGGGTTTGGCGGTTTTGATTTGGTTCTTTCCTCCTTGGTTAATTATTTCATTTTAATTTTTAAAGGTTCTTAAATGGCGGGTATAGTTAAAATGATGATTCAACATATCTAGTTACAATGTTGAAATGCTATTTATTTCATTGATTAATTTGATTTAATTAATAAAATCATTTTTAGTTTATTGATTAACTAGGTTAATGGTCATAAATTAAATTTAATAGTAGTTTTTCCATTTTTGTATATTAAGATTCAAATTTAAAATGAAAATGGAAATCATGTTAGACATTTAAAGTTAAATTAAAATAAAAATAGAAATGTGGTTAAATTTCACTTTTTGAAATTTTGGATAAAATATATTCTTGCAACTTTGAGATTTTTGGTTTTAAATGAAATTTTGAAAAATGCATGAAATATCATTTTTGAAAGTAAATTGTTTTAAAAATTTTAAAAAAGGAAATATCTACCCAATGTTCAATAAATTTAGTGGGTGGGATATTTTAGGGGTTTGACCAAAAATTTGGGGAAAGCTCTTTGTAAGGAAATGCAATTTCATTATGTTTTCAAATTGGGAATTTTGGTGGAGAGTTTGGCTGTGGCTGGATTTGGATTTTGAAGAAGAGATTTGGAATCACCATTGTTAAGTCTTCAAGCTTTGGGAGAGAACACGACGTTCTTCTTTATTTCTATTTTCATTTTGAAGTAAGTTTCAAATTTCATTATGATGTTGAAAATCTTTAAAATGCTATTTAGATTCAATGAAAAACCTATGTGAATTTGTTTCAAAACTTGAAAAAAACTCTGTTGGAAACATGGAAGAGAAAACAAAGAAAGATTCAAACAATGAAAATAGAAAGATGAACAAAAAGAAATTTCCATTTCAAATTAGCAATTAGAAATGATGTTTTCAAATGATTTGGCTGTATATTTTGTTTTGTAGAAATTTTTTGTCCATATTGATTGTATTTTGAAGAAAAAATTTATTTACATAATATATATATATATATTCTATGAATATATATATATATATACATGTATATTGTAATTGCATATGCCTAAAAAAAGTTCTGTAGAAATGTTATTTAAAAAAAAGAAAAATAAAAATTTCTGTGTTTTCTGAAATTTCGTCAGAAATTTAAACACAGGGACCTCTATTTTTTTTTGTTTTGTGCAATGTACAGGGGGGGGTTTTATTTATATTTTATTGAAAATAAAAAAAATATAGTTTTATTTGTTTCATGTGTTGGGGAGGGGGCAGCTATGGCTGTGCACCCCAGCCCCAAGGGAGGGCGCTGCCTTAGGCAGCGCAGCCTCCACCAAGGAGGCTGGGCGAAGCCTATGGCTGCGTCCTCCTCCCTTGTGGGGGCCGTAGCCCTTTGTAAGTTGCCTTCTTCTTTTATTATTATTTAAATTTTTTAGATTTTATTTAAATTTTTTTATATATTATAAATATATATAATATAATATATATATATATATTATATATAGTATTTTATATTATATATATAATGTATATATATTATATTAATATATATTATAATATAATAAGATTTAAAATAAAATTTTATTTTTTAATAATTATTTATATATATAATGTATATATATTTAGGTATATATATAATGAATATATATGTATTATGTAATTATAAATAATTTATTTAGTTGAGTTAAATGGAATTATTCAAATGATAATAATATATTTAAAAATATGTATATAAAACTGTATATATATCAAGTATATATTTTTATATTTATATATTTTTAATATATATGTGTATTCAAATATGGATAAATTTAAGTTGATTATTTATTATTGAAGCTGAAATAAAGATTGATTTATTTTAATCAAACTATTCTATTTATCAAGTTGTGTGATTATTGAATATGACTGAGAAACTCAGAGTTAAATTATTGGGTTTTAAATTCCTCAACGTCGTGAAATAAATCTTATATATTTTTGGATAAATGCAAGTAACATAGATTGAGTTGACTGAAATTAGGAAATCCTAACCTTAGTTTATTTAATTGCCTGAGATGCTGTCTAAGTAATGTTATCGTACATTCTAGATGTTGGGAAAAAGGAAGTAATTGTTTTATTTTATGAATGATTTATTTTGAAAAGAAGAAATGATTATTATTATTATTATTATTATCTAAAAAGAAGAAATGATTTATTGATTTGTTCTAAATAGAGGAAGTGTAAGGCCACCTGATCAATTCTCAATAATGTGTCTAGGGATCTTTCATGTTTGGATGTTGACATTATATTGAATATGAGGATTTTAATTCTAAACCATGTGATAATGCTTATAATGTAAAATTATTCTTAGGTCATAAATAATTATAGGAAATATTAGAACTTCCAACATTTGGACATATTATCAATTGACTTAGGTAGATAAATTTGACTTTAGAAATACCTTTACTAAAATCAAAGTATTTGTGAATAGTATATGTTAGATAGTTCAAGTTAAATATATGTTACGACATATACCCTATATGGCTAAAGATCACATATAAGGATGTTAAGAAAATAATCTTACATAGTGGTTTAGGAAAAGATATTTGTATGAGTCAACATAAAGAGTTTAATATAAAAAGTAAAGATAATCTAGGTTGTAAATTGAAGGGGCCCTTGTGGGGGTTAAGGCAATCATGGTAAAGGTGGAATAAAATATTTTATCCATCTTCACTAGAATTGTATTCTAATAGAAGTAAGGTTGTTCACTATGTGTGCTATAAGCCGATTAGTAATCACATTTTGGGGAATAAAATTCTTATTTTCCAATTCTATTTAGGACTCAAATCCCATAGTGTGTGCTTCACAATTTTAAATTACATATTATTTTGTCACTATAGCTATCATAAAGCTAAAAATTGTCTTGTTTTAGATATACTTGGTATATTGCTTTCTCTCGTACCATTCATTTAAATTTTATAAATCATCAAACTTTCTTCATATTAGAACATTTTTATTTACACATAAAATACATTAAGTTATCCTTGAACACATATTAGAGAACATTTTTATGCGCTAAAGGTGTGTTTCAGAGTCATTCATAAAGAGTTATAACATGGCTCAAACATTCTAGTTTTATATTCATGACACCAAAACAAAATCATAGAAACATGATACTTGAAATCAAATTGAAGTCAACGTTTACAAAATTTTCAATCCTTCAAAATTTATTGGAAATTGAATACTAGCATCTTATAATATACTCTTGATTAGGCACTTATATCCAAGACTAATTTATCATGCTATGCATATCAAACTTATTTTACACATTTATGGAAGTAAAAGGTATTATTGAAATTAGCATTCATCCTATTTTCACTTATAGAACATTAAATTGCTTTAAAGTCATATGCTTCAATTAGTCTCACTTATTGCTCTAGGTAATGTTAGTCCTTACACCATAATAATATAAAAATCATAAAAAAAATGTGTCACATCCTACTCAGTCAAGTCTAAAGTGCAGTAGTTGAGCGATCAATGTCATGGTTATGGGTTGCGTGAGTGTCTCTTGTGAGGGCCTTTATTAGAATGGACTTGGGTATGAAAACAAATAAGTAGTTCCCTGCCATTGCATTAAAGAAGTGAGGTGTTGATTATTTATGATAGATAAATGGATCAACAATGCATGGCGTGACCCGGACGAGTGGTATGGTAAGCAAAGTAGACATGCAATCAAGGATTCGAATCTGGTGACAGATACAACAACATCCAATTAAGTCTAGGAATTCGAGCAGTCTTTAATGCCTGCACTGATATGAAGTAAAGCATTAGATTACCTTTGATTGCGTCTGGCCAATTAATACATTTCAAGTTGAGTAGGCCAATTAATACATTTCAAGTTGAGTAGTGTTGGGAGAATTTCATATTAATTGCATTTCCAGGAAGCTCACATTATGACTGTAGCTACCTCCACCCATTTTGGTTTTCAACGTCATCACCATGGTTGGGAGTTATGCTAATGTGATGACTGAACTATGGGGGGGGCTACTGGATGGTTCATAAAAATGACCATATTTGAATCCAATCAGAAATATATGTTTAAATCAATTAGTTTGTGGAGGCGAGTGCAGACAGTGGGAACTTCGTAGAAGGCTTGGTAGGTCTCGTCGTGGAGGAGAGCAGAGGGGCCTGTGAAGGAAATGGGTTGCTCGACCTTTTGGTAGTAGATCAGCTATACTCCTCTGCATTAAGCATACTCATTATGTAGTGCCATCATGGTTGAGAGGAGGAGAATATGACAATCCATTCAAGTGGTGGCTGAGAGATGTTGTGAAAGAAACAAAGGATCTCACTAGAAGCATGGATATAGATAATGCAAGGGAAGTGGGAAATGTAGCTAAAGAGATAGACTTAACAACTTAACAATGATGCAGAAGATACAGAAAGTAGTCGAGGAGCACCATTTATTTATTTTAAATGTAGGACGCTGGAAAAATGGTGGAATCAGGCTTTAAAGGGATGCCAATTACATTTGCATGCAAGTTTCCAGAGCTTCTCAACAAAATTCTAGGTGCATGTCCACTAACCGTTGCATAATAATCCTCGATGGCTTTGTAAGTCACATAGCAACTTGTATAGAATTTGAAGGTAAGTCCATTGCCATGATCTCAGTGTCTTTTTCAAACAATGGGAATCGTAGATAGTCGCATCACTTCTTTTGTGCTTATCTATTCTGAAACAATGATATGCTACCATCTATTTAATGAAAGCAATGCTTTTGTGTTTTAACTGTAAGTGTTTTCATGTGAGTCATTATTATAGTTACTTATTTATTCTTCGAATAGAGATGCATTGAATGGAAATGGAGTTGATGTTCATTTGGTGGTTTAGATCTTTAAATATTTTTGATTTCCATGAACCAGTTGACAAAAAAAAAAATTCATGTGCCTTGTATGTGTAATCACATTTGCATACATATTTACTAGAGCCTCTCCAACTATAATTTCTAATATAAAAAAAAAAAATTGCTTCCTTTATGCGTCGATGTAGGTCCATACCATCTTGCACGCTAGGAGGATGTTGTTAAATGTTAGGGAATTCTGCGTTCACCTATTTAATTTCATTTTCTTGAAAGTTCTAAAACCACTGCATTATATCTGTTTTGTGTGTATCCTGTAATTATTACACTTCCTGAGACCACCTTCCTTGAGTTGTTTTGTCAGAAGATCACGTGCATGGTCTTTGCTTTTGCATTCTGCACACATGTCTTCTAGCGCATTTGCAACTAAAATTCCTCACAAAAAAATATAGCTCCATCACTTTCACTTTTAACATGATGGACGTCCCATACCTTGTTTCCAAAAAGCTCCCATTTAGGTGCAAGCAGAATGGACAATAAAAAAGGATGTAGAATTTAACTTTACACCTGCCGTTTTTCATTTTCTCGAAATTTGTTTTAAAGCCTCTTTAATGAATTTATTTTGTGCATATCCCACATTTATTGCATTCTCTGATACATCATTTCCTTGAGGCGTATGTCAAACAGTTTAGTGCCTAGAACTATGTAATTGAGGAAAAAAATGATGAAGATATAGATTTGCTAGTTAATGCCTTCAATCAAGAATCGGTTATGAGGGTGACCACCACAAACAGTGTTGGGAAAATCCCTTCAGGTATAGTTGTTGCCAAAATAAATTAGAGCTAATGGTAAAGTTTGTTTGGTAATTTTAGAGCAACCATGCGGTTGTATTTTAATAAACTAAACACCAGCAAGCTTTTATGTAAGGTTGCATGTAAAGGAAACACATATTTAGTAGGAAAGCTTTGGAGAGGGGAGCAAGTTTAGTAGGTGTGGATTGGATGGAGAAAACAACTCTGCATCACACTGCTAATATGTATATATGCATTGGACTTTTGTGTTGGTGTTGTATCAAGCGTGAATGAATGTGTATGGCGTCCTTAGAGTGCTTGCACGAATTAGTATTGGTAGCATTAAGGTCATTATGATATACATATGATTAATTCATATTGAATGAAAATTGGGTTAGTTATGTATAATAGTCTCCTTGGTTAAATGTTAATTTTGTGTGGTTTGCTCTGTATGCTAATGTGAGTTAGGCATAGTTATGTATATAATTGACTTGTGTACATGCCCTTGTTTATATATATTCTTAATAGGGTTACATTACATGTATGTATTGAATTTTTATGGTGTGCTTAGCATGCTTGTATGTATTAGGATATAGTGGACTAAATGTGATGGTTTGTATAACATGTAAATGAGGTTGTTTCATACTAAATTGTTTGGTGTACACGATGTGGCTAGTGTGCTTGGGCACATTTCAATTAATTTCTATTTATGTAATGGGTCCAAATGAAATGTAAATAATTATCATTTGTATTAAAGGATTGGAATGAGTTTGGTTATGAGCTTAAGAACTTCAAGTGTCCTATATATTATCAATGTCTTCTTAATGCAAAATATCATTAGAGAGGCCATTTATGGAAAGTAAACATGATATGTTTATTAGGATTACTATTCCTCCCTCTTCTAGATTTAGTATTGTCTAGCTAGTTTATTAAGGACTAAAGAAGTTATATTATTTAGAGTGTAATCACATAACATTATGAAAGCACATTTAAGTTGTCAGTCTAGTTTAATGAATTAAACCATATCTATGGTTATGTATATATGCTTACGACTAAAATTGATGTTGAGACAACTTTTGAACTTAGCAGGTTACCCTATTGCTATTCAACTAGTTAGGTGATGGGTGAGATTAAAATTAGCGATAAAGCAATTGAAGTAGTGTACTATTGATAAGAGTATTGTGAGCCATCTTAATTATAGTTGTACCTTGATTACATTAACCCAAGGGCATTTCATTAGGACATTGAGGACATATTGGTCAAACGAAAAATATCGAACCAAGAAGGTTAGACCTAGGACATAAATAAACAAGTGACTGTCTTTTATCTTGCAAGCTTATCATTCACAAAAATCACCTTGGAATGTGTTGCTTAGTGAATCCTTAATTGGGTTTTTGATCTCCCGCTTCACCTAAGTGGGTGGCAGCCGACCGAGAAATCGTCTGGGGAAAAGGACCCTAGAAAGGGTTGTGTACCCACTCTTATAGTTTTTAATTAATGGTATAGAGGTGAAGATGAATTTGAGAAGAGCATCGAGTTTAGCCCATGTCCGTATTGATGTTAAGCCATATTTTTAACCTAGTGATTATATTTCTTTGTTATCCAACCATGTGGGAGATGGTTGAAGCCTAGTTGTCGAACTACGGTTCCTCTGCGAATTATATACGTAGGCAAGGCCGTCAGAGACGAGCCCCCGAGGAACTAGGTCTGGCCCCTAGGCTTGTTCTCTTATTGAATATACTTAAAGATACTATTGAAATATATATTATATTTGCATAACTTGTGACTTGATTTAAGTTTGTGATTATTGATGAGTTCGTGGAACTAATAAAGTCTACCTTGGTGATGTGGATTCCATATCTCCACTTGAAACCAAACCTTGAATGTCAAAAACAAATGTGTAGATGGTTGAGTCCTTATAATTTATTGGTCAAATGTTGTTATGCTTCCATAAAGTGCAGGTATAGGGAGTAGTCTTTGGGTGTTATGTTAGTGGTTATGGTCGAAATTTGAAATTTGTGTTTTTTTCTTAACTGTATTTTGGTGGAAATTTTTGGGCATTAAAGGAAGTAACTATTTTATTTTACTGTTATATAAAAGCAACTAAGAAATTGAACAGATGGTTTAAATTGCATCTTTTGTCTGAAAGAGACGTCATTAAGTCAGTTTTATTAAGGCTATAAATTACTGAATGTTAATGAAGGAAGTGGATTTAGGAAATCCAAACATAGATTTGATCCCTAGTTGATTGCCCTTCTTGAATATATACTTCGTTTGTTTTCACTTTGGGGAATTTGTTTTGAAGGGTTGTTAAGTCTTCTAGATGGGGTTTAACCTTTGGGGGTTGTGGTACTATGTTAGACAATTGTTGTATTGCCTTGAGTAGGGCATATAATTGTATCCTGTTGTATTAACCAGTTTTCACAATGGGGATGGTCTATTTCTCCTATGGTTTAAGAGTGGTTTATGTGATTCGTGCCTCCTGTGGAAGGAGAGGATTATGTGCTTTGTGCCTCCAGTATTCAGAGAGGGTTTTGACTTTTGTTGTCTCCAGTGTTTGGTATGGGTTTTCATTATATGTTCCTCCTAGAGTTGGAGTGATTGTTTAGCTTGCTGGTATGCCCTTTGGCATCCTTGGTGATTGGGTTCAGGTTGGTTTGTTGTCAATTAGAAGAGTGGCTTCTGTTAGGGGCCAGAGCCCAAAGAGGTAAACTGGGAAACCTTCAGAAGTGGTTTAATCAAGTGATAACTAAATTAATGTACTTAGAAGTTAGGTAGTTTTTTCACATTAATTAAGATAATTGAGCCTCGCTCATGGATGCAAGGGCTTGTATAGACTTGGGATGAGACGGGAAGGCCTGGAATGGCAAGGTCATCTATCTTGTCCTTACGAAAGGTATTTGATTCCACATGAGTGAGTATGGGTGCCGGGATTCGGTAGAGGCCACCAGGGAAACCCATAGTGGGGGCCGGAGCCTAAGAAGATTCCCAGAGGAGATCCCATGACGAGCTATGTAATGACACTCTTTCTACAACAACAGTTGGTATTTGGTTTTATGTGTATGGTCTTCTTATCATACTCGATCTGTTTTATTTCTGGAAGCAATGTGACCTATGTTAGTGATGTTGGAGTTGTACTTGTGTTATCCTTATGGTTGTTTGGTTCAAGTGATTGGTTGTGCCAGTATGAGTTAGCCTGTGTCTAGAGGTTGATGGTCTTGTATAGGATTCCTTGTTACTATCTCCTAGCATGGGGGGTGAGCCTTCGGGTATCACATGGTTGGGTGGAACATGCACCTAAATCCGTTGGGTCGTCTTCTTTTTCGTGTGGACGAGATTTCCAGTTGGAGAGCTCGTGGGATCCTGTTCTTCCATGCTTTAATTCTTTCAGTTATTAATGTAATTTAATAGCCCTCTTTGTATCGAGGTGGAAGATGTAATTTGTAACCTTGTATATTGGAATTACCTCATTCGGGGAATGAGTATTGTAATCATATTGTAAAGTACTTTATTGGGATCAAGTGGTATCTCTTATGCCTTTGATGAAATTTTTATCATGTATGGAATGTATAAGTGTTTAATTTGTTAAGTAATTAAATGTTATGTTTTAATTCATGTTTCTTGATTGGGTTTTAAGTAATCTCAGTCTCGTAACCTTAGGGGTTGTTGGCAATGGATAGTGATCTTGCATGTTCTTTATACTTAAAAAAGAAAATAGTACATTTGAGTAGTAAATTGCAACTTCCTCTAGGGTTGCGTGGTGGGGCATTACAAGAAGGTTCTTTACGAACTACAGAAGATCACAATAAAAGGACTATTGCCAAATTTTCTTAAGATAGTATTCATTCTATTCTAGACTACGATCTTGAAGAATCACTAACATTAAAATGATGACCCTTTTTCATTTAACTAAGCACTGATTCACAATGTTTGATAAAGGGAAAGTATTAATATTTAGGTAGAGGCTTGAGATTTTGTGAGTCGAAGCATCTGCTAGAGGTCAATAAGATTATAAGGCTAAGGCTAGAATTGATCCATTGAATCAGGCTCTCTAGGATAGAAAATAGCTATCTAACGGGTACAATTACACTGCATGTGCAAAATCTAGAATACAAGTAGACGAATCTCGGGGCGAGCATTTAGACCCTTGGTTCCTTACCTTTTTAAATAATAGAATTACTGATGACACTAGTTCAGAGTGCATAGAGGTTATTACCAATCTTATAATTGACTAATAGGATTGAATGAATGGTTAAGGGCTTTGCTTAAATAATCGGTAGAGGGAGACATCATATTCATGATAGGAGTATCCATATTTTACCATTCAAACCAAGTGGTATAAAAATATCAAAATAAAGAACACTGAGGCAAGAAATTACTCGATGGCTGCCTTGTCGTCTTGCTCAAACATCTCCCTTTTGATTCCCTTCATTCTCCTCTCCCCCCAGGTGTAGCTCTCATTGCATAAACTTCTAAAAATCTGGTATGAAATCCTAACACAAAAAATACAAGGCAACTTGTTGGAATCCATGGTCTTTTGATCTTATTGCCAGGGCACTAGAATTATAAGAAAAGTAGATGCAAGGCTAAGGAACACCAATATAAGAGTCATCACTGCCTTTTCCTTTTCGATGGTTGCAATAGAGGATAGGAGGAAAAAATCATCAAACAATTTATTTGCTGGAGCCAAAACCAAGGAAAAGGAGCCGAACCGTTCCTCATCTTCCTTTTTATTTTTCCTCATCAAGTCCCTTGACAGGAGCGATGGATTTTCCTTCATCCTCCCTCCAGATTGAATTGATGAAAGCATATTTTATATGGGAGGAGAGATTCAAACCAAAATTAAAGCAAAGCCCAATGCATGTAGCCCAACCATTACTAAACAAGAGAAAATAAAATAAATCTGACATTTGCATGTCAAATGTTTTAAAAATAGCCATTAAGCAATTGACACGCCATTTAATAAGGGAAAAAAAATGACCATGCACCGAGCAGATGGTATTAAGGCTGGGAAAACAATGTGAAGGCCGCGAAAAGCAATGAAAGAAAATGGAACCTTTCTATAAAAGATGCCACAAGCTAGCCAAAAGATTTGCTTAAGCCATACAATAGAATCGGTTAGTATGTTTAGGAAATTTGATGGTTAAAAGATATCAACATGATATTGGTTAGAGGAAATAATGCATTAACCTCACACTAGCTTAATGAATTGATATGGACTAACCCAATAAAGAAACAAGTCATTCATCAGTATTTTTAAATGATAGATATGTACAAGACTCAACTATTAACCAAATAATCAACATCGCATTTCATGCGATACCATAACCATTAATTTTCTTAACATAGATAGTAATGTTTTGATACAATTACATGTTATTATTTGTTAATTTGACATTACATCATAATTTTATTTTATTATTAGCTATGATTTATATTTATTTATATTTATATATTTATTTATCCTATTATTATTTATTAATTATAATATCACGCTATAAATTTATTTCATTATTAACTATCATTATACACATTTACATTTATATCTATTTATCACAACACCTTTTATTTAATAATTTATTATAATGCATTAAATAACCCAAAATAACATTTATCAAACATCCGATAAACAACAATAAATGTCATTTCTAAATAGCTAACATACTAAACAAGTGTCATTATAAAATGTTCTAACCATAAGCAAAGAGTACCTAAGACATAAAATGAATCCACAAGCATTAGACATAAACATCATGAAAGGGTGAATCATGGAGGGGCACTACAATCAAAGTTAGCTCATTACAATTTTTTTCTTAAACATTAAAAGTAAAGGAAGAACAAGGAAAACTACAAGGAAGTCCATACCCGAGAACTTTCCTAGTTTAGTGGCTAAAAAGGAGTCATCTATGGGGATAAAAATCCTGGAGAACATTTGCTGCATAGGGGGTGCATGGCTTGTTGACTTTGAAAGCATCGTTGATGTGTTTATGCGTATTAGGTTAGAAAAGAAATAATGGGTGAAAGTGGAAAATAAGGCCATTGTACCCATCTCTTCTGTCAAACCAATTAAATTTTCTGAACATAGGGATATGCCTTTTGGATTTGGTTTCGATGAGCCCAAGATAGGAAAGGAGGTGATGGAGGAGTACCTGCATGTACACCCACCCTCCAAGTTTGTCCTAGTTGATTTTGAGTGTGAAGAACCCGAGGAGATACAATTATCTGATAGTGACCTGTAACTGCATATGGTCAATTTTTTTTATTAGATAAAGATGTATTATGAATCCACTAAATAATATAGTAAAGTTTTGTTATTTTGCCAAAATTGTCTATTGGATTAAGAATAATGTTTTATGTAATTCTTATTATTTAATGGAATTTCAAATTTAGACTATCTAATTAAATGCATAAAATAAGACCTTAGGTGTGAAGTATAAAGCATCATGGTGCAAACAAGAACAAACCTAAGAGGAATTTATGAGATATCCCACCCTTATGATAACCCAAATGCTAAATTGGACCAAATCTTAGCAATGTTGAATGAAACTAGGGATATAATTGGCGCCTTTGAGCAAGAGGTTAGGGGCCAAAGTAGGCCCGAAAGGGAAAATGAAGCATCTCATGAAGGAGAAGATGAGAATAGGAATAGGGATAAGGTAGACAATTTTGCAAAAATAGTAGAGTGTCTAGATGGTATTGGAATAAAGTTTTCCTTCAAGGCACTCCAAGAGAAGTTAAGGTAAATATCTGTTATGCAACTAAGGAGCATCAAACAAAAAGGGTGTCAACTCTTTGTGGTCAAAATGGATAAGTGAAAAGAACTTAAGGAGTTTATCTTTCAAGATGACTTAATGTATTGGGAGTCTCAAAAAATCCAAGGAATTGAAGAAGATCTTAAAGATCAAAGTAAATATGATATGGAGAACTACCCATTTCTTTAATATTTTTAGGATGTATTTCTAGATGAACTTCTTGGATTATCTCCAAAAAGGGAATTTGATTTCTCCATTGATATAAACCTTGGTTCAAAACCAATATCCAAAGCACCATACCATATGACTACTACGAAGTTGATAGAATTAAAGGCTCAATTGGATGAATTGTTAACTAAAGGATTGATTAGACCCAATGTTTCACACTAGGGAGCACCAATGATCTTTGTCAAAAAGAAGGATGGTACGTTGCACTTATGTATAAACTATTGTATACTTAATAAAACAACCATAAATAACAAATATCCTTTACCCCATATTGATGATGTTTTCAATCAGATGCATGGAGAAACAATATTTTCAAAGACCGATTTACGATTTCGATACCATCAATTAAGGCTCAAGGATGGGGTGTGCAAGAAGTTGAGTCCACTTTTAGGCCAAAAAGTGGTAGTGTTTTCCTTTATTTTCAGAATTTTTCATATTTAACCTTAAAATTTGAAGTACTTAGAGATAGAATCTTAAAAAAAGTCACTAATGACAAAATGTAGTACTCGGAGTCTAGTTTCCAAGTATGTAATTTATTTCAATACCTAGATGATACAAATTGATTTTCAATAGGCATTTCTAAAAACCATTGTTTAAAAGTCACTTTTTTTTACTATACCATGCACATGTACGTTATCCATATTTTGACCTAAATAATCATATTTTTCTAAATCCTTTTAGGAAAACATTTGTAACTCACTGAAGCACACTTTCCATATTTTTTTGTAATTTTTTATTGAATATTTTTTTTTGTTAAATTTTTATTGGCCATATTTCATGTTTTGAAAAATTGTTGTGTACATCACACATAAGATGACCTAAACTTATCATTTTTTAATTTTTTTTTAAATTGAAAATAATTTTTTGAAGTACACTTTTGTACAATTTGTTTTTCAAAAAAACATGTTAATAAAAAGTTATTAAAATACTAAAAAACCTTGATAATTCAAGTTTATGGACTTGTTTTATCAATAATTAATTAAAAAATAGAAAAAATAATCCAATTGTAAAAAAATTACATATTTGGAATCTACACTATTGCAAGTATGAGCAAGTTTGGTGGTGTTGTCATTAATGTTGTCATTGATGTCAACACAGTTCAGTATGTTACAGATTGTGCATGTATAGTTGAGATACTATTGAGATGCCGTGAGTACATGGAGCTATCTTTATGATGTTGCAGATGTGTTGAAATGATGAGTTTCCAAGTGCTTTTGAGAAAATTAATAAAGAGTGAAGTCAACGTTATGTATGTGTTTAGAATGTGCTCCGGTATGTGCTCTGCGTTTCTCCTGTGTTGATCCTATGCTTGTGTGAATCTGATGGGTTGTTGTTAATGATCTTATGGTGATATCTACTGATTTGTAGCTTTTTGTTTAATGGAATATGAAAGTTGTGTTCATCGATGTGCGAATTGTTCTAACAAAGTTGGTTTTCTATGGACTGGGAGAAACATTTTTTCTCCGCATTCTTCCTCTGTTTTGTTTCAGGTCTTGCGGATTTGGAATATGTCGTGTAATGGTGTTCTCTAGGTTCTAGAAAAGTTTGTGGTTTGGTGATCTAGAAGTTGAGTTTCAGAGTTGTATGTGTTTGCACAATCCAGATGGACTAATGGAAGGAGTTATGTGTTCAAAAGTTGTTACACTTGCCATGGATATATCTGAAGGAACCTGAGATGTGTTCTCATGCATGATGAAGCATGTTACGTCATCCATGTGTTATATTCTTGCTGGGAAGTGCATACTTTGATGTTCATTTGTGTTTTCATTAGGTTTGTCAAACCTGGTGTTTACACTTCATATGAAAAATTAAATTTATTTAAGGAAACATGTGGTTGATCCGAGACATTATTTTTGGTCTTGGTTAAGTGTTTAATTGGTCCACTCTCATTCCTTTCCATTGCGGGAATGTTGAGTTGCTGACCTAATTTGAATTTATGAAATGAAGCTTTTGTGGCCAACCTTGGAGAAAGTTTGTAGGGTTGAAGAGCAGAAGTGTGTAAAAGTAAGTTGAGGCAACACTACTTTATTATGTTAGATTCTCAAGGGAAGTGAGCTAAGGGTTTCTGCAATCTTCTAATCAAGGCTACAGATGTGTGTAAATTGTTGTGGTTGATCTTTTGTTTTCTTTTGTATCAGTAGGCAGTGTGCCTCCCTGTTGGACAACGAGTCCTTTCTGTAGGTAGTGAGCCTTTGTATCTAGATAGTGAGTCCTCTTCTAGGTAGTGAGTCTTTGTATTCAATTTTTCTATCTCTTTATATTGTGAGTTAATCCTCACCATGGTTTTTCCCTCATTAGGTTTTCCACGTAAAATTTGGTGTTCTTTGTGTTGATTTTTCTTTCTGTTATCTGTATTTCATGTTCATACTTAATAGCAAAACAATGTGGTTGTGAAGTTCATAAGTGTTGAATTTTTGGGTTTAAATTTGGTGACAACTGATTCACCCCCCTCTTAGTTGTCATGCGTCTTTTAACAATTGGTATTAGAGCTTTGGTTCCTTGGTGTAGAGCTTAACCGCTTAAGAAAGATCCAATGGGACATAAGTTGGCGATCCCTATGTTCGATGGATCTAGTTATAGTGACTGGAAAGTACAGATGAGAGGATACATTATTTCTCTTGGTTACAAGACCTGGAAGGCTATTGAGATGAAGTATGTTGCTCCGACGGGTGGTCTTACTACAGAAGATGAGGTTTCTACTTATGAGGAGAATGAGAAGGTGAGGTATGCTATTTTCAGTGCTCTATTTAAAACTGAGTGAACTAAGGTTCTTTCTCTGGGAACTGCTCATGAAGTTTGGAAGAAGTTGGAAGATCTTTATGAAGGAAATGATATGGTGAAATTGACAAAGAAGATGACGACAAAACACAAATATGAGAATTTGAAAATGGAAGAAGGTGAAGATTTTGTAAGCTATTTCTAGAGGGTTGAACTTGTAGCAAATGATGTTAGGAATCAACGGGGAAATCTGACTGATGAAGATATAATTGAGAAGATCATAATAACCATACCTAAGTGTTACAATGATAAGATCTCAGTTATTGAAGAAATGTATGATCCTAAGAAATACACTAAAGAAGAGCTATTTGGGACCTTGACAACATTTGGGATGAGAAAGTTTGGAAGGAAAGAGGAAAAGATAGAAACTGCATTTAAAGCAACAAAGATTGAGGATGATCCAGCTAGTGATGGTTCTAATGAGCTGGAAGCAAATTTTACCAAGAAGTTGAAGAAAGGTACTGATAAGTATAAAGGTATGTTTCCCTTTAAATGTTTCAGTTGTGGTAATATTGGTCATTATGCTCCGAGATGTCCAAATAGAGTTGTACATAGAAGAACAAGGATCATAAAGATAAGGATAGAAAGGATATAAATATAAGTTGTATTATGTTAAAAAAGAAGCCAAAATACTGATGATGAATCTGATTATGAGGGTGATGATAGTGAATGCTTTTTTTTGGCTTTGGAGAATAAATCTGTTTGCTAACCCTAGAAAATGTGCAAGAAAGAATGTTCTAGAGAAAAAAAAGAATGAGATGGAAGGTACTTTGGTCATCGCCTTTCATGCTAGACGGGATGAAGACTATTGGGTGATTGACAATGGATGCTCTAATCACATGACCAAAGATAAGAGTAAGTTTACTAAACTTGAAAAGTATGATGGTGGTTTTGTCATGTTTGGTGATGATTCAGGAGTGAAGATTGTTGGGAAAGGTACAATTAGTTTTGATGGAATACACAACACTGATAATGTATATTATGTAAAAGGTATAAGGAATAACCTTTTGAGTGTTGGACAGATGTGTAGCAATGGTTTTAAAGTTGTGTTTCAGAATAATAATTGCGAAATAAAAAAAGGATCCAGAGATATGGTTGCTATAGGAAGGAGAACTCATGGAAACATCTATCAGCTTGAGGGTGTCGATGGTCAGTGCCTTGTATCTCAATTCAATGAAAGTTGGTTGTGGCACAAGAGAATGGGACATGTATACTTTGATAATTTGGTCAGGATTAGTTCAAAAGATGTTGTCCGAGGTCTACCTAGTATCACAAAGCATGCTAATACTATTTGTAGAAGTTTTCAGTTAGGGAAACAAACAAGATGCAGTTTTAAGGGAAAAAAAATCTACTACTGGAATGCTGGAATTAATTCATACTGACCTCTATGGTCCAACTAGAGTAGGAAACCTGAGTGGTGATAGGTATTTCATGCTCCTTATTGATGATTATTCTTGAATGACATGGGTTGCTTTTATTAGAGAGAAGACTCAAGCTCTAGATAGATTTAAAGTGTTCAAAGCAAGAGTAGAAAATGAAGTGAATCTAAGAATCAAATGTGTGAGATCTGATAGAGGTGGAGAGTTCACTTTTAGTGAATTTAATACATTTTGTGAAGAGGATGGAATAAAAAGATAGTTTTCTACTCTGAGAACCCCTCAACAGAATGGAGTAGTTGAGAGGAAAAACCAAACGGTACAGGAAGTTGCAAAAACCATGATGAAAGAATCAAATGTATTGGATGTGTACTAGAGAGAGGCAATACATACTGTTGCTTATGTTCTTAATAGAGTTCAGATTAGAGGCAACAACACAAAGACTCCTTTTGAGTTATGGACTGGTAAGAATCCTACTGTGAAGTACTTTATGGTATTTGGAAGCATATGTTACATTAAAAGAGATGATAAAAATCTTGGGAAGTTTGATGCTAGATGTGATGAAGGAATTTTTCTTGGGTACTCTACTACTAGCAAAGCATATAGATGCTTCAATAAAAGATTGAGGAAGATTGTTGAGAGTGTTAATGTAAAAGTTGATGAGGACATGCACAAACCTATTGAAATAATTGAAGTTGAACCTGATGATCCTATCTGTGGACAAGTACCTAAAGAGAATAAGGAGAAGGAAGAAGAAGAAGAAATCCCAGAACCTATTGTTAAGACTCCCAAGTATGTGCAAAAGAATCATCTGGAGGAACAAATAATTGGAAACAAGAGTGAAGGTGTGAAGACTAGAAGTAAAGTAGTAGTTGAGGTAAATCTATGTTTACTTTCTAAAATTGAACCTAAGTTTGTATGTGAAGCATGTGAAGATGAGAGTTGGGTTAGAGCTATGAAAGAAGAGTTGCAGCAAATAGAAAAGAATCGGACATGGGAATTAGTTCCTAGACTTGTGAATAAGAATGTGATTGGTTCAAAATGGGTGTTCAGGAATAAGTTGAATGAAAATGGTGAAATTATAAGAAACAAAGCAAGACTTGTATGGAAGGGATACTCAAAAGTTGAAGGTATATAATTTGAAGGGACATTTTCCCTTGTGGCTAGAATGGAAGCTATTAGGATGTTTTTGGAATTTTCTACCCACAAGGATATCAAGGTATATCAGATGGATGTCAAGTCAGTATTCCTGAATGGTGAATTAGAGAAAGAAGTGTATATGGAACAACCCGAAGGATTTCAGTTATCAGACAAACCAGATATGGTCTGTGAGTTGAAGAAGGCATTGTATGGTTTGAAGCAAGCTCCCAGAGCTTGGTATGCAAGATTGGATAGATACCTGAAACAACAAGGATTCAACAAAGGCTCTGCTGACAACAATCTTTACTTCAAAGTGCAAGGTAACAAAATGTTGATAGTTGTAGTATATGTTGATGATATCATCTTTGGAGGAATTGAAGGTATGTGTAAAAGATTTGCAAAGAAATGCAAAAAGAATTTGAAATGTCCATGATTGGTGAGCTGAATTACTTTCTTGGTCTTCAAGTAAATCAAACTGATAAAAGGATATTCATTTCACAATCAAACTATGTGAAAGAACTGTTGAAAAAGTTTGGAATGGATGACTCCAAACTGGTTAGTAATCCTATGGTAACTACATGTAAGCTAAATAAAGATGATGAATCTACTAAAACTGATCAGAGAAAATAAAGATCTGTGATTGGTGGGTTGTTGTATCTTACTGCTACCAGACCAGATATTATGCATGCAATATGTGTAGTTTCTAGATTTCAAGTAGATCCTAAAGAGGCACATGTTACAACTGTAAAGAGGATATTCATATATCTTAAAGGTACACCAGATTATGGTATCCTAAGGATGTTGATTTCAACTTGAGTGCTTATATCGATGTAGATTGGGCTAGTTGTGTGGATGATTGGAAGAGTACCAGTGGAGGTGATTTCTTTTTTGTGGAAGATTGGTCTCTTGTTTGAGTAAGAAACAAGACTCAATTTCTTTATCCATTACATAAGCATAATATATTGTTGCAGCATCCTGCTGCACACAGGTTTTGTGGATGAAGCAACAAGACTCAGTTTCTTTATCCATTATAGAAGCATAATATATTGTTGTAGCATCCTACTTCACACAGGTTTTGTGGAGTGATATGTGATGAGCCTATTCCTTTTTTTTTTGATAACACAAGTGCTATAAATTTTTTAAAGAATCCAGTAATGCATTCAACAAAAAAACACATATCTATCAGATATCATTTCTTGAGAGAGAAAGTGTTGGAGAATGAAGTCAGGCTGGAGTATGTGTCAACAAAGGAACAAATTGTAGATATATTTACTAAGGCTCTTTCGAAGGATACTTTTGAGTATCTTAGGGAGAGGTTGGGGGTCATTGGCCCTCCAAACTAGGTGTACATGGAGGTGCATCAGTCTAGTGAATTCATAGATTTTTCATTTATCTGGACTGATGAATGGGTCTACTCTGCAGGGGGAGTAGAAAAGTTTTTCATTGTTGTAGTATGAGTTGAATGGGTGTACTCGTAAGGGGGAGTAATCAAAGATTTTGGTCTTTTCCATTGATGTCAAAGGGGGAGAGAAAGACATGTGAAAAATAGTAAGAAATGGAAGAAAAGGTGTTCTCCCAAAATATTGTATAGGTTGTTGTCTTTGATGATTTTTCACATCATGTCTTACCATCAATGAAAAAGGGGGAGATTTTTGCAAGTATGAACAAGTTTGGTGTGTTTTCATTAATGTTGTCATTGATGTCAACACAATTCAGTATGCGTGAATAGTAGCTCTAGACCTACACAAACATGAACAAACAACACAATGTTAGTCAATTACACAAATCTAAACTAGCATTCCCCATGAGATTCATTTGAAGCATAATGAACAAGAAATGAAGTAAAGAAATCAATTAAAAGCAATATAAATCCTATTCCAATGCTCAAACCCTCAATCCCATGGTGGAATTGGTGCTATTTTGATGTGGAAAATAGCCTTTTCTGAATTCCTTGAAAGATTTGATGATGATCAATGGTGCTCCTTAATAAAATTTTCAATAACCTAGCTATGGTGATGAAAAAATATATAAAACTTGAATGATATGTAGATGACTTTGCTCAAAACCTATAGATAATGACTTTTCCTAAAGTTGTGGATCCCAAATCTATATGAGAGCTCTTCATTTATAAGAAAGAATGATGGAGGAATGAAATATATGAAGAATGTGGTACTAAACATAAGCCAATGGCATTGTGCCACTTGTCAACATGCTAGTGGAGAGAGATGGAGCACATTTTGATAAATGTGCAAATAAATTCAATTAGGTGGAAATTTGAAATTTGAAATTTAGCTTGTGGAGGAAGATGTGGAAGAGGAGTTAATGCCACTTGGCTCAAGAAAAAAGGACTTGTAAGAGTTATAAATGCCAAGTTGGAGGACAAGACTTTTAGGAGGGAGATTTCAAAATGAAGGAATATTCCAACTTGATGCCCTTTTGAATGAAAATAGAAGAATTTATAAATCAGTTAAATTGATTTACTTGTGCAAGTTGCAAAATCTAGAGGATTTGAGGATTAGTGTTAGAGTTAATCAGGATTTGATTAACTTTAGATGGAAATTAGATGATTTGACATTTTGACTTAGATTTTTGGATTTATTTAAATCAAAATGAGAGGAATATGAATATTAGCTTTAATTAAATATAGTTTGATTTATTTAATTAAAGGGGGATGATGTTAGACTTAAATCAAATAAAGGTTAATTTATTTAATTTAAAGGAGATGAAATATGATTTAATCAAATAGAGGGATTTATCTAATTAAAAGAGGAATATTAGAATTAATCAAATAAAATGATTTATTTAATTAAGGGAAGATGATGATTTAATAAAATAAAATTGATTTATTTAATTAAAAGGGGAAAATGATGAATTTAATTAAATAAGGGTTATTCAATTAAATGGTTAGTAAAGAAGATGATTTAGGCAGAACTGATGTTAGTAAACCAAGATTAGATGCATAAGATCAATCATTATAATTTACGTGTCTACATTTTTCCCCTCTTTGAAGCAATGTACCTACTACGTTGATTCCAAGAATAAAATTGCTGAGATCAAAATTAAAAAAAAATTTGATTTTTTCAAATGCCCCACTATTGCTCCAACAAAAGAATTATGTTGGTATACTGCCCCCTTGAGAGATCAGACAAAAATTTGGATTTTTGGGTGATCTCATGAAAAAATAGGACAAGTTGCCTAACGGGTCCAGAAAGGCTCCAAGATGCTGAAAACGTGCCAAAACACGAGAAAAATACCTGAAACGAGCCTCGATTGGGTAAAAATAGGGTCAGGGGTGCAAAACCCTAGGTTGACGGCTAAAACAGGGCAAAAAATCCTAATTTTTCAAGCTTAAACAGCCTTCAAGGGGTCACTTTCAATTCATTTGCACACTCAAACTTCAGAATTTTCATCGTTTTGAGATCTGACCTTCTTGCGAGATGAGAAACAAGTGCTTCCTCGATACATTTCTGAGCGAGTTCGAGTCTACTAGAGACTTCTAGGCACAGGACCACTGGTATGTGACTTTAACCCAACTTGTAATTTTGATTTTTGTGCACATTTATTACGTTTTGAAGGGTCACAAAGTCCAGTGTCACTATATAGTGATGCTACAAGTGTTAAAATTGACGACACTCAACTTCAAAGAGCGCTGCTATTGTGACTTGCAACACCGCGTCGCAATTTAGGTTTTAGGGTTTAAACTCCAAAGAGCGATGCCATTGCAAATGGTGACGCCACACTCTAGTTAGGTCCTTAGGGTTTTTGGTTTAAACAGTGCCGTGATCAAATAGTGATGCTACAATCTAGTTTGCTCTTTGGGGGTTCCAGCATTGCAGTTTGGAGTTTTCAAATAACGACTTCGCAAATAACGACTTCGCAAATAACGACGCCTTTGCTTTTTCAGTGTCAAAAACTTCAAATGGGATCTAGTATTTTTACAAAACTTGATGCTGTGGCTTTATGGGTCCAGGAGGACAGAGAGCCTGTGCATTCACATGAGCATCGACCCTTGGTGCTTAGCAGATTGGGCGAACTACATGAGTTGATACAGGAGCACCTTAGCACGATCAACCTCTAGTATGTTGCTTATGCGCCTACCATTAAGACCCATTTGGCGATGATGACTGTGTTAGCTGAGCGATGGAATAGTGATACATTATCCTTTCATCTTCCCACTAGAGAGGTGACTGTCACTTTGGAGGACATTTGGCGTATTTTGCGATTGCCCATCCATGACAAGAGGACGATATATAACATGGAAGCCAACATTGATGCGTGCTATGAGATTATGGGGACATATGAGATTGTTTTTACTAAGGGTTAGATTGATCTCGAGTACTACAAGGTTGGGTGTCCACTTTTTGACTGATTGTTGTAGCGATTATATCAGGACTTGTAGCTCCAGATCGGCGGGGCCAATATTTCAGTCTGGGATGGGGTCTAGCTTGGGAGCGGATGTTGTTCCAGAGGTTCTGTTTTGCTTGGGGACCAATGATGCTAGCCTCACTATACCATGATTTAAATGAGTTTGCATATTGTGATAGCAGAGCCATTGGTGTCGAGGTCGCACTTTTGCACATTTGGGAATGGGAGCACATAGCCGTGCTTCGACCGAGAGTTACAGTGGTTGAAGTTGAGCCTGACGACCTGGCCATTTGGAGTTACAAGGGTGGCCTTACATTCAAACATATAGGATAGATAGGTCTACCCCACTGGTAGAGGGTCTTAGATGAGATGACAAAATTTACTTGGAGACCTTGGCTACAAATGTCGGCCTGGTATGATGATGTACAACAACTATTCTATGACAGACAAGATCAGCTCATGTAGGGACATGAGCATACAATGATCGAGCGCTACCTGCTCGATCGAGTAGCCAGACAGTTTGGAGACGTTCAGGACAGGCTAGATGATAAACATGGCCATTTTTGTGAGGACTACTAGAGAATGGGGTCAAATGATCCTAGCATTAGATGCAGTGGATTTGTTTAGACAACTTGTAGCTAGGCCTTAGGCCTATGATTAGGGACAGACAGATCGAGGCACTATACATGCCTACTTTGACTGGTTTAGTCCTCCAATCTGACTAACAGTTCCAGGAGCAACACTGCCTAGGAGGAGACCCCGAGACAGGGCAGTGAGGAGGGGATATGTTCCTACAAGAGGAGGAGGAGGATCACCTCCACACCAGCCAGACTAGCCTTAGGATTAGAGGGGACTAGGAGATCAGTAGAGGGATGCTCCTAGAGATTAGCAGCTGCCTGCGAGGGATCAACAACCGCCACAAAGGGATCGATAGCCATTTCCACCACCTCTGCCACCCCAACTTGATCAGAGAGATGCCCTGATACAACAGCTTCAGGGGTAGGTATAGGGGCTCCGGGCTTAGGTACATATGCTGATAGCAGAGAGGGATCAGGCCAGGTAACAGGTCCAGGCCCTAACTACCGAGCGGGATCAGGAGAGGCAACAACAACACATGACAAAGCTGTAGCTGGCATAGGAGGTTGGGAGGTGCCAATAGTTAGAGAGCATGGTAGCATGGTCTCAGGGTAGTACAATCCCTACACGGATGTACCGCAGGGAAGTGCGGGAGGTTGAGTACTACAAGGTCCATTATTGATAGGCAATGCCTTTGGCGGCTTGGATGCTAGAGTTTTCTTAGCATACATGGTACAGGCAGGACTAGGCTGAGAGGCAGATGGGTGGGGGGAGCAACCATTAGGGCTAGCTCACACAGTTTTGATCGACGACACTTGATTTTTTGTGATCCATGAGCTCCATTTTTTATTGCCCCGTGGGCATTGTATACATTTGATTTATACACATGACATTTGATCCTGATTTTATACCATGACAGTTACAATATTTTGATATATATGATATGATCGATTCATTATGAGATGTGTCCTATTTTATTTATGCATTATGGATGGATGTATATGCGATGTTCTATATGCGATGTGACTCTATATTATGTGATGCGATGTATGATTATGTGATGTAATGTATGTATGATTCTATATTATGCATATGCTTATGGATGGATGGATGCATTTTTTTTTAGTATCTTTTCTATGCACTTTTTATGATGATGATGTATGGATGCAAATGATTTTAAAATACTTAGACTAACAAATCTATATTATGCCCCTAATGGATGATGATGTGCGGGATGTTATGGCACACTCTTTTTCTTTTTTTTTTAGTATCTTTTTCATGTATGATATGATGATGCATATATGGATGACATGGTTATGCCTATGTGATAATGCAATGGATGATATGGTGATGCATATATATGGATGATATAATGATGCTTTTATGATTATGCAATGGATGCATTTGTATGGTTTATGATATGCTTAGAATAACCAATCTATATTATGATGGTGAAATGCAATGCATGTGAGATGATCGGTGTTTCCTATTATGATATGATATGGATGATATGCAACATGTTGATGGTTTGTGGATGCAAGATGGATGCATTGGTAATGTTTTTGATTTAACTGTCATGTTACCATATTAGCGTGGAGAGAAGAAATAAGAAATGAGACGAAGACAAGAGGATCCAACAATTCCATGATCTACGAGACTTTATTAGAGATGATGATGATGATGATTTTCTTATTAGGAATTGGGATTTTAAAAGGGCTACTTACCTTATGTTTGATAACACACATAAACACGATGCATTGAGGTATAAAGAACTAGGATGGCGTTGCACCTAGTGTGATGGACTTTGACTTGACAATCAAATAGGAGTACTCTTGTTCACACCTAACATACAAAACCTCATTCAAAATGTAGTTAAGATATTCCAAACATCTTGGACCAAAACATAGAAAGGAAAATTTTCCTATGTGGTCAACAAGACACCTAAAACGTCCTCCCTACAAACTGAACAAACCACGCATGACCAAGGTTATATTACAAGAATATTCAACAAGTACAATAGATAAAAAGATAATGATCGTTGCCCCATTCCTTTCTCTTTAAATCTCTTTGTTTGGACATCATCAAGAGGTCATCGAATGAGTGCAATAAGATAAGTCAACAAGAAAAGATCAAGTAAACAAACAAACTAATGTTCTTCATACCTCTAGCCAAGACTAAACTACGGTGATGCTTGATGTTGATGTCCATTGTAGGAAGGATGCATCCAAGACATGATGTTATCAAATGATTTGGGACAAACTGGATGATGGGCTACTAGTACCAAGAGTTGACCCACTTGTTTACCTACTGATCTAGACTTGAGACCTTGACATTTTACGTTTTCACTTTCCATTTGCTAGACTTGTTTCCTATTGTGTCATAAAAGGTTGAGGATGATGATGATTTATTATGAGTTATGTTTATTGCGGGTGATTGTGAAATGGGGTGGATGGATTTTTTCAAATATTTGGATGTTTTTGATTTTTTTTGAAATGTTTTGAGGTTGTTTTTGGTATTTTCAAGGTGTTTTACAAATGTTTTGATTTTTGAATTTTCCAATGTTTTTGTGTTTTCTGAGATTTTGACCAAGAACCTAACCTAAAGACCTATCATAAGGACCTCAGGGGCTGATCAAAGATTAGCCTTGCCTACGTTACACACGCAAAGACCACGTAGTTTGACTGACACAGACTCAATTATTGATGAGATGTGAACAAATGGATTTCCAACTTATTATAGCAGACTCGTAAAAGAGTGGCCTAAGTGTCTCGGGGGATGATCAAAGATCAACCTTGCCTAGGTTCAGAGCTCAAAGACCCGTAGTTCGACAAAACAACTCTATTTTTAACATTTTCTGACTTTTTGACCTATTTTTGGATTTTGATATGTTTTGAATGTTTTTGGATTTTTGGATTTTCTGAGTGTTTTTGGATTTTTTGGATGTTTTGATGTTTTTTGATTTTTTGATTTTAAGGAAGATTTTAAGAATATACATGAATCCGATTCGATGTAGGTATAGGAACATGCCCCCAATGTGATGCAATAGACTACTTCAATATAGGCAGGACAAATTGACCTTGGGAATGGGCCGGGTAGTACTAGGATGGATCATGATATGAACAAAGGATCAAGCTATGATGTAAATGCAAATGAATGATGAAAGCGTGATGGATACAAAAGTATGATGGATGGATGATGCAAAATGAGTCGTAGAGATTTTGGTGGATGAAAAGTGCTTATTTACATGAGGCACCTGATTGCCAAGTTTTCACCAAGGTACTTGCCCAAAGGCCACTAAAGTGGTTTTCACTAGAAGACGATTTTTCTCTTTACTATTTTCAATCATTTTTTTTTTTTTTTGTATTTTTGGATTTACACCTTGGAAGATTTAGGCATAATTTTTTTTGAGATGAGAGCTATTCATGGGTTCCTACAGAGGTTCTCCTTCGGGTGCTGATAGCTGATATGCCCCTAACTTGTAGCTCGTTGTAATGATGAAGGGTCCCAACCAATTGGGTTCAAACTTGCCCTTGCTGTTTGGATTTGGTACATTTTTCTAATTTTCTTTCAGTATAAACTCTCTGAATTGAAATGTCTGACTCTTGATCTGCTTGTTGTAGCTCTGCTTGAGACAATTTTGGTAGAATTGCAAATGGTTTAAGGCATCCATGCACTGCTCATCCAATATTTCCAACTCATTCAACCATGATACCCAATATTCTTCATCTGTAATGAGATTCTGCAATGATATTCTCAGGGATGGGAGCTCGATCTCAATAGGGAGAATGGATTTTCATCTGTAGACTAGGGAGAAAGGGGTGGCAGCTGTTGGTGTGTAGATACTTTTTCGGTAGGCCCATAAGGTAGGATTCAACTATAGGTGCCAGTCACGACCAATGTCATTGACTATTTTCTTGAGGATTTTTAAGATGGTTTTATTTGTAGCCTTAGCTTGGAAATTTCCTTGGGGGTAGTATGGAGTGGAAAAACAATGTTGGATATTGAACTTTTGGCATAGGTCTCGAACATTCTGGTTTTTGAAAGGTGTCCTATTATCTCAGATAATGGCTTGAGGAACACCGTAGCAACAAATTAGGTAGTTCAAAATGAACTTGGATATCTACTTTCTTATGATATAGGTCATGGGAATGACCTCAACCCACTTTGAAGTACTATGTGGTGGTGATGATGAACTTATGTCCACTAGATGAGGTAGGGGTGATTTTTCCAACTAGATCGAGCCCCCATTATGAAAAGGGCTAAGGTGTTATGATCAGGTGGAGCTCTTGAGCCGATGCATTGATGAGATCCCCATGCTGCTGACACTGCAAACACCTTCAGACATAGTTGTGAGCTTCCCTTTCCATTGTAGGCCAATAGTACCCTATCCTCAATAGTTTGTTAGCCAGGGTCATACCACTCGAATGTGACCCACAAATGCCATTATGTACCTCGGTTAAAATAGTCAAAGCTTCCTCAATGTTTATGCATCGTAAAAGGGTTCCTTCAATGCTTCTATGGTACAGGGTATCTCCGAAGATGACAAAATGGGATGTCTTCTTGACAAATGCTCTTTTAAGGTTCGGGGTGATATCAACGGGAAGGACTCCTATTCTAAAGTAGGTGTATATATAATGATACTAGGGATCACTTGGGCCAACAATTTCACACACAAATTTAGACTCCAGTACCTTGAATGCTGGTATAAGAAGCTGCTCTATAAGGAATTCTTGCTTTGGGACGTTGCGTGGGATATCCAGTAGCGATCCAATTGTTTCCATAGCATCCACTTCTCTGTTATTTGCTCTAGGTATCTGCTCAAATGTGATATCAATGAAGGAATATTTGAGGCTTTCCACCAGTTTCTTGTATGGGGTCAACTTATCATCCTTTGTTTGATATTCATTATTGACCTGGTTGATGATAAGATGTGAGTCTCTGTAGATCTTGAGTGCCATGATCTACCACTGTATTGCAATTCTAATCCCTATGACAAGAGCCTCATATTCTGCAATGTTATTTGTGCAAGGAAATGATAGCTTATATGGTTTGGGTATACAATCCCCTTGTAGTGTAATGAATAAGACTCTCACTTCTAACCCGTGTTGTGTGTAGGATCCATCAAAATACATCTTCCAGTGATCTGCCACACTTACATTAAAGATGGATTCATCGGGGAACTCTGATACAAGTGGGTTCTTTGAGTATATTAGTGCCTTTTCCAGTTGATCTACAATTGCTTGTCCTTTAATGGCCTTGCATTCCACATACTCAATGTCATATTTTTTTAGGATCATAACCCATTTATTCGTTCGCCCTGTGAGTGTTGCTTTAGAAATAAGATACCTTAGAGGGTCTATCTTTGCAATGATTTTTATCTAATGTGCTAGCATATGGTGTCTGAATATTTGTGCTACGAAAAATGACTGCCAAGCAAGGTTTCTCAATGGATGTGTAATTTAGCTTGTGTCCCACCATGGTTTGTCTGATGTAATAAATAGATCTCTCTTTCCCATTCTCATCATGTTGTGCTAAAAGAGCGCCAAGGGCTACTGCTGTTACTGATATGTATAGGATCAAGGGCTTTTGTAGAATTGGTGGCATGAGAACTAGTGGTGTGAGCAAGTACTCTTTGATTTTGTCGAAAGCTTGGTCATATTTCTCGTCCCATTTGTATGCTACCTCCTTGTGGAGTAGATGAGAATATGGGATAGTCTTGTCTGCTAGTTGTGCTATGAATCGAGGGATGGACTAGATTTTTCCTTGTAAACCCCTTAACTGCTTCAATGTCTTCAGTGCCTCCATCTCGAGGATTGCTTTGACTTTGGAAAGATCTATTTCAATTCCTCTCATAGAGATGATATACCCGAGGAGCTTTCTTGACTGTACCTCGAAGAAATACTTCTTTGGATTGAGTCTGACTTTGTATTCTTCTAGCCTATTGAAGATGGAGCCCAATGTCGTTATGTGATGTCGAAATTTCTTTGATTTGGCCAATATGTCATCCACATAATATTCCATAGTTTTGTGAATCATATCATGAAAGATTAGTGTCAGGCCCTTTGATAGGTAGCTCCTGCATTTTTCAACCCGAATGGCATCATATTCCAGCAATATGTCCCCCATGGACAAGTGAAAGTCATTTTGTGCTGATCTTCCTTAGCTATCATGATCTGATTGTATCTTGAGAATCCATCCATAAGCAATAGAATTTCATGTCCTGCCATCATATCCACAATCATATCAATGTTTGGGAGAGGAAAGTCATCCTTGGGACATGCTTTATTCAAATCTTTGAAATCAATGCAGATGCAGATGCCCCTAGTGGGCTTTGAAACAGGTACAATATTTGAGATCCATTCTGGATAATCAATTGGATGTATGAACCCAACATCTAGAAGCTTCTATAATTCCATCTTGACCAACAATGCTATCTAGGGATGCATCTTCCTTAACTTTTGTCTCATTGGCTTTGCTTCAAGATACATAGCTAGGTGGTGAACCACAAATTTTGGATCAAGGACGGGCATGTCAGCATAGGTCCATGAAAAGTTTATCTTTCTTTCTTTTAGAAACACAGCTAAAAGTTCCTGTTCTTTTGTCAAGAGTGATTCTACATAGAAGGTGATATGTGGCATTTCTTCTGTTCCTAGGTTGACTGGATTGCACTTCTTTTCTAAGACTGCTGACTTCCAATGAATAAAACTAGGGGAAGATTGAATCCTTCATCCTCTGGTGCCTCATAGAGGTTTTCACCATTGGATGCATCCTTTATTTTTATTGTTTTCAGGTTAGAGAGTGTCATAGTGTGGTTTTCACTCAAAGACCTAGAGATTATTCTCAAATTTTTAGTTTTGCGACTGAAGGATTCAATCGTTTCCCCATAATAGGCCTATGTGTCTAGCATGATGTCGAACCCTACTTTGTGATCTCCACATTGTATAGTATCCCAAAATCCCATGAATTCCGAAGTGCCTCATCATTTTCAAATGTGTCCAAAATTGGTGGTCCTCGTTGGTTGTAATCGATGAGTTGGGGATAGACTAATTTTATCTCATGGGTTTGGTTGTTTGACTCAAAACATAGGGTACTAATCATGGGAAGGGAGAAATCCTCGAATAGCATGGGTAATTCAGTTATGGGATCCTCATCACTACATACATCGGTTATGTCAAAGGTAAAGTTATCTATGACTTGACTTGTGGATACCGGTAACTGAAGAACGGATGCTGATAAATGAGGGGGAGTTTTGACCTTTCTAACTAGGGAACCTTTTCCAAGTATGGTTACCCTCATAGAGGTACATCCAAGGCCAAGATTTATTATACGCTTCTTAGGAATGAGCGGTACTAGATGACCATTGCCATTCTTTCCAAGTTTCTTGTTTCTGTTATAGCCCATACCAAGTATCATTTGTAGTCCTTTGCTACTATCATCCATGGGAAGATTAGGCATGGGCCTTTCATCTTGGTACAATAGACTTGATATGTATTTTTTGTCTATCTCCCCAACATCTGAATCTAGAGGGGTCTACTTTGAAGGTTTGGGATGATGTTTGAATCGGTTGGGGCTGCCCATGAGATCTAGGAGATTGAGGTAAATCTCATATTACGAAAGTAATTTTCTTCATTTTGTAATCCCCACACCCATTGTCTTGGATGATGACTTTGATTTCAGATATATCAAGGATGGCAGGTGTCTTTGTCTTAGAAGTGGAGGCTAAAGTAGTTGGGTCTACATAGGGAGTCTTGGGGCCTTCATCACTCTTTGGGACTTGAGGGATTTTATAGTACTTTGCTTCCATGTTCTTGCAATAGTAATAGGGCTCAAGATCGCCATGGACCATGACCTCTTGGTTTTGATAGGGAAATTTCACACATTGATGGAAAGTAGATGCAATTTCTCGTATCCCATGGATCCATGGACACCCCAGGAGAATATTATAAGGTAAATCAAGGTCAAGGACCTGGCATGTGGTTTCCATGATGGTTGACCCTACTTGAATAGGGAGTTGAATAGTGCCTTGAGACACTCTTTCCTGATCATCATATGCTCTGGTTGCGATACCTTTACCCTTTTCAATGACATCCTCAGAGAATCCCAAATGTTTTATTAGTTTGAGCAAACAAATATTTAGACCTGCACCCCCATTCACCAAGACCCTTTTGACTTCGTTTTTATGATCCAGGACTTCGAGATGGAGTGCATGATTGTGAGATGGTTGGGTGGGGAAGTCCTAATTAGAAAACGTTAGGGGATGTGGGGTGGTGAGGTGTCCAACCATAGCTTGGAACTGGTCAACATCAAGATATGCGAAGATGGTGGATGAAGCCAATGCTTCCTCTAGGATTTTTCTATGTGCGGGTGAGATCTTCAGCAACTCCATGATGGAGATCTGAGTGAGGGTTCTTTTCAACTAGTCTAAGACATTGTAACCATTGGGAACAAATTTTAGATTTGAGGTGGATTCCCTAGGTGGTTGTGATGATCCAACAATGGTAACTTTACCACCACATGTGGTGACTCCACAATCAACTTTGGCTCCCTTGATGTTAACAATAGTGACCCATTCATCTAGGGATGTGACAACATTATCATACACATGGTTTACATTGCCATACTTTGTCTTTCAATGGTTGTTCCCTTTATTATGATCTGACATTGGATTCATGTATATCTTTAGGTCCTAATTTCCTGTGGGTTGTTCAACGTTTATGACTTTGTCATCGATAAGGTCTTGGATTGGTTTTTTCAGCCTCATGTAGCTGGTTGTCATGTTCGCTTTGATTTTTTGAAAATCACAAAGATGGTTTTCATTGTAGCATGGTGGTTTCATTTGGGGCTCCTAATAATTCTCATAAACATGAATTTTGATGAGATTCTTGTTTACTAGCTTCTTCATTACAGACTCAATTGATTCCCCAAGGGCAGTTTATTTTTTCTTGGGGGGATATTTGTTCTACGAGGGTGGTCCCCCTTGATTATTTAGATTGTTGACTTGATTGTTGGGTGGTTGTTGTGATACCACATTAGCTTGTGTGTTGTTTTGATTATTTCTTTGTGATTGTTGGTATGATTGCGTGTTTTATTTTGGAGCACTAATTATGACCTTAACATCAACCACACCATCATTAGTGACATTTTTGTTCTTTTCCCATGTGCGAGGTTTTTCATTGTAGCTGGTGGATGGGTGGTTTTCTTGATATTCTTGATATGTGGGTGTCCCCCCTTGTGTAATAAGGGATTTTTCGATGTTGAGTGCCTTGGGGATCAAATGGTCGTATGTGGTGATACATTTCATCTTTAAATGGAAGGACAAAGTTTTCTCAAGATTGGAAATGATGGTGCATATTTGTTGTTCCTTTGGCATGGCCCACTTGCTCTTGTTGGCCTTGGATTGCCATCATTGCAAGAAGGACGCAAATGTTTCCCCTTTGGCTTGTTTGAGTGCAGATAGTTCCTCTAGACTCACATCCATGCCAATGTTGAATGCATAGTTTTTTATGAATGTGTCAATGATTTCTTGGAACTTTATGATTCCAGGAGGAAGGTGAGAGAACCATTCCATGGCAGGCCCAACTAAACTTCAAGAGAATAGCCACATTAGATATGTATCATTGTATGCAACCTCCATGCAATGTACTTGGAATTCCCTAATGTGATCTTGAGGGTTTCCCATCCCATGATATTTGTCAAATTTTTAGGGATTTCAAACCCTTTTGGGAATGGTACCATCACAAGCCTCCTGACGAATGGATAGGGGCACAAATTGCTTGGTGTTTTTGTTGTTTTCCCAGATTGGAGATCTATGATTTTCTAAGAGAGCAATTTGATTTGTGTTATCACATCATTTTGCGGATCAAGAGGTGGATTGAACATGTTCTGAGGTGGTTTGATCACTTAAGTGATGGGTGGAGTGTTGGGTATGTTGGTGGGAGTTTTTTGCAAGCTCTACTGTGTGATCAGTGCTTGTTGATATGCCTGCAATTGTTGTTGTGCCCACAATGCTTGTTGTTGGTCTTGCTGTTGTTGTGCCAACAACATTGTTGTTGGTCTTGTTGTTGTTGTGCCAACAATACTTGTTGTTGGGCTAGTAATTGGGCTGCTTGTTGTTGCGCTTGATATTGTTGCAGGGCTTGCTAATATGCTTTTTGTTGAGTTGCTTGCTGTTGTGCTTGGTATTGTGCTTGTGCTTTAGCTTGTTGGGATAGATAATCAGCTTGTGCCTGAGCTTGCGCTTGTTGGGCATCTTGTGTAGCCTGAGCAACCTATGTAGCTTGAGCTGCTTGTGCAAGTTGGGAAACTTGGGCGGCTTGTTGTTGTTGCAACAAAGCTTGAGCTTGGGAAGCCTGTTGTGCTTGTTGTGTGACTTGCTATGCAACTTGCATGTTTTGTTGTGCTTGTTGAGCTTGGAACTGCTGAAGTTATTTTTGATAGGCTTGTTGAGCTACTTGTAATGTCATGCTATACTAGTTTTCCATGTTTGGTTTTGGTGGTGGTGGTGGTGGATTCATAATTGTGTGAGATGTTGTGATGAGAGGTGTTGTTTGATTGATTTGTGCGGTGGATGGTGCGGTTGATATGGTAGGTCCTTGGGAGACCACATTTTTAGGTATCATAGATGATGTGTTGATTGCTTGTGTTGTTTGGATTGTTTTCACCTGTTGTTACAATATTGATGGCATGATTGAAGGATTTAGTACAATGGTTTGATTTATGATTGGGGGATTATTTTGATTTTGTTGATTAAGGTTTGGTAAAGGGGGTTTCCCTAAACTGAGGAGTGGTGTGGATGTCATTGGTAGAGGTGGAAATGTTGGGAAGATAGGTGGTGTGTTCTCTTGAGGAAATGATGATGATGAAGGGTCAAAAATTTCCCTGTGTCCAAATAATCCACCCTCTCCTTGTGAAGTCATGGGGAGAGAGACTTGTGTGTTAAGAGGATATGCCGGTGTTACATGAAAAGAGGATGGGTTGTTGGGGTCATGAAAGACAAGCGAAATGCATGAATGTTTCAGATTTTGAGGAATGAATTGACCCAAGATAGTTTTTGCATCCAAGTCTTGGTTGTTTACAAGGGGGTGTGTTTGAAGAGCATGAAGTAATGAGCTCCCCTTGTTGACAATTGGTTGAGTTGGAGCAATGGATGATGTGATTTGTGGGATGGTTTGAGTGATACTTTGGAATGGAAGTGTAAATGAGACCGGCGGCATAATCCCAAGGGGTTTCTCCAAAATAGTGCTCACATCATAGTTGGAAGGGAGTTTATCCCCTTCCATTGCCAATTATAGCATGCATTGTGAGAGATTAAGTTTCTATGATTTCATCTTTAGTCATCCTTAGGACATTGTTGGTGGTGTCCTCCACTTGGCCACCTTCTTCTTGAGGATCTTGTGGATTGATTTTGGGTTCAATTTGACTCAAGTCACTTGAAATGGATGTTTCTTTGTTTGTTTCCATGTTCTTCTTATGTTGAGATCTAGTTTGGACCATAAAATAAGGATCAATTTTCAAGAATGTGGGAGGTGAACCTCTAACTCCTTGGATTGATCTAAACTTTAGGTACAAAAAAGAAAGTCCAAGATATTAAAGATCAAAGGATGGTGATGAGATAATGAAAGATGGGTGATTGTGAATGATTGAACTATTTAAGAAACCTTGAAGGGGATACTAGACTTTAAGACTTTTAGATTGATGTTGAATTTGATTTTGGATCTTGATTTTGATTCAGTTTAATTTGATTTGGTTTGGCTAATGAACTCACAAAATATAAGAGGTTGGATGTTGTCTTAGAGTAAATTTATCCACAAGATGATAATTTAACTAAGTGTATGAAGAAGGATGCATCTACACACATTTAGTCAAACAAGATGATTTTGATTTGATTCAAAAGATTAGCCTAAAGTCTAGTATGAAGGATTTTTTCCAAGATTCTAAGAGTTGTTTGTGAGATGAGATTTGATTGATGCTTTGGGCTGGATGAAAGTGTTGATTTTGATCCTAAGAGACTTAGAGAGACTTTTGTTTACTATACCTAAGTGTTGAAGAACATGCTATACTTCCTATGTGAGATACTCAAACCTTTAAAAAAGTCTTAGATTTTGACAATAGTAAAATGAATACAAATTAGGATTGTTCTTTGATGCACATTTGTAAAAGTCGAAGACCAATCTCTCTCTAAATTCATAAAGCATAGACAAACGTTTCTTGAGAGCTCTTGGAATAAGAATTTTAGACTTTGGTTTTCGGATTTTGATCTTTTGAGAAATTATTTGGAAGAGCACATGTGTGGGGTTCAATTGTTTCTTATCTTTGCTTAATGAGTGTTTTTTACCACAAACACTTTCTTGACTTAGCTTTTCAAACTAAATGTCTAATGTACCAATTTATTTTCATCCCACAAGGTCCATTATGTGGAAATCAAGGAAATTAAGGCAATAGTTCCCTAATGTTAAATTTATGTGAGAAAATTATGATATAAATATAAATAATTAGAAGCCTCTAAGGATAGAATCCCTAGGGAAAGCAATAACACTTAGATTTCTTCAAAGGTATTTTCTTCAACTAAAGGGTTTGAAATTTGATGATCATGGTTTAATGTTTGTTTTCGAATGTTTTAGATCCAAGAAAAGTGTTTTGATTCCAAAATGATGCACAACCCTAGGATAGAAAGAGAAAATATTTGTTGAATTCTCACTTGGATAAATCTAGCTACGCCTATTCTTGGTGGATTATTAGAAGCTTGACCACACTGGCTTCCCTCCACAACACACACTTCTCAGGTCAGCCAAGCTTTAGTTCTCATGAATCTCCCATGGAAAACTTTTCATCTCTACCAAAAACCACAAAATTTTGAGACTGCTTCAGAATGACCGTTCTTGCACCAACAAATAGTAAGGATTTTGGCCTCTAAACAAATTGGTTCTTAGTTAGGGTGATCACGGACATGACACCTTGCGAGCATCCAACAAGCCACTAAAGGATTTAATCGATCCTAATAGGGGTGCTTATAATTTTTAAGGTAGTAACCCATTCTGAAAGACATTGTATGGCTAAGGCCTACATACCATGAGAACTTGATAGTTTAGTCTTATCCATTTGTATATCGGCCCGAGTGAAAAACCAGTTGGATTCACCTTTGAATTGGTCTTAGGCAGGCCCCTCTAAAGGTTAATAAAAGTGAGCAAGCACATCCATAGTTCGGTCAATCCTTGTTTGCGTGAACAAAGAGAGAACACACACGATATGCTCAACTCACACTAGCAAGATTTTGTTCAATTTTAAGAGCCCAAATTGAAGTGTGGAGGCAATATTTTATACAACTTAATATCACCAAAAAAAATTTGATTCTCAAGATCGCTGTGAAGCATGAGAGAAGTGCATACGCCTTTTAAATGATATTACTTTGTAAAAGAGATTACAAAAAAATGAAAAACACATGTTCATTTTAACTTCAAAAACAATAATGGATTATTTTTTAAGCACCAAGATGAAGTGTGAAGTTTGCTTGTTCAATTTTTAGATCCAAAACTAACTCTAGTAAGTTCCTAAAGTTCTTTTTAACCCCTTTGATTGTTCTTTTGAAGTCCAAATGAAATTTATTTTGAGTCCTCGAAACTTGAAGAGAACAAATCCCTAAGAATGAGATTATAATTGTTCCCTAAAGTGTTTAAAAACACTTGTTTACAAATCAAGTAATGATGCCATAGAAAGCCTTTGTCTTCATTTCCCTCTTCTTTCTTGATCACTTCAACCTACAAAACTGGTTAAACTATAGAAAATAGAGCCACAAACAAGTTAGAAGCCACAAGTGATCAAAATGAAAAAGCACATGTTGAATCAAAACTAAAAAATTGATGTTTGCCCCACCCCAGTGGCACAATCCTCAAAGGCGTCGTAGTTTGAAGGAGTCTAGCAGCGCTCTGGTGAACCAACATCGCTATGTGAAAAAAAAACAAAGACCGTGATTGCATTGCAATTTCACTTAGCGACACACTTTGGAGTTTGACTGATTCGGCTCCCTGGTTGATCACTGCAACATCACGTTTTGAAGAGAAGCAACATTGCAATATAGTGATGCTAGTCTAATAGTATCGCTGTTTGACCTTTGCAATATTGCCCTTTCCTATACACACACAAAAATTTGAAAAACAATAGAATTTTGGTAAAAAAATGTGTTAATTTCTCAAGATTCGCCCTTCTTCTAGCGCAAAAATGTGAATGGTAGCTCTAGACTTACACAAACATGAACAAACAACACAATGTTAGTCAATTATACAAATCTAAACTAGCATTCCCCATAGATTCATTTGAAGCATAATGAACAAAAAATGAAGTAAAGAAATCAAGTAAAAGCAATCTAAATCCTATTCCAATGCTCAAACCCTCAATCCCATGGGGGATTGGTGCTATTTTGATATGGAAAATAGCCCTTTCCCAATTCCTTGAAAGCTTTGATGATGATCAATGGTGCTCCTTGATAAAATTTTCAATAACCTAGCTATGGTGATGAAAAACTCTAAAAAACTTGAATGATATGTTGATGACTTTGCTCAAAACATGTAGATAATGAATTTTCCTAAAGTTGTGGATCCAAAATCTATATGAGAGCTCCCCATTTATAGGAAAGAATGATGGATGAATGAAAGATATGAAGAATGTGGGACTAAACATAAGCCAATGACATTGTGCAACTTGTCAACATGCTAGTGGAGAGAGATGGAGCACATTTTGATGAATGTGCAAATAAATGCAATTAGGTGGAAATTTGAGATTTGAAAGTTAGCTTGTGGAGGAAGATGTGGAAGAGGAGTTAATGCCACTTGGCTCAAGAAAAAAGACTTGTAAGAGTTATAAATGCCAAGTTGGAGGACAAGACCTTTATGAAGGAGATTTTCAAAATGAAGGAATATTCCAACTTGATGCCCTTTTGAATGAAAATAGAAGAATTTATAAATCAATTAAATTGATTTACTTGTGCAAATTGCAAAATCTAGAGGATTTGAGGATTAGTGTTAGGGTTAATTAGGATTTGATTAACTTTAGATGGAAATTAGCTGATTTGACATTTTGACTTAGATTTTTGGATTTATTTAAATCAAAATGAGAGGAATATGAATATTAGCTTTAATTAAATATAGTTTGATTTATTTAATTAAAGGGGGATGATGTTAGACTTAAATCAGATAGAGGTTAATTTATTTAATTTAAAGGAGATGAAATATGATTTAATCAAATAGAGGGATTTATCTAATTAAAAGAGGAATATTAGGATTAATAAAATAAAATGATTTACTTAATTAAGAGAAGATGAATTAATAAAATAAAATTTATTTATTTAATTAAAAGGGGAAAATGATGAATTTAATTAAATAAGGGTTATTCAATTAAATGGTTAGTAAATAAGATGATTTAGGCAGAACTGATGTTAGTAAACTAGGATTAGGTAAATGAGATTAATCATTATAATTTATGTGTCTACAGTATGTTGCAAATTGTGCATGTATAGTTGAGATACTGTTGAGATGTTGTGAGTACATGGAGCTATCTTTATGATGTTGCAGATGTGCTAAAATGATGAATTTTCAAGTTCTTTTTAGAAAATTAATAGAGTGAAGTCAAAGTTATGTATGTGTTCAGAATGTGCTCCAATATGTGCTCCGCGTTGCTCATGTTGATCATATGCTTGTGCGGATATGATGAGTTGTTGTTGATGATCTGATGGTGATATCTATTGATTTGTAGCTTCTAGTTTAATGTAATGTGAAAGTTGTGTTCACCGGTGTGTGAACTATTATGGTAAGAGTTGGTTTTCTATGGACTGGGAGAAATATTTTTGCTCCGCAGTCCTTCGTTGTTTTATTTCAGGTCTTATGGATCTGGAATATGTCGTGTAATGGTGTTCTTTAGGTTATGGAAAAGTTGTTTGTGGTTTGGTGATTCAGAAGTTGAGTTTCAGAGTTGTTGTATGTGTTTGCATAGTCCGGATGGACTGATAGGAGTAATGTGTTCGAAAGTGTAATACCCCTCTGTTTTGGATATTTGGATCTATAGTGTTCTTTGTATGTCTGATTATGCTTATGATGTGACTGTGGAACTTGGTGATCATTTGATCGTGAATTGATTAGTGATGCGTATGTTATATTGAAATGTGATGACTGTGTCTGAATATGCGTTGAATTTGGAACTTGGTTACTTCTGATTGCAATAATTTCATGATTTATTTTATTGATTTATTTGATATAATTAATAAAATAATTATTGGGTATTCATTGATTTGATCAATTAATAAAATTAAATTGAGTTTAATGGTTAATTAGATTAATGGCGAAATATTAATTAAAATGGTTGTCTTGGCATGATTATATATTAGTTTCGAATTTAAATTGAAAATGTAAATTATATTAGATATTAAGATTTAAATTAAAATAAAAGAAGAAATCTTGTTTGAATAGTTAGAGTTAAATTAAAATAAATAAATAAATGTTAATGTATTTTAATTCCACTTTTGAAAAATTGTTGAGAAAATCATTTATTTGCAACTTTGAAATGTTTTTGTTTTAATGAATTTGGAAAATGCATGAAGCTTGAATTAAAAAATTAGAAATTGGTTTTAGAATTAAAAATTATAAATATTCCCCACATGTTTTTAAAATATATTTGGTGAGTGGGATTTTTAGGGTTTTTGACCAATTTGGGGAAAAACCCTATTTTTGATAATAGAATCTCATCTATGTTTCAATCTTTCAATTTAGGGAAAATTTTTCTTGGCTATGGTTTTTGCTTGGATTTGTGAAGAGGATGGAGATTCTTGCTTGAGCTGGATCCAAGGAGGAGTTGGAAAACACCATTGTTGAAGGCTACAAGTTTTTTTGGAGAAAAATCAGGTTCCTCTTGTTCTTGCTTTGTTCATTTTGAAAATAGTTTAAATCCTTAATATGTTGTTTGAAAATCCTTGAAATGAAGTTTAAACTTAATGGAAACCCATGAAAATTCGTTTTTAAACTAGCAATAGATCTTGGAGGGGATTCAAATGAAAAGATTTAATTCATTTGTCAATTTGGGGAAAACCCAGAAAATTCATCATGATTATTGTGCTTTAGATTTCTTCTTCTCAATCTTCTCCTCAAGAAAATTTTCCCAATTTGGGCTGTGGAATGATATATTTATATACATTTATCCACTTTCATTTTACAAATTGGAAGTTTCTTTTCAAAAATTGTTGCTGTGTGAAATTGATTTTGAGGGTTTTGTTTTTTTTTTCGTTTTTTTGTTTTTGAACGAAATTGTGAAAACGAAAATAAAAATTTATTTTTATTTTTTAGTGTGGGGGCTGCCCACAACCACCCCCATCCATGGGGGCGCTGGCTATGCAGCGCTCCCCATGGCTGGGGAGGGGCTGCGTCCCCTGTGTGAGGCTGCGTAGCAACTACCATAGGGGTGCGTCCCCTGTTGGGGCTGCGTTGTAGCCAAAGGCCTTTGGCCTTTATTCTTTTAATATAAATTTTGTTTTATTAAAACTTTAGTTTTAATTTAATTTTTATATTATAATATATATATATATTAATTTTAAATTATATATATATATATATATATATATATATTTTAATGTATATATATTTAATGTTTTCTCTTCTTCACATTAAGTGGTAAAATAGAAATTTTAAAAAAAGATTATGTGATTATTATAATTGAAGGAAAATGATATTTTAAATAAATAGTCATAAATTTTAAAAGAATTGATTTTAAGTAATTATTTAAACGTATATTAAAGACATAATTTGTATATGTAAAATAATAAGGAATTAAATATGATTAATTGAAATATATAAATTATTAGATATATCTATTTGTAAATATGCATGTTAATATACTTTGATATTTAATTGTATTGATATTGCACTGGTACTTTACTTTAATAGACACATTAAGTGATATCATAATCAAATGTATTAAGATGATTATCGTCGTGCTATTAGAGGAAAAAGTGGAGTTTAGAAAATCTAATGTTTTATTTGAAATATTGATTTTAGTTGATTGAATATCCTATGTTGCAATATGGATTAAGTGATTTAATTTAAATATTATCTATTAAAATATCTTGATTTTGAATATAATAGTGAAACTTAGAGATAACGAATGTTTTATTTAAATCAGATGTCTTTATTTGTCAAATGTTTGATTTATTTATAATTTGGTTTTGATTATTACGGATAATCGTGACAATGCAATTAAATAGACAGATTTAAAATATAGATTATCTTAAGATGATTTTGTTACGAAATAGAAGCAAAAGTGGATTTTATATTCAGGAATTTATTTAGAACGATGAATTTTAATAGACGAATGATTAATTTAAAAGTGGATTTCGAATAATCAAATGCTTTTACTTTAAAAGTTGATTTTCATTAATATAAGTAATTGGGAAAACGAAATATAATTATTGGTTTTTAACTCCTTAAGTTGTCAATGTACTTTGATTTACTATTAAGTATATTTGTTTTGTAATATAATTGTATTCAAGTAGAGATAAGACTTAGTTGATTTATTTAATGCTAAGATGAAATAAAGACTGAATTATTTAATCTAAATGTTTATTTATTAAGATGTTTTAATTATAAAATATGATTGCGAAACTTAGAGATAATGATTGGTTTAAACTTTAATCAGATGACTTCATTGATTTAAGTGTTGTGATTATGTTATAATTGTAGAATTTAGAGTTAATGAATGATTTATTTCAGTCAAATGACTTTAATCACTAAGAGGCTTTGAATATGAATTTAATTGTGAACCTTAGAGTAAAATGATTGGTTTTGAAGTATTTCTATGTCGTGAAATGAAATTAGTGTATTTGATTGGATATTTGCAAGAAATGGAAACTGTGATTGACTGGATTTAGGAAATCCGAACATTAGTTCATTTAGCTGCTCGAAATGCTTTTAGTGTGAAATTGTTCTTTCTCGATGTTGGGAGAATAGAGTAAATGTTTGAAGTCTTCCAGATAGGAGTTCATTTATTGGTATGGGTTGAGGTACGTGAGTCAACTTTTGATGTGTCATGGGAAAATGTGCATAGTTACACCATGTTGTTTCACCTGGTTCTCACAAACAGGGATGATTTGTACCTCCTTGGGAATAAGAGAGAGTTACGTGGTCTGTACCTCCTTTGGAAGGAGTGCAGTTTGTATTCTGTTTGCCTCCAGTGTTTGGAGAGGGTCTTGACCTTGTTGCCTCCAGTGTTTGGAGTGAGTTTCTTGATTTGTTACCTCCTTGGATTGGTGAGGTCGTACTATCTAGTTACCTATTGTGGTTTTCACAGTGTGTTGTCTTAGAAGAGTGGCTTGCAATGGGGGCCAACACACAAAGTGGTGTCAGGGATAACCCTTTGCAAGTTGGTTAATTTAGTGATAACTAAATAAACTTTTAGAAGCTTAGGTTGCATCAAACATTAAACAAGATTAATTATGCCTCGCTCATGGACCCAAGGGCTTGTTTTAGACTTGGGATGAGACGAGAAGGCCTGGAATGGCAAGATCATCTATCTCATCTTCACGAGAGGTATTTGATTCTGCATGAGTGAGCATGGGTGTCGGGATTTCGGTAGAGGCCACCAGGATAACCCATGGTGTGGGGGCCGGAGCCTAGGAGGATTCCCAAAGGATATCCCTTGATGAGCTATGCGATGACACTCTTCCTAAGTCAATAATTTGTACTTGGTATTTGTGACACTCTTGATCTATTCTATGTCTGGAAGCAATGTAACCTATATCAGTGATGTGTGAGTCGTACTAGAGTTGTTGGTTTGACCCTTCAGTTCATGTGATGTGGTACTTGTATTTATTTTGTATCAGTTTTGTGTAGCCTGTGTCTAGTGGTAGATGGTCTTGTGTAGGAATTCCTTGTTACTATCTCCTACCACGGAGGGAGTGGGACCTTTGGGTTCCACATGGTCGGGTGGCGCATGCATCTTAATCCATTGGTTCTTATTCTTGTTCGTGTGGTTGTGATTTCCAGTTGGAGAGCTCGTGGGAATCAGATTCTTCTCATGCCTTGTTCTCTCAGTACTTATTGTAATTTTATTACCCCTCATTTGTTATCGAGGTGGAATTTGTAATATGTTATCATACTTGTTGGATTTACCTCATTCGGGGAATGAGTGTTGTAATCATGTTGTAAGTTATATTATTGGAATCAAGAGGTATCTCATACTCTTGGATGTAAATTATTCTGAATAGAATGTATGTGAACTTTAATTGTTAAGTAATTATATGGTATGGTTTTAATTCATATTCCATGTTTGGTTTAAGTAACACAGTCTCGTAACCTTAGGGGATTGGTTGGCATTGGTTAGTGAACATGTATGTTAATTGTTTATGTTTAAAAAAAAATTGGTTCGTTTGTGTAGTAAATTGCAACTTCCCCTAGGGTTGTGTGGCGGGGCATTACAAAAAGTTGTTACAATTGTTGCAGATGTATCTAAAGGAACCTGAGATGTGTTCTCGTGCATGATGAAGCATGTTACATCATTCACATGTTATCTTCTTGCTGGGAAACATGTACTTCAATATTCATTAGGTTTGGCCGACCTGGTGTTTACATTTCATATGAAGAATTAAATTTATTTAAGGAAACATGTGGTTGATTTGAGACATTATTTTTGGTTTTGGTTAAGTGTTTAATTGGCCCACTCTGATTCCTTTCCACCACGGGAGTGTTTAGTTTTTGACCTAATTTGAATTTATGAAATGAAGCTTATGTGGCCGACCTTAGAGAAAGTCTCTAGGGTCGAAGATGGTAAAAATGAAACTTGAGATGAAAAAATTTGGATGATGCAAAGTAACAAAGTAAGCCACATGTGAAGAGCAAAAGTGTGTGAAAGTAAGTTGAGGTAGTAGTACTTCATTGTGTTAGATTCTTGAGGGTAGTGAGCTGAAGTTTTCTGCAATCTTCTAATCAAGGTTGTGGATGTGTGTAAATTATTGTGGTGGATGTTTTGTTTTCTTTTGTATCAGTAGGCCGTGAGCCTTCTTGTTGGATAGTGAGTCCTTTCTGTAGGCAATTAGCCTTTGTATTTGGACAGTGAGTCCTCTTCTAGGTAGTGAGCCCTTGGCAGTGAGCCTTTATATTCAGTTTTGCTATCTCTTTACATTGTGAGTTAATCCTCACCGTGGTTTTTCCCTCATTAGGTTTTCCACGTAAAATATGGTGTTCTTTGTGTTGATTTTTCTTTCTATTATCCACATTTCATGTTCATACTTAATAACAGAACAATGTGGTTGTGAAGTTAATACATGTTGAAGTTTTGAGTTTAAATTTGGTGATAGCTGATTCACCCCCCTCTCAGTTGTCCTGCAGCATTTAACATACACTGTCTCATCTATAATGGGATTTAATTCATCAATTTTTTTTATTTAAATAAGGTCTTTAGACATATGCCCAAAGTCACTATTTTCTTGTGACATTGCTAGGACCTTCAACTTGCAGGTCAAACCAGGTCTAGGGCCTAGGTTCAGGTCCCCAAGCCTTTTCCCAAACCAAGAAAAAAGTAGAAACCTGACCAAAAATTCAAATTTTAAAAAATGGGAATTTGTTTCATAATTTTCTTATGCTTTTATGAAATAGTATCCCATTTTGAAATGGGGTCCCATTTCTTAAAAGCATAAGAAAATATTTTTTTATGTTTTTTTGAAATGGGATCCCATTTCTTAAAAGCATAAAAAATTATTATTTTTATGTTTTTTTGAAACAGAGTCCCGTTTTTAAAAAAACAGGATCCCGTTTCAAAAAACATAATTTTTTTTTTTTAATGAAACAGGGTGCCATTTTAGAATGGGATCCTATTTTATAACGAGATCCCATTTAAAAAAAAGGATCTTGTTTTTGGCTTGGGGCCTCGAACCTAAATGGGATCCCGTTTATTAAAATGTAGGATCCCATTTTGTTGAAGCTGATTTCGGGTTTTTCACTAAGGAATAAACTTCCACGTTTCATGGACTCATCTTGTTACATTTACTTGATGAAGATATTCATCAAATATCCTTCAAAACAATGTACGCACACTATGAATTCACAGTCTTACCTTTTGGACTAACAAATGCCCCTGCAATATTCATGAATTTAATGAACAATGCTTTTAGAAATTGCTTGGATAAGTTTGTTCTAGTGTTTTTGGAGAAAATTCTTATATATTCTAAGAATGAGGATGAACATTTCTAACATATACAATTTTTTCTTCAATGCTTAAGGGAAAACAAATTGTATGGAAATCTCTCAAAATTCTTTCAGAAAGAAGTACAGTATTGGGTCATGTAATTTCAACAAAAGGAATTGCACTAGATTCATCAAAGATCAAAGCCATTCTTGAATGGCCAACACCGATAATGTACATGAAGTATGTATTTTTATGGGTCTAGAAAGCTACTATAGAAAGTATGTGTCTAACTTTTCTAAGATTTCCTATCCTATCACTTCCTTGCAATGAAAAGGAAAATGATTTGATTGGTGAAAAAATGCTAGGAGGCATTTGATTAACTAATAGAGAAGTTAACTTCAACATCAATACTAAAATTCCTTGATCTAGAAGGCCATTTTGTAGTTATCACTAATGCTTTAGGAGAAGGATTGGGTGGGCTGCTTGTGCAAGAAGGGTGAGTTATAGCCCGAGTCAATAAAGTTAAGAAATATGAGCACAATTATGCTCCTCATGATCTTGAATTGGCAATAGTTGTGCATGTGTTGCAAATGTGGAAAAATTATTTGTTAGGAAAGCCTTTTGAGCTAAGGTTAGATCATCAAGGTCTTAAATATTTATTTGCCCAATCACATCTCAATGCTTGACAAAGAAGATCGTTAGAATTGATATCTGACTATGATTTGTACATAAGCTATATTAAGGGCAAGGAAAATCAAGTAGTGGATGCTTTGAGTCAAAGGAGACACATTTCCTCAATGATCTCTATTCACTCAGATTTCAATAACTAGGTATTGCAAAAGTTTGTGGGAGATGAGTATTATGAGAAAGTTAAGCAAGCTGTCTTGGGAAATCCTCAAGATTTGAGGTATGATGGGTTCTATTTTGAACCAGGTGGAATTTTGAGGTTCAAATGAAGAATGTGCATTCCAAACTTCGAGAAGTTAAGAAATATCATGTTAAAGAGTACATTCTATACCATATTTAGGGAATCTTGGAGTGACAAAGCTTCTAGCAGATGTGAAACCACTATATTTTTGGAAAGGAAAGAAGAGGGATGCTACAAGATTTGTAGCCAATTTTGTAGAGTTCTAGAGGGTAAAAGTTGAACATCATCACCTGACATGACTTCTACATCCTCATGAGATTCCAAAATGGAAGTGGAAAATCATCAATATGTATTTTGTACAAGGTCTTCCTATGTCTAGAATAAGCATAATGTTATTCTAGTAGTGGTGGATAGACTCACCAAAGTAGTTCATTTTACACCTAGGAACCTAATGGATGGAGCACTAGTCATAGCTCGTAAGTTTGTTCAAGTATTTAGATTGCACAAAGTTCCTGAGAAGATCATCTCAGATAGGGATACACACATGACATCAAGGTTTTGGAAAACCTTATTTTCTTCACTTGGAACTAAACTAAATATAAGTTTAGCTTATCACCCTAAAACAGATGGTCAGAGTAAAAGGGTAAACCAAGTTTTGAAATATTTTTTGAGGATGTAATGCATGGATCAACAATACTAGTGGGAGGACTATCTATCTCTTGTATAATTTTTATACAACAATTCCTATCATTCTATAGTAAAGATGGCTCCAATTGTAGCATTATACAAAAGAAAGTGTCAAACTCCTATAAGCCGGGATAACCTAGAAGAAAGGATTAGCCTTAGACCGAAAAATTATCTAAAATGGAGGAGTAGATCAAGTTGATCATGAAAATATTGGAGAAAGAAAATGATAGATAGAAAAGCTATGTTGATCCTAAGCATAAACCGAGACAGTTCTCAGTGGGTGAAAAAGTTCTTTTGAGGGTCAAACTCAATAAGAGTTCCATAAAGTATGGAAATTCATCCAAACTAGCTCCTAGATTTGTGGGTCCCTTCGAAGTTCTCAAAGTGATTAACTCGGTTTCCTCTAGAATTTCTCTACAACCATCTCTTGCCTGAATGCATAATGTGCTTCATGTTCGATATCTTAAAAAGTATATAACAGGTGTTAATCATATACTTGATTGGAATGCACTACAAGTACAAGACCCAGGAATGGTAACAATCGAGCCTCTCAGGGTTCTCGAAATACACAAGCTTTTCCTGCATAACAGAGAGGTTGTTCAGTGCAAGGTCTAGTTGGACCAATATGCAGAGGACAATCTTACATGGGAGGATTATAATGAATTTTACCAAAAGTTTCCTGATTTATTTACTGCTTTTTAAATTGCTAAAGAAAACTTGTTTATGGTTTTTCTATGATACATTGAATCATTGGGGATGATGATCCTTATGGGGGGAGATATGTTACACCCTTTGTTTGCTTTACAAATTACTTTTAACTTTTTACGTTAAAATGTGCTTTGATATATGTTGATGACTATATGTTAATTGATATTTTAATAAAATTAAATGAAATGCAATGTGTTTCAATTTTAGTGGTTATTATTATTGAATCAAGATTATGATGATGTTGTGGTTAATAATAGGTTAACTATTTTATTTGATTTCTAAGTGAAATGCAAGATTAAATTCTTACCCACCAGAGGGAGAGGGAGAGTATCACCAAAGATAGGAGTATAGATTTCTGAAATAAACAAGTTATTTCCAAATGAGTTGAAGCACACACTCACGTAGGTCTAAGTATCTAGATTAGGTAAATACCCAAGTCATATCATTGATTTAATTATTGTGTTTTGTCTAAGCTTGAGTCGAGTCATAATGTTAAGTTAAACCATGTCGAGTCTTTGGCCTAGTCTATGTAATAAAAATAAAGTGATATATATAAGAATCATATCCTTTCTTCAATTTGTCAATTTTGTGGCTATTAAGTCAAATTGACTATTATCTAATTGTGTTTAAATAAAATATGTATATATATATATATTCTAATATATATTGTATACATATATTATATGTATAGTAATGAATAAATCATTATATGCATATCAACATGCTTATAGAAGCATGTAAAAATTAAGTTAAATCTATTTTAACTATCAAACACTTCGTGGGGCATAAAATCCATTATTGAAGACGTTTTATAAGACAATCTAAATGGCAATAAAGCCATAGTTATGGCCATCTTAGTGGCACACCAATTCTAATATAAAACTCAAGCCACTAAGTGGTAGTTTAAAATATCAATGAATGCATAATTATCAACCATTGAATGAGCTGTAATGGAGTGACATAATGAGAGTTGTTGGTCGATCCTTTTTGGGGCGATAAATTCTATTTTTGGCATGCTAAGTTAATAAAGATGTTGGCACCAAACTTAAAAGTGGTAGTTGGTAATTAATACTAACGATTGAGGGTGAAACCATGTGCAGTAAGAAAGTAAAAGGATATCATTTGTATCATTATTCATTCAGTTTTAGAGAGTAGCGATAGAGAGGAGAAAGGGATTATCATGGACTATACATTCCAGAGAGCTTGTAGTAGTTTGTATGCATCACATTTAGGTAGAGTTTTATGTGTTTGAGATTAGTTTGCAAACTATTTAAGTATTATATTTAATATATAGACAATACTCTCCATTTTGAACAAAGATATTTTTGTTTGTTGTTAGTTGTGGTATTTGCTAAAGGAGTTTTACAAGAAAAATTCGAGTTTTCAAGATTAGCAAGTTGAGTTTTGTTGGGAAAATTGTGTCAAACATTATGATTGTGATATTGGAATTTCAAAAGCGCAGAACAAAGAGAAACTTAGGCATGTGTACATACTTTATTATTCCTGTGTAAATTCATAGTTTCATTCTAGAGTTTTTAGATTTAAAAAGTTGAAAGAATAGTTATTTATTATGATGAATATCATATGCTAAAATAGAGAAAGATTGGTCTGATTTGTACAGTTTGAAATAAGAATTTAATTAATATTTCTTTCCTTCTGAGATAAACATTAGAGTAGAAAGTTATTTCTTAGCTGCATTAAATTGAATGATTGATTCCATTTTCTCAGGAAGAGTATATTTCTAGTTTTTAATATAAATATATATACATATGTATGTTCATATCAAAATATTTAAGAATATATATGTATATATATAGATATTTATATCAAGAATATGTAAAGGATATTTTATGTAAGATAAGCTTGAATGCTCACACTGTTACGTAGATTGAAGGAAATCAACTTTATAATCTGATTTGTTGAAATATTCTCAAACACTCCAACATAGTATTCTTTTGGATAAAAGAAGTTGGTATTATATATTGTATTTGTACCAACACTATGATTGTGTTCTTGTGCATAGAACCATGAGAGAAAACATAGAAAAATATGAAGTATTTTGAAAGAAGTGATCTTTTTATTGATGATCCATATTATTTTATTTTACTTATTTGACAAGTAGGCAAGAACTTAAATGTAAGACAAAGTGTCTCGAGTCGATGACATTGTTTGATAACATTGTAAACCATATGTGCATGCAAATAGGAGAGTAGTTTATTCTTAAAATTAGAGTGCAAGTACTTGAACAAGTGGTAGTTGCCAAGTCCCAAGATGTTACGAGAATGTAAAATGGGTGATCAAAGTAAGGAAAACATTTCCATCTTATTCATTTATCGACTTTAGTAAGTTATTATTTTATGGTTAAGTATCCTTAATAAAGGTTAATCAAGCAAGTCAAACAGTCAGTCATTGTTAAACCTTAGGTCAAGGTGGTTTCCAAGTCGAGTTAGAGGTGTGTGAACTTATGACTTCACTTCCTAAGGAAGTTTTTGATATGTTTCAAATCTTTGGCTAAAGTAATGAAAAAGTTGTTGAATACTTTTGAAGACTGATAGGGGGGTGAATCAGTCTACAAAAAACTTAATCCCTTTAGAAACTTGAAACTTTAAGCACAACGCAAACTCCTTTAGTAGACAAAGATATAAGATTAAGAAAAGTAGAGAAGAATATAGCAATTTAAATCTTTAACAACTTCAATAAACTTTACCAATGAAAGATATAGCAGTTATCAGATCAATAATAAAGATAAAGAGATAGAGAACACACACATGGACAAGGAGACACTAGATTTATGTGGAAAATTCAATGAGGGAAAAACCACGGTAAGAGTTAACTCATAGTATAAGGCTCACTGCCAAAAGACTTGCAAGAAGGCTCACTACTTTAGAGAAAGATACAAAAAGGACTTGTAACACTAAAGTACCAACCAACTCTAGGAGCAAGATACAAAGGACCTGATCAGATTCATTATCTAAAAGTAGGATACAAAATATTTATAAGAAAATTACAAAGATTTCCAACACAACTCTTTGTTGATTGAGGTGTTCAATACTCAACTTATCTTTCCTTTCACAATATTTAGCACTCTCTCTACTAGATATTCAATACAAATCATTCATGCACTTTTTCACACTTGTGCACTTCTTCATTATAGTTGAATCCAAATTGTTCTTACATTTATATCATTTGTAACACTTTAATTCTTCAATTAGGTCAGTAAAGAAGAGAATAAATAATGAACTCAACTGGTCATCCACCAAAGCATGATGTGGTCCTATCTCGAGGATAGAGAGTATTAAATAGGCACACGACAACTAAGAGGGGGGGTGAATCAGTTGTCACACAAATTCAAACTTAAAAATTTATCACTTATCAATTCCTCAACCACACTATTTTGTTATTAAATATGAGCATGAAACACAAATAATAAAAAGTAAATCAACACAATGAACACCAGATTTTTACGTGGAAAACCCAATAAGGGAAAAAACATGGTGAGGGTTAACTCACACTCATTAGTATTTTCAAAAGAGGCTCACTGCCAAAAAGAAGGACTCACTGTCCAATTACAAAGGCTCACTGCCTACAGAAAGGACTCACTATCCAACAGGGAGGCTTATTGCCTACACAAGAATTTACATAACAGAATAAGGCTTTACAAATAAAAATGAATTGGAAAGATGCACCTATCATGTGCTAATACAGTTCCAGAGATGCTTAGTATTCAGAGTTTACACCCTTCATTCTTCGCTCACTTTCACATCAACTGCTGCCTTACTGATCACCCCTTCATATTCATTACTTGATCACTATCTCTTCTCTGCTCTCTCATACACCTTATTTTCAAAAACTATTCACCATATATATACCCGATCTTCATCGCAAGCATCAATTAGGTCAGCCTAATTAGATGCAATTCATTTATAAAAGATATCAACTGTCGGCTCCAATAGCTCACAAAATATTTCCAAACATGCAATTCAACTTTTAACACACTACATTATGTCTGCTCATACCAAGAAATAGATTGCACATAAGTTTTCATATCATATCAAAATTATCTTAACAAGTCGGCTAGAAATATAATTCAAAAACAACCAACATAATAATGTCACTTCGTCGTACAAGCACCAGAGCATGAAATAACTTGATCATGCATGCCTTTAACATTCATAAGAAATTTCCCAAAACTGCAAACAAAAATTGTCAACTGTGGAGAAATGCGGACTAGAATACCAAAGAGGTACCAAAAATACTAGATCTACCACCATAGAAGATAAGTCAGTTATACGCACCAGTTTAGAGTACCAAACCAAGCTACCAACATGATGACATCAATGAAAACATATAAATAACCTTCCAACAATCTCCCCTTATGTCATTGATGGCAACATGTAAACAAAATTCTCTCTCCTCCTATCATTTCAACTTTCTGCAACTCTCTCCCATCATCTTCAACTCTCTCCCCCTTTGACATCAATGGCAAAGGGTGCCAAAAGTGAGTGTAAACATGGTGACATCAGAATTTCAAAAGATTTCCAAAAACTTCAAAAACTTCCAACAATCCATAACTTTTAAGCATACACAAATTAAGTGAAGATAACATTCTTCACCTAAACTACCTTCTTATACCTTTCCTTGAGAATTGGAAACAACTTCTTCCAGTTGAACACAACAGACTCCAATCTTGTGCATGTACTTTCCAATAAACCCAATAGAGTAAAAGAGGGTGACCAAACTGTAATGGAACATTGTTTCTCAACATCTTCTACATCAATAAGATTTTTGGAAAGATGCTCTAACTAGACTTCAACAATTTCTTTAAGAAGCCAGAAGCTCTTCATCACATCATCTCTCTATCTTTGTGTAATGATTAGTTCAGCTTGTAGTTCACCAACTCTTATTCTTTGCTTCCCTTCTTTATCTTCAAATATATCAAAATTCTTTCTAATGTTGTTCACTTCAGCTTCAATCGCTTCAGTTCTACTTCTGAAACTATCTACAACTGTAGGCCACCGAAGACAATACTTGTAAACATCTAAAATTTCTTTAATACACTTCTTTGTTTCCACAATCAATCCAGATAGTCTTTGCTTATCTTTTTCACATCTCCTTTCAACCAAGATTCCCATCTTACGTCCTTTTGGACCTTCAAGCAACATCCTTTCTTCAACAATCTCAAACAGATTTTCTAGAACACAATTAGAAACAACAGATACTTCAACACTTTTCCGAAGTAGATAATCTACCAGAGCATCATCAATTTTCAGTTTGTCAATAGGCGAGGCAACATTCCATACTTCACCATTCTCCTTCATTTTTCCTTCAACTATCGTAGACTAGATGTTATTAGGATCAGGGAATTTAGTTTTAGTCAGAGATTTTTTCTCCTTCTCATCTGAAATGTCAATGATATCTTCAATTATCTCTTTTCTCTTTTTTGATTTTGGAGAGAAATCACTGATAACAATCTCCAATTCCCTTTTTCCAAAGGAAGAGCCCAGTTCAAATCGACTTGATGCAAATATACCATAGCAAGGGTTTGCTTTCAAAGATGAGAAATATGATCTGCACATGTTTATATTATCTTCCAAAGACTCAAGATATCTATAAATTTGCTTTCCAATAGGGATACCAGATTCCCACATCACATTATCTTTTGCCGATAGAGAATTAAGAAAGTAAAACACTAGACACACCAACAAGGATCCAAAACGAAAGGGATAATTTTCAACCAATGACATTCGAGCATTTCCAAGCAAATTCTCAAGTAACAAGCTACATAAATCAAACTGTCTATTCTCCTTAACCATCACGTGAGCAATTTTTACAACAATAGCCGAAGTTGAACTTTGATGGTTTCTAAAATAATTTTTGTATGAAATACCATATGCAACATACCTAATGGTCGAATTAGCAAGTGTATCAATCAACAGTGCTCTAAAATCTCTACTGATGCCAGTTAGCTCCTCCACATCTTTATACTTCACATTTTTCTTTCCAGGGAGCTCTCCAATGTTGCATAATCCAGTGATCGCTTTGATTTCTTCCTTCGAGATGAAATAGGGTTTTTCCAAAATAATTCTTTGTCGTTGAAATGAGTCAACAAGAACAAGATAACCTCTTTATCTGTAATCCACAAAAATTCACTCCATAAATCCATCCCTAGGGTTCTTATGTTCTGTAATTCGACTTCACTCAACCCTAATTCAATTCCTTTCATTTTCCTATGATCATATTCTTCTAATTCAACTCTTTTCAACTTCAGAGAGATAACACCACACGATCCACTAGCCATAGTTATGCTTTCTTGAAATTCAATGAAACTTCTTTGATTTTCTTCTTTTCTTTTGCAATCAGAGAAAAGGATTCTAGATTACCTAATATAATCTCTTCGAATTCCTTGAGAAATGCTTCAAGCTCACTCCAAGATTACTCTAGGCTTCTATTCAAGCTCTTCAAAAGCATGATTTTACCAATAGAGACTTGTAAAATTCATATTATACACCATCAAACTTACCCTAAAACACATTAAATGTGGTAGACACCAAAATGCTATTAAAATCAGTCTTCTTATCACAAAAAACCCTTATTCAGTCCACAAATCCTTATTCCAACATATTTTCCTCTAGTTATTTTTCGAAAGGCTTTGAATAACCATTCTTTGCATTCCAACCACATGCTAGACTCTGACACACCATTCTTCCAGGGGGTTTTTATAATCTTCTGATAATTCTCCCCCTAAGACCATTCTAGGTCTAAATTCCAAATAAGTCATTTGTACTAGATGAGGGCACATACACATCAGGAGTCTTGGGTTTTTCTTCTTCTTTCTTTTTCCATATCTTATCCATTTCTTGCTTCATCTCTTCTTTGTCAATCTTCTTTACTGGTTCACTCTTCTCTTCCGAAGCATACTTCTTTCCTTTCTTACTCTTGCAAACTTTGGATACATGTCCAGGTTTGTTATAGTTATAACAAACCACACTTTTCTGATTAATATATTCTCCATTATTCCTCTATCTACACTGATTTTCTCTATGTCCAAATTTATTACAGGTATAGCAGTAGCCATTAAAGAATTGATTCATTATGCCTTCATTAAACCTGTTCCTCATTACTCGACTGATCATTCTCACTTGAGATCTGCATTTTGTATCCTTATGTCCAATCTTCCCACATTCAAAAATTTTCCAGAAAGAGAACCAAAAAATTGGTTCATCCTACTCCTGCATTTAGTTGCTCTATGACCATATTTGTTACAGGAGAAACAAACACCATTGAAAGATGGGTACCTCTGTGCATTAGGTTGTCTCACAGTTGGTCTTCTTGCAAAATTCCTTCTCTGCTTCCTCTTGCCTTGATTCTTCTTCACATGTTTAGAAATTTCACCAGTATCAAATCCCAAGCCACCTTTGTCTTTACATGGTTTCTTTCCTACAAGCAATTCTTCAAGTTTACCAGAGCTAGATCTGAAATTATTTTCATAGAGTTTAGCCTTCACTAGTTCCACTCTCAAGTTTACTATCTCCTACTCAAGTCTAGAACATTCATCATAATTGTTCTGCACCATTGTATTTAGACATTATTCAATCCTCTTCTTCTCTTCTACTATTACTTTCAGCCCAATTATCTCTTGTTTCAACTGTTCACTTACTTCTCTGTGTCTTTCCTTAAATTTCTTCAACTGTTCCTTTAGTTTCCCAACACAATCATTTGCTTCATTAATATTCTCTTTCAGATCTCTATTTTCTCTTTCCACTTTATCAAGATTTTCAAGAGCAGTCCAAAGCTCTCCTTTATCATGCATTCAACCAACCTTCAGGATCCTCCTCAAGCAGGTAAGCTCTTCACCAAGGAACCAACGCTCTGATACCAATTGTTAAACAGGCCTAGGACAACATAGAGGGGGGTGAATCAGTTGTCACACAAATTCAAAATTAAAACTTTATCACTTATCAATTCCTCAACCACACTATTTTGTTATTAAATATGAGAATGAAACACAAATAACAAAAAGTAAATCAACACAATGAACACCATATTTTTACATGGAAAACCCAATAAGGGAAAAACCACGGTTAGGGTTAACTCACACTATATAGTATTTTCAAAAGAGGCTCACTGTCAAAAATAAGGACTCACTATCCAAGTACAAAGGCTCACTGCCTACAAAAAGGACTCACTATCCAATAGGGAGGCTCATTGCCCACACAATAATTTACAAAACAGAATAAGGCTTTACAACCAAAAATGAACTAGAAAGATGCACCTATCATGTGTTGATATAGTTTCAAAGATGCTCAGTATTCAGACTTTACACCCTTCATTCTTCGCTCACTTTCACATCAATTGTTTCCTTACTGATCACCCCTTCACATTCATTACTTACTCACTATTTATTATATCTCTTCTCTGCTCTCTCACACACCTTATTTTCAAAAACTGTTCACCATATATATATACCCAATCTTCATCGCAAGCATCAATTAGGTTGGCCTAATTAGATGCAATTCATTTATAAAAGATATCAACTGTCAGCTCCAATAGTTCAAAAAATATTTCCAAACATGCAATTCAACTTTTAACACACTACATTATGTTGGCTTAGACCAAGAAATAGATCACACATAAGTTTTCATATCATATCAAAATTATCTTAACAAGTCGGCTAGAAATATACTTCAACATAACCAATAGAATAATGTCACCTTGCCGTACGAGCACTAGAGCATGAAATAACCTAATCATGCATGCCTTTAACATTCATAAGCAATTTCCCAAAATCATAAATAGAAATTTTCAACTGTGGAGAAATGCGGACTAGAATACTGGAGAGGCACTAAAAATACTAGATCTACCACTAGAGAAGATAAGTTAGTTATACACACCGGTTTATTGTACTGGACCAAGCTACCAACATGGTGACATCAATGACAACATATAGATAACCTTCCAATAGAGAGGACCAAAAAAACCTTAACACTTCTTTCAACATGTGAACCGAAATGATTTAGACGCAAGTGCACATCAATGTAAGTCAAAAATAAGGAAACGTGTGGATGAGACATTGAAGCACATAACTAGTCAGCCCATAAACACTCTTTCAATTGAATTTACTTGATGTTTTCCTCAACAAGATATGTTAGGACCCAAATCTATCATGACACATCTTCCATTGCTGGCACAACCCCCAAGCACATGACCCAAGAAAAGGAATAATCCTTGTCAACCATGTATCCACAAATAACCCAAAAAGCCAACTCAAGAAAAAATGCGACACCAAAGCAACCAATTAGCAACATACAAAGATCATATAGGGATGTTCCTTGAACATCTAAAATCACTTGCATACACTTCTTTCATACTATCATGCCATCAACAACCGTCATAGACCAAATAGGTACAAAAAAATATGTTTAGGAAACACAAAATACATAATCAAATGATGTAACATTTGTAGAACAACTTGTGGACCACTTCAACATATGAGATTGGAACAAAGACATTGCACAAACATTGTAAACACAATTATCAAGCTGTAGGAGCTAATAAATTAATGTAGAGAAATGTAGAGCATTTCTCAAACCAGTCTAAACAACTAGCACACTACCAACCTTCTGCAATTTCATAGGAACCTCCTCAACAATGTAGGTTACATAGAGCGCTAGCATTGAATACCAAACTGCAAGACCAAAACTATAAAAATGGAGGAATGCAGGGTATTTTCCTAGACAGAGTTCAATGCAATCTCCTAAACCAAAAACATTTATGCAACTTGTTGAGACTAGAACTTCCTTTTAGCAATACATATATTATTAGGAGAGAACATAAGATAGACTATAGATCATCTCTCTAACATTAGTCATGCTTCTAATCCTCATCTTAATATATTATCCTGAAGAAAACTTCGTTGTCAGTAATAATGCATTATATAATCATCAACAATAATACTTCTTTGATAAGGCATGACATCCAACCATGAACTTCTTCTTCTCCTCTTTGATAAGTCATGACATCCAACCATGAAATTCTTCAACTCTTCTCTTCTTTGTTAAGGCATGACATCCAACCATTGTTAGCCCAAACTGAATGTAACAAAGACAACCAATGTCAAGGACTAACATCAATTAAAACTAACAATCAATGTTGACAACAATTGCCAACAATCTCCATCAATGATAACCATCAGTGTTGACATCAATGGCAACTGCCAACAATCTCCCCTTTTGGTATTGATGGCGACACACTGCTCACTCCCCCCTTTGAAATCAAGGACAAAGGGTCAAACATTTCTGCACAAGCCAGTAGGAATTTTTATGTCTTTAGGAGCAAAGGGAAAAATGATCTTCTATTGAAGTAGCGATAGATGCTCCCCCTTTGACCAATAACACTTTTTTTTCACACACATATACAACAACTGCATAATTGATTCAAGACTCCTCCTTACTACCAGCTCCCCCTGAAGGGTAGGACCCATCAATCCATGAGGAAAGATGACATGAATTTCTCCCCTCAGAAAGATGTACCATCTATGCATCTAGTTAGAGCAAGGAGGGGCAATGACCCCTAGCTTCTGCCTCAAATAATCAAAGGTATCTTTTGAAAGAGCCTTTGTAAAGATTCTGCAATCTGATCCTTGATAGGCATGTACTCCATTCCGACTTCATGTTCTACAACTTTCTCTCTTAGAAAATGGTACAAAATTGAGATGTGTTTAGTCCTTGAATGCATTACCGGATTCTTCGAAATGTTAATAAAACTTGTATAATTACACAATATAGGAATAGTTTCATCATATACCACCTTCACATCCTTTAAGGTCTACTTCATTCAAAGCACCTAATTGCAACAAGATGTTGCATCAATGTATTGTTCTTTTGCTATGGAAAAAGACACCGAGCCTTGATTTTTGTTGAACCATGAGACCAATTTGTCTCCCAAAAAGAATGCACTTCCACTTGTAGTCCTCTAGTCATCAACACAACCTGCCCAATCAACATCAGTATAGGCACTCAAAGATAAATTTTGATCCTTTTTGTACCATAACCCATAATTTGGAGTTCCCTTCAAGTATTTGAAAATTCTTTTTACAACTTTCTTATGAGATTGCATATGACTAGCTTGAAATTTGACAACTAAACATACCACATACATGATATCAGGTCTAGAAGCAGTCAAGTACAATAATCATCCAATCATAGACATGTAGAGAGTTTGATCAACCTTCAAAAACTCATCTAATTTACTTAGGTGACAACAATTCACCATAGGAGTACCCACAGGTTTAGAATCTTCCATTCCAAACTTCAACATTTCCTTTACATATTTGACCTGGGAAATGAAAATACCACCATCTTGTTGAATAATCTAAAGACCAAGAAAAAAGGACAACTCACCAATCATTTGCATTTCAAATTCTATTTGCATCTCCTTTGTAAACTTTTTGCACATATTATCTTCTCCACCAAAGATGATATCATCAACATACACAACTACAATCAACAACTTGTCTTCCTAAACTTTAATATATAGATTATTGTTTGCATTACCCTTCCTAAGCATTTCAAATTCTATCTCCATCTCCTTTGTAAATTTTTTGAACATATTATCTTCTCGACCAAAGATGATATCATCAACATACACAACTACAATCAACAACTTGGCTTCCTAAACTTTAATATATAGATTATTATTTTCATTACCCTTCCTAAATCCTTGGTGAAGTAGATACTTATCTAGCTATGCATACCAAGCTCTGGAGCTTGCTAGAGACCATATAGAGCTTTCTTGAGTCTACAAACCATGTCTAGATATTCTGATAACTGGAAGCCATCTGGTTGCTCAATGTATACCTCTTCTTCTAGATCACCATTCAGGAAAGATGACTTGACATCCATTTCATATACCTTGAAGTTCTTATGAGTAGGAAGAGCAAAAAACGTTCTTATTGCCTCTAGTTTTGCTACCGGAGCAAAGGTTTCCTCAAAATCAATACCTACAACTTGTGAATAGCCCTTGCAAACCAATCTAGATTTGTTCCTTACCACCTCACCATCTTCATTCAACTTGTTTCAGAATACCCACTTTGTTCCTATCACATTCTTATCAGTAGGCCTGGGAATTAATTCCCAAGTCTAATTTTTCTCTATTTGATTCAATTCTTCCTCCATTTCCTTTATCCAATTTTCATCTTTGCTAGCATTAGTAAATTTCTTGGGCTCCAATTTTGACAATAGGCACAACTTCACTTGCTCATTTTCTCTTGCAAAATTTCTTCTTGTTAGAACACCTTCATTCTTGTCTCCAATGATCTGATCTGGAGAGTGGTTATTCTGCACATATTTTGGAGTATTAAAAGTCTTCACTAGTTTTGGTTCCTCTCATTCTTTCTCTTCTACTTCTTCCTCTTCTTATTCTTCAATCTAGGGAAATATATCGGATCCGAAAACCTTAGGTTCATGTGAGATCTGACACAAGTCTTCATCAACTTTGGTATTTGTACTTTCAATCATCTTTCCCAATCTCTTGTTGTAGCATTTGTATACCTTGCTCTTGGTTGAGTAACCAAGAAAGATTCCTTCATCACACCTTGAATCAAAATTTCCACGGTCTCCTTCATCTCTTTTGATATAGCATCCACTACCAAAGATTCTTAAATTATCTAACAGTGAGAGGTCTTCCATACCACAACTCATAAGGGGTCTTATTGCTTTTGACCCTTAGTTACACTTTGTTAAGCAAATAGAAATCAATATGTATTGTTTCCTTCCAATACATATCCAGTAGGTCAACATATTTCATCATTTTCCTAGTCATTTCTTGCACTGTTCTATTTTTTCTTTCAACTACCCTATTCTGCTGAGGGGTTATAGGAGCAGACAAATATCTCCTAATACCATGATCTTCACAAAACTTTTCAAATGAATATGAGGTAAATTATCGTCCTCTATTTGACCTTAAACATTTGATCCTAGGATCCATTTCATTCTCTAATTATTCTTTAAAAATCTTAAACTTATCAAAGGCTTATGATTTCTCTTTCAAGAATGTAACCCAAATCATTCTAGTGTAATCATCTATAAGAAACATAAAATACCTTTCACCTTGTTGGCTCCTTATCCTTGTAGGTTTGCATAGATTAGGGTGAATCAAATCCAATGGCACTGAAACAAAGCACTCCTTGATTTTGAAACTATTCTTTGTTTGCTTTCCCATCTGACATTCTTTACATAATGTGTTTGCAGGCTTCGTTAAATCCTAGACATATCTCTCATTGCGTGAGATGAACTGATTTTCACCATGTTTTCAAAGTTGATGTGCCCCATTCTCTTATGCCACAACCAACATTCTCTAGACTAAACCAATAAGAATATTCTTCCATTAGACTCCTTTAGATGATAAACATTACCATTTGTCCTTGTTCCTTCAGCAACAAGCCTTCTAGAACCTTCCTTTCTGATCTCACATCCATTAGCATGATAAGTGAGATTGTATATTTTGATGCACATTTGAAGGACACTCAAGAGATTATGTTTCAGTCCTTTGATATAGAGGACATCCTAAATTCTATTATTTACATCAATTGTTATATCACCTTTTCCACAAATTTGTGTTGACTTATCATCACCAAACTTAACAGCTCCACCATTGACCTTCTTGGGACTAATGAAATTACCTATATCACCAATCATGCGATGAGAACACCCACTATTAATCACCCAAGAATTTTCCTCTTCCTTTGCATGAAAAGAAGTCCATATTGTTGTAGATCTCTCATTAACCTTGCTATTCTACAAGGTACCAGACCTTTTGCATTCTCCAATTTTTTTTTCCTTCCAAATCTATGAATAGATTTTCATCATTTAAGTCATTGTCTTAATCTTTAGAGGAACAAAAAATCTCCTTATAATAGAATCCTCTTTTGATTTTTTCTCTTTGGTTATCATCAAAAAATTATTATAGGGACATCTAGATGTAAAATGACCAACTCTTCCACAATTGAAGCACTTGGATGGTAACTTACCTTTGTATTTGTTGGTGCCTTTGTTTAATATTCTCAAAAAGTTTGCTTCAACTTCATCAACTTCATCAATTTGGTCAAAAACTTCATCTTCAATCTTTTTGTTAACTTTGAATGCAACTTCTTTCTTTGGAACGTCTTGACCAAACTCTCTCATCTCAAAGACAATAAGAGTAACAAACATTTCATTAACTGAATACTGATCCAAAAATTTAGATTCTTCAATGGCAGATACTTTATGACTATAAGATTTTGGGAGAGATCTCAAAACGTTCTTTACAATTTCACTTTCTTTTACTTCTCCACCAAGTCCAAAGATCCCAAAGACAATTTCTTGTACCTAGATCATATAATTTGTAATGTATTCATCTTCAATCATCCGTAGAGTCTCAAATCTACTCTTGAAGATAAAATTTTGGCTTGCTTCACTTTAGAATCTCCTTCATAGATTCCACTAAGCTTCTCCCAAGCATCTTTGGTAGAACTTCAATTTATCACCTTCAACAATTTTGAATTAGCTAATCCACACAAAAATAGCATTCTTGGCTTTAGCATTACATTTATATAATATGATTTTAGTTGGATTTGTAATAGGAGTGGTAGGAGTAGTATAACCACTTTTGATTGATTTCCAAACACCAAACCCTAGAGAGTTTAGGTGTCTTTCCATTCTCAAATTCTAGTAAGAGTAATTAGTCCCATCAAGCCTAGTAACTTTGTATGAACCATCATGTGCCATCCTAGATATTTTCCTCAAACTCTTAAGCTTCTACAAAGGAATTTGGATTTGATACCAATTGTTGAACACTTTCAGAGACTGAGAGGGGGGTGAATCGGTCTACACAAAACTTAACCCTTCTGGAACTTGAAACTTTTAGCACAACTCAAACTCCTTTAGCCAAAAACGATAGAACTTCAAGCAAAGTAGAGAAGAATATAACAATTTGAATCTTTAACACCTTCAACAAAATTTACCAATGAAAGATATAATAGTTTTCAGATCAGCAGTAAAGTTAAAGAGACAGAGAACACACACATGCACAAGGAGACCAGATTTACGTGGAAAATCCAATGAGGGAAAAAACTATTGGTGAGAGTTAACTCACAATATAAGGCTCACTTCCAAAAGACTTGCAAGAAGGCTCACTACCTTAGAGAAAGATACAAAAAGGACTTGCAGCACTAAAGTACCAGCCAAATCCAAGAGAAAGATACAAAGGACCTAATGAGATCACTATCTCAGAGCAGGATACAAAATATTTATAAGAGAATTACAACTTTGCCAACACAACTCTCTATTGACTAAGGCATTCAATGCTCGATTTATCTTTTCTTTCACAATATTTAGCACTATCTCTATTTGATATTCAATACAAATAATTCACACACTTTTTCACACTTGTACACTTCTTCATTCCAGTTGCATCCAAAATGATCTTACATTTATATCCACCTTAACACTTTAATTCTTCAATTAAGTCGATTAGGAATAGTATAAATAATGAATTCAACTGGTTAGCCACCAAAGTGTGATGCAATCCTATCCTAAGGACGGATAGGACTACAAACAATATTAACACTTCTTTCAATGTGATCCAAAATGATTTACACGTAGGCGCACATCAACCTAAGTCGACAACAAGGAAACATGTGGATGAGACATTGAAGCACATAACTAGTTGATCCATAAACAATCTTTCAATTTAATTTACTTGATGTGGTTCTAAAAAAGATAGGTCGGGACCCAAATCCATCATGACACATCTTCCATTGCTGGCACAACCCCCCAAGAACATGACTCAAGCAAAGGAACAAGCCTTGTCAGCCAGATATCCATAAATAACCCAAAAAGCCAACTCAAGACTTAATGTGACACCAACCATCCAATTAGTAACATATGGATCACATAGGGACGTTTCTTGAACATCCAACATCACTTCCATACAATTATTTCATATTTTCATGTCATCAACAACCACCGAAGACCAAATAGGTATAGAAAAATCTCTTCAGGAAACACAAAATACATAACTAGATGATGCAACATTTGTAGAATAGCTTGTAGACCACTTTAGCTTATGAGATTGGAACCAAGACATTGCACAAACATTGCAAAAAAATTCACCATTCCAGAAAACTAGCACATTTCCAACCTTCTGCAATTTCACTTGAATCTCCTCGACAACACAAGTGTCCTGAAAATATAGGAGTGAGCATTAACATTGAATACCAAGACCAGAATTGCAACAATGGAGGAATACAGAGCATTCTACTAAATAGACTTCAATGCAACTTCCTGAACTAGAAACATTTATGCAACTTGTGGAGACCAAAACTTCCTTTTAGCAATACATATATTATTAGGAGAGAGCATGAGATAGACTGTAGATCATCTCTCCAACATTAGTCATGCTTCTAATCCTCATCTTAATATATTATCATGAAAACAACTTTGTTGCTAGTAATAATACTTCTTTGATAAGGCATGACATCCAACCATGAACGTCTTCAACTCTTCTCTTCTTTGATAAGGCATGGCATCCAACCATTGTTATCCCAAAATGAATGTAACAAAGAAAACCAATGTTAAGGACTAGCATCAATTACAACTAAAAATCAATGTTGACAACAATTGCCAACAATCTCCATCAATGAAAACCATTAATGTTGACATAAATGACAACCATCAATATTGACATCAATGGCAACAACTGCCAACAAAAGTCTGCTTGCATTAGTTGGTTCACCATGATCAAGATTGCATATCTAGTCAGATTGGTCATACTTAGTTAGAGATGTCTAAAGTTGTATGGTCAATTGGTTATGTAGGACACAACACTAGAAACTCAAATGGCATACTTGGGGGTTCCTTAGTCTATACTCTTTGTGAAGGGTAGGGCCACTTCCAATTGGAAGGTGTGTGGGGGACCGTCGGTCTGTGGTTGGAGATAAAGCACTCAAGTGATGCTCTCCCTTTTGCAGACAACAATGCTAAGGCTTGTGAAACAAAAGCATTTTCTAGATATGGAAGACTTGACCTTTTATCATTATTGTATCATGTAAACTTGTATACTTGAAAGTATTTCATGTATGAATTGTAATTCAAAAGTTTTATCTTATTTCTCAAGTTGAAATTAATATAGTTCAAATTCAAAAGTTGTATTATACATTCATATTTTGATCATGTGCAATAAATAATGCATGAAAATGAATTTTTTTTGCTATCCTATTTTTAAGCATATGCTTATTTTTAATTTTATGGTAAAAACCTAAGTATTTAATTTTTATTATGAGTGAGTATGTTACATTGCCATTAATATTTAACAACTCTCTCAACTACCATATTTGATTCTTGGGGCTACAAGGATGGTTTTAAATGCATGTCTTAGTAGTTGTAAGTGTGATAAGGTGACACCCATGGTTCTTTATGGTTCTCAAGCCATATTTTTGTTAGAGATCCAATCTTGGTCATGATTTTCTTTAGATTTTACAAGGGTTTTGTTCCTCATTTGTGTTCTCATTAATGAAAGACATGGTTTCATCATGGGAATCAGATGTGTGTGGTACACACAAGGATGGGTTCCTGTATAGTTTTTGACATTCTTGGCTCCTAGTCCCAGTGTACCTCAATGAGGTAAAACAAGAGAAATTCCTATTTTCAAGAGATAGAGAAATAGAGGAAGAAGACAAAGAACATAGGAGAGAATCAGTTATAAAGCCAACAAAAGAAAGATATTCATAGGAAACCCCAGATTTCAATTTCCAGTTATGGGTTCACCATTTTGTATTGTAATGATTGGGGTTTGATCCCAAGCTTGTAATAACATCTGCAAACTTTGAAGATTGGGTGATTAAAGGAAGAATCAACCTTACCAGAGTGTCTCCTTATGTATGGTGTGCATTTTTGGATGTATGATTGACTATTTTTTCAGCCAGTTGTTTGTAAAATATGTGCAAAGCCTTTGCATGGTATTTATTTAATATAATAAAGGAAATGTATGGGTATGCTTGAGGATTACTAAGTAGACTCTTAATATTCTACAAATATCTATTATCTTTCTAAATGAATGTGTAGATCCCAACTTTCTTGTGCATTTCGAAAGATAGTATGTTATGGTGACTTGATTAAGTCATTGTCTTGTTTTCAATTATTGCATATTTTGATCAAATTTAGAGAATCTGTTTCCCCATAGATAAGGGCACTAGTATATGATTGGATTTCTCTCCTATCATCCTCAACACACTCCAAACACATCAACTCAAAAAACCTTTAAATTTTTACTTTTTGTGTGTTTTACTTCCATGTCTAAATGAATACAACAATACAAGGGTGTATCATAAACTCATTCTTAGACACTTATATGGTAGATTATCTATTAGTAAGATGCTCAACCTTACTTGTCCAAACTAGCACATAGGTATATTTTGACACCAGTATTGGGATACATTGTGCAGTGGGTATAGTTTGTTGTAAGGTATTGTTTAGTGATTCAAATCATCAATTTGGCATCTTAGGGAAAACCCCCTTGGTCTTGCAGAGCTAGAAGTGAAGGAGGTCTTACCCACCTCAATCATTGCTTATTAGCTACCCAACCTAAAGATAGGTTCATGGTAATTTTTCAAGTTTCACACCCTTGGTAGCTGGAAGATTATCAAACCTTGGGGATTTGGGGCCTACAACTTCGATTACCAACACTTGGTACTTCATGTTTTTATCATTTATCACACCTTGGTATAGTGTTGATTGGTATATTTGATATGCCTTGATCATTTTAAAATTTGAAATTACCCATTCAGTGGGAGTTCCTAGATATATATGTTCTTCATTGAAAGGTTTGATACAAGGAGCTTGTGATTGTAGTTTATGGGTTGCATATGTTTACTAATATTGTTGATACCTAGGAGGTATGGATGATTGGATGTATTAGCATGTGTCATGGATGCTATTTCTGATCATGTGGGTTTTTTACCTTCGACAATATCTTGGAGCCTTTTCTATCACTTGGATTTGATGTTTTTGTTCTTTATATTGGTGCATCTTCACCTTGGCATATTACTTTTATTCCATAGATGGCATGTTGGAGGATGAGAGGAATTGTTGCTTGAGATGGTGGTCAATTTGGTCTTATTGTAGGTAGCTTTATGGAGAACGAGAGCATGCTAGAGATTCATGTGGTTTCATGTATGGCTATGATGATGTATTTCATTATTAAACCTATATAATGTATACAACAAGTGGGATAATGTTAGGATTTGGTGTCGTACACCATTGCATAAATTGATTTATTATAATGTAATTAACTAATTATTTAGTTGTGGTGCACCTATGAGGTGTGTTTAGCCACAATAGATAATTATTTGGGACCACTTGTAAATTTGTATTGTAACATTGAGTTATTATTTTATATGTGGGAGACATAGGATAATAGTTTAATATTTGGGGAAAGCATTTAAATATAAAGTGAAAACTTAGTACCTAATATTAAATGAGGGGTCAATGATTTTATGTTCACATGGTTTTGTGACACATGATTTTATCTTACCACTTGGTTGTATTTGTGTGTGCTTGTATCTATAAAATAAAACACATGTTTAGTGGTTAAAGTTGGTTGGGTGAGAGGGTTATCATTATTTAGTCTTTCTGAGGAGTGCATATGTGAATCATGGCATGGGATGTGTGGATTCATTCATAGACACATAAAGGATGCATTGGTAAGGCTTGATGCTTCAGAAGTACTCATTGTAACTTTGTAAGTGCATGTATTATTTTATTTCTAAATAATAGATGGAGTATGGATGCTTTTGGAGGCTAGGTTTTTCCCTCTTAAAGTTTTTCCTAAGGTATATATTGTGTTATCTTGTGGCTTGTCTATTTTGATTTGTGCACTTGGTAATTCTGTAAGCTTGTATGCATGTTTTTCTTTCATGGGGTTATGTAGGAAATATATTAAAGCAATATGGGTATTATGCATTATTTTCTACTAGTATTATGGCTATAAAGGCCACATTAAGAAAAAAAATGGTCATTGAATCTAGCAAGAAGACTAAGAACCAATCTAAAGAAAATGAGGCTAATACAACTTGTGAAGAAGACATAGGTGCTCTTAATATGTTAATAGGAGATTCCACTATGTATTTTTGGGTACTTGACTCAGGAGCATCATTCATACAACATCATACATAGATCATTTCAAAAATTATCAAGCTAGTAATTTTAGCAAGGTTTATCTTAGTAATGATGAGCCTTACATTATCATTGGCAAGGGAGATGTTCTAATAAATATGAAAATTGACAATAGTTTGTTGCTAAAGGATGTTACACATGTTCCTCAACCCAAGAGAAACCTAATCTCAACTAGACAATTGGATGCCCTCATATATAATGTTACATTTGAGGCAAGTGCATGGAAGGTAATAAACAAAGCATTGGTGATTGCTAGAAGATGCAAATATGGTACATTTCATGTATTAGAGGGTCAGACAAAAGTGGGAGTTATAATGATAGTCTCAGATAGCACAACATAGCTTTTGTATAAAAGGATCAATCACATGAGAAAGAAGGTTCTTGAAATATTGTAGAGGAAGAACCAACTTCTAGGTCTAAAAGTAGTAGATATGGAGTTATGCGAGCATTGTATATATGGTAAACAAAAGAAAAAATTTTCTACCAAGAAACATGAGAAGACATCAAGATCATTGGAGCTAGTACATTTGATGTCTTTGACCCCTCAAGGTAGTACCTATTGATGAGTCCACTTATTTTGTGACATATTTAGATGATTGCGCTAGGAAGGTTTGGGTTTACATGATGAAAAAGAAGTTTGAATTTTTGTTATATTCAAAACTTTCAAGGCACTTGTGGAAAACCAAATTGGTAGTAAGATTAAGTATTTGAAAATTGACAATGGGGGTGAGTATCGAAATAATTTGACCAATATTCTGTAGAGAATGAAATTTAGAGAATCAATATTGTTCCTCTTACACCACAAGAGAATGGCGTAGAAAAAAGGTTAAACATAACCATTTTGAAAATAACAAATATCATGCTCTCAAATGTAGGACTAGAAAAATAGTTCTAGGTTGAGGCTTTAAGTACAATAATGTACCTGATCAATAGAGGAGCATCATCTCATTTAGAATTTGGAGTTCCAAAAGAGAAGTAGTTGGGTAAGAATATTTCTTATGATCATCTACAAGTGTTTGGGTGTGAAGCTTTAATTCATGTTCTACAAGAAAAAAGAACAAATCTTGATGTGAAGTCTAAAAGGTGTGTTTTTATTAGATATGGTGATAAAAAATATAGTTATAGGTCATTGGATCGAGTTTCCAAGCATGTCACACAAAGAAAAAACATGATCTTTAATGACAAGGTAATGGGAAATTTACAAGAAAAAGGAATATCAACCAAGGAGTATGCTTCATTAGAAGTCATCACAAATGGGAGTGATGTGTTCAATCAAAAGGATATTATATACTAGCCACAGGTGCAAGTTCATCCACAAATACAACCATAATTTAAACCCTCAAATTTCAATGATAATGAAGGGCACACTCATCCTATTAGTACTCATGAGGGGGGTACTCCACAAGAATTTATTCCTTAGGTTAAAAGATCTACTAGAGAGTGTAAGCCTTCAACAAGGTACATTGATTTCCTTCAACACTTATTAATTTTTGATGAATCTAAACTTTCTATGTTTGAAGAAGTATGTGTAGAACATAAAATCATGTATTAAGGTTTAGAGGAGCATATGCATAATTGCTAGGATATGTTGACTCAGACTTAGTTGGTGACTTATATTGAATATGATCTACAACATGGTATGTGTTCACATTTGTAGGAGTAGTGGTTAGTTGTATTTCTAGGTTGTAGAAGGTGATGGTCTTTCCACTATTGAAGCAGAGTATATTACAATCTTAGAAAGAGATAAGGAGATGTGGTTATAGCAGCTATTAGCTTAATTAGGTAGTAAATAACAATACTTTGTATTCTATGATGATAACAAAAATGCAATACATTTAAAAAAAATATAGCTTTTCATTAAAAAATGAAGCACATAGAGCTTCAATATCACTTTATTCAAAGTGTCTCTGAACAAGTTAAGCTAAAGTTGGAGAAGATACATACTAGGATGAGTCCTAAAAATGCATTTCTTAAGGTTGTTTCAAAAGAGAAACTAGATTTCTACAAAGCTTTTGTTGATTTGGTAAACATTTGGAAATAAGCCTTGGGAAATGGGTGACATCTTTAAGTATGATTGTTCACAACATTGGTTGGACTTCAAGTGGGGATTGTTTGGACGTGAAATCTAATTGTCCATCTTCAAAAACTTCACCTTTTAGCCGTTACTTTTTCTTTGGATGCAAAGAGTTTTTTTGCCTCTTCATTGACAAGTCCTATAAATTGGTTCAATGGATGCTTAGTCTGTAGCTAGATGTATTATTATCTCTTAGAAAGATTAAAGTGAAATTTCCTATATAGTTTTTTGTATTGTTGCAATTAATCAAAAATATGAGAAACCCATTTTCATGTGAATGTAGCCATTTGGTGAACCACACAAATTTTTTTCTCTCGGTGTGATATTTTTGTCTCTTTATTTATATTTTTGTATATATTGGGTGTTCATTTATCTATCTTAAATCTAAAAAATACCTTGATGTATTTTTTTCTTCAGGTGAAGGTTAGTGACACTTCCTAGGAAGGTGGTTTTCCTTTTCCCCACAACAATATCACATCTATGTCCATGTTTTCTAATTAATTGTTGAGATACAAACACCCCTATATATGAATACTTGAAGGCTATTAGAAGCTACTAGAAACCATACATCTTCATTATGATAATGAGTGCTTTGAGTACTAGAAAATATTGATCACTTTCATGTTTTAACCTCTATTGCTCAAGATTTTTTATAAGTGCTTGGTACCTTCACTAGAGTCATTTCAAGTGAGATCCACCATCTTATGTTATGAGGGAGATATTTCCTCATGCAAAAATCATATAGATTATATGTTGAAAGTGAACTCAAAGGAGTTCCAAGACCTCGCATTATTGCTAATGATAAAAACATTTTGTTTATCTATAGTGTAACTAACTAAGCAGTCTACCTCTTGATTGATTTCCCTATAAACATGTTGAGTGGAGAAGGTAGTAAACACATCTAAGAGTGGCCATATTAGTAATAGGATGTTTATCTTCTGTTTGGATGAACATAATTTTTATATTGCATTTGTAAGAATCATAAAATCTCCCTCCAACTAGAAATGTTTGACTCCATACAATGTACATACTTGCAAGTCAAGTAGCAATGGTTGATCTTTTACTTCATTATTTGAATCATATTTGAGTTTTTTTGGATGTTGTTCCAACTTATTTTCCATTGTGATTGCATATTAAACATCCTACTTCAAAGATGTCCTGATTTCCTCTTGAGACACCATAAAAATTTAACTTCATCCACCTTTCTAATAACATAAACTGTTTTAATCCAAATCTTGAATCATAAATTGAACTTACTCTACCAACATAATTTATCATTTATACATTAATATATTTATAATTAAATAATAATATAATATTATAATAAATCTCTTACTCTCATTACACTCTAATTTATATATTTTCTATTTGTTATAGTTGCATGTGAATGCAATTATCCTTAATTTTTCCAAATTAATTAAAGTCCTTAAAGTTGTTCAAATTTCTTTAATCCTTCCAAAATTAATATCTAAAATGCAATCCAATTAAGTGGATGAGTGGTCAGTGATAGAATAAATTGTTATCATTGTTAGTACAACAATATAGGCTATCACTCTATCCATACTTTTCATGATGTATCCATCATGCATTGTGAATGCTAGGTAGACATTTCCCACAATGGTGGCAATATTTTAAAGCAAATGAAAACAACCAAATATGCTTTAGTGATTATAAACAACATAAAAAAATATGGAGGGTTTATGAGATATGAACTATTTTACAAGCTTTCACATTGCACGTACTATTAAACTATATTTAAGAAAAAATGAAAATAATAAGAAATTTAGTGATTATAAACCAACACCAAAGAAAATGAGTTTTGATGCGGGAAATAAATCCAAAATATTTTAGCTTGTATAAAAGTTGTTAGATCATATTTTCAAAATAAATGAGAAACAACACAATATTTTCTTAGAGATTGTAAACCAAGAAAAAATGAATCAATTTAGAAGAAGGAAATGAATCCATTGTATAAAATTGGTGAATGTTGCATGCAACAAGAATAGAATTTGGGTAGTATGTAAATCAAGTAATTTATTTTTGAACCTCATCTATTTTAACATTTCAATTTATTATGTGTATAAGAGAAAAGTGGATATCTTATATTTAATCTTCTTATTTAATCTTTTAATTTGTATGAAAAATATTTTAAATTGAGAGCCTAAGATCTTGTATTTAAAGAAAAACCCTATAAATTAGTAAGCATCTAAAGATAAAGTAGAATCCTAATGAAAATTATTATTAAAAAGAATTACCTACCCTTTTACATCAATACTTAGATACTACCATCAAGGAAATCAAACATATTTTCCTTAGTCATAATAGGCCCCCAAAGGTGCTCATCAACACTACTATGTTCCAAGAGTAGGTACAAGTGAAGAAAAATACATATTGATGAGTATATTGGTAAATTATAGAATCATGTGGAGCTAAAGTGTTGAGACTAAACTATAGATGCAACCTAGTCTGAAGCAGACATATATTCATATAATGAATTTTTTCATAGCACGATAGATACTTATAAAATTCCAAAATTTTGATTCCAATTGTTTTTTATTATATTAGCAAGGAAGGGCCCTAATCTCATGGAACAAAGACAACAAAAAGGTTGGGGAAGCAACACCCCCAAGACCCGACAAAGCAACAACAAAAAAATACTATTAAGTCTTCAAAAGAGGCATGTAGTCTAGATAACCATTACTAGCATCCACAAGATCAATATAATTATAATAAAAAACAAGAGTATACCACAAACTAACCCATAATTTGGTATACTGACCAAAACAAAGAGTAACCAAAGACCAACAGGTTTAAAATCATAACATATCCAACAAGAAATAACAGTTTAGGACAATCAACTTGAGAACCGATAGCCTGTGAGTAGACATAAAACAAGAACAAAAACGAGATCAACACAAGACAATAGAGACATTATTTGGATTTAGCAATGAGTTCCCAATTTTTTCCAATTTGGGAAACAAATTCCCTCCAATTTGGGCCATCCTCATTCTCCAGGTCCTTTTCTTCATCCTCTTTCCCGATCTTCTTCAGCTTCCTATTAATCTTTGTTTGACTAGAAACCACACCCATCATGGCACAACACTTCAGACCATCGGTCACCTTCATCAAGGTGATGAGTGCTTTCTCCATGTCTTCCATTTGTACCAACAAGAAGGTTATCCTACTTTTCAAGAAAAGGACATTAGTATCTTCATAAATAGAAACATCTTTAGCATTAACCTCCACTTCATCGCCCCCTTCTCCATATTACTAGTGTCCTCTTCCATGACCTCCTTCTCCATATCACCGATATCTTCTTCCTTTTCAAATTCTTCCTCATCCTTGTCATCAGAGTCCTCCTCAACATCTTCTTCCCCCATCTCATAGGAACTATCTTCAAACTCCATATCTTCATTGTCTTCATCCTGCTAAGGTTCAAACTCTTCCACTGCCAAATTTTCCCCTTCATTTAACTCAAATTCTTTTTGTTTCCCTTTCTTATCTACAAATTTGACCTTAGCTAACCTCACTGATCTTTAGCCTCCCTTATCAAACTCATCTTCCCATCCTCCTCTTCCTCCTTTTGGTTTCCCTCCAGATCTTTAGTAATGGTTATAACTTCCTCATTCTTCTTCTAGTCTTTTTTCAAAAAAAAAATCTTGGGGGCTTCAAGCAACATCGACGAATGTTTCCTCTTTTCAGGGGTGACTCTAAGCAACTCTTACTCAAGTGTTTTCTCCATAGTGGATTTTAGAGGTTTGGAACCAGAGGATTTAGTACCAGAATTGGCCAAAGGGTTAGCATTCAAGGGTGATCCTTCCCTCCAACCAGAATGTTGGGTATTAGACCTAGGGTTAAGCTTCGGGTTCATTTGGTCACCAACCTGGGGTAAGCCCTATTCCTCATCATCATTTTGGGGAGGATTATCTTGCCGAACCAACATGTTTCCATGGGGGTTTCTATAAAGAGAAAATTTATAAAGTCCTAGCATTAATCCCTGATGCAAAGGGGATGATGCCACATTCTTGATATTTTGTTACAGAGAAGACAGTAAATAGAAGGGTAGGTTGTTTCTATCATTATGGCGAACATGATTAAGGATAGGAAAATAATATGCATGGACCATCATATACCAGCCTTCAAGGGAAAAGTAACACATAATAAACATGCTTACCAGGGCAAATGGTAGAGGGAGTTCAAGATGCACGTAGCCATTTTGAAACCTTGTAAGCTTCTTACCATCGTGTAGGAATTTTTCCACAAATTTTTGATTATCCAATCCACTTTTCTTAGCCACCTTCCTTCCATCATTTCTCAGACCAGTAGCTTCTGCTATGAACTGTGTCGTGACTTCAAAATTCACCACCCCAATTAAAACATTCCCTTTTTTCCAAGAATTAGTGAACTTGGTCATCAGGTTTTCATTATAGCCTTTCATTGCTTCAAAAAAGGGAGCCATGCTCGCCCTTCTAAACACCCCCATAAGTCAAAATTTTGCTTAAGAGCTGCACAGTTTGGAGGTTCAATGTGTTTCCTAGGCCTACCCATTTTGGAAGTTTGCAAACTTTTAGCACTCTTCGACTGGTTAGAAATTTTCTTCATTCCCTCCCAAACAACAACCTCGCCACCCCAATAGACACCAAAATTGTAGAGAATACCCTTAGAGATAGTAAGAAGTATGTTGTCACTAAAAATGTTTAGATCAATCTTCCAAGTGAAGAAAATCACAAACTGAAATTCGAGGATGAAATTGGAATTATTTCCCTTCCTCATCATAAATTTTGCCAGTAAATACAACTCGAGTTGAGCCTCGAGAATGTTGTGATTAGATATATTTGGCACGTCGGAGATTTTTGAAATGACCCAAGCATAGCAGTTGTCATTCAACATGTGATACAAAGATTTATTGAGAATGATTACCTTATTAAATATTTTCCTGACACCCATCTTCTTATCATTAGCCTTGATTTTAATCCTTCCACCCTTATAATCATTAAATGTAACCATCTTAAAAAAAATTCCTGATGCCAATCTTCTCATCATTAACCTTTATTTGTAACATACCAACCTTATAATCATTAATTCTTAATCTCCTACCATCATCGTATTTAATTATCACCCCACCTAGGCCCCTTAACCAGAACTCATAAGTTGTAAAAATTTTCAATTTTCAATTTTAACACATTATCCTTTATTGCATTTGGAAACTGACCATACTCCCATCGTGACCAAGTGCTACACTTCAGTGCCTCATTAGTAGCAGTATCTGCAGCACAATTTCCTTCCCTATAAACATGTTAGATCTTGCAATGAGTGAAAAACTATAAATGCATCTTACAGTTATCCATTATATCTCTAATTTCCCAGGGAACAACACTCTCACCCTTCAAAATATCAACAATTAGTTTAGAATCTCCTTCCAAAATAACCTTCTGGAAACCTAAGTCTCTTTACAAATTTATCCCTCCCCAAGCAACCATAGCCTCTGCTTTATTATTAGAACAAATTCCAACATTTTTCCCATAACCAACAATACAATCACCAAGATGGTTTCTTATAAGGACACTCGCCCCTGCCAGACCAGGGTTTCCTTTGGAGCAACCATCAAAATTGCATTTGATCCATTCCCTCTCCAGAGGGTTCCAAATAGTAGTCTTCCTTGAAAGATGGGTAGTCCAATTAATATTTGTAAGATCCTTTTGAAGACCCCATAATTGTTTGATTCTCATTTTCTTGTATGAAGGAATAATCTTAGAATAGCTATATTTCCCTGCTTCCACATTTTCCTTAATTTGAGTCTTTATGGCCATACATAACTCATTGTTGTTTCTCTCAGTTTCCATGAAGATCCTATTGTTTCCCTCCTTCCAGATCCCCCAATCTATAAAAGGAGGAACTTGATTCCGAAGATCCATAATGATCTTGTGAGAGTAAGGACTAAGGGACTATCTATCAATAAACATTTTTATGGAAGGAAGGGAAACCTAATCAATACATAACAAATTTACGAAGAAGGGAAAAATTTCTCTAGATAACAAACAGTGGAAGAACATGTGCATGATTCTCTTCCTCCACTTTACAAACAACACATCTATTAACCAAATGGAACCCCCTTCTAACTAAATTTTCAATAGCTAATATTTTTCCATGAGAAGCAGCCCACCAAAAGCAATTAATTTTAGGAGTCAAATTTGTTATCCACACTTTATTCCACAAAGGGTCCTTGTTTTCTATTAACCTTTTTTCTAATTCCTCATAGGCATTTTTTACTAAAAAACAACCTAAAGGGTTTTCAATCCATAGTCTTTCATCCCACTTGTCTTTAGAGAACCAAGTAGCCTCCCTAATTAAGCAATTCAACCTCTGTACCACTGGCTCCCAATTGTGCTATCTATACCCTCTTAGGTTAGCTCCATTGATCAAGTTGTTAAAGTCCTTCCACCTTGGCTCGACTTCCTCCCATTTAATATAGCCAACAACCTTCTTGCCACAGGTTTTGGTTAGCTTTTATTTCAAAAGGTTGAGGTCACTTAGGGATGAGATTGGGGGCCCTTTATTCCAAGAGCCTTTCCAAAATTTAGTCTCCATACCATTACCAATATGCATTCTAACACCCTTAGCATACTTTTAGTCTTAATTAAATGGTTCTAGAAAACATAACCATAAGGAAGATAAGAAGAGGTGAGGAAACAACCCTGATCTCCATTTCTTAGATATTTAGCTTTAATGATCTTGACCTAGTCTTTGGTTCCTTCCAACAAATTTCATCCTAGTTTGGTTGTTAGGGATTTATTGAAGAGTTTAATTCTCCTTATCCCCAATCCACCAACACCTTTTGGAGCACATACTTTCTCCCACCCCACAAGTACCATTCTATTTTTTTCCTCAGTACCTGACCATACAAACCTTTTTTGGATTTGTTCAATTTTCTCCGTAAGAAAGGTAGGGATGTTAAAAAGAGACAAGGAGTACACTAGAATATTTTGAAGCTTGGCTTTTAATAGTTGGAGCTTCCCAGCTTGACTCAGAAATTTACCTTTCCAACCAACCAACTTCTTTTGAATTCATTCAATAATATGGTTCCAATAGTTGCTCTCTAGTTTTTTAGAGATCAGGGGTAGACCAAGGTAGGTTGCCAACAAAAAAGCTTCCTGAAATTCCAAAATTCTTACAACTTTGTCTTTCACCATTTGGTCAGCATTGAAGAAGAATAGCTTACTCTTATTGTAATTTATATGTTGTCCTGAAGAAGTGACATAATCATTTAGGATTCATTTCCATTGACCAACTTCTCCAACTGAAGCTTCACCAAAAAGGATGGTATCATCAAAAATTACTGATGAGAAGCAGGCTAGAGTGAAGAGGCAATCTTGACACCTTTTAGCACCTTAGAATCAAGAAATTTTTGGATGTTTCTTCCCAAGACCTCAGCAATAATAATAAAGAGGTATGGGAAGAGAGGGTCCCCTTTTCTAAGACCATGACCACAGGAGAAGAAACCCTGAAGAATTCCATTCACCAAAACTGAACACTTTGGGACAGTAACACAAGCAATGATCAACTTTAGAAATCTACCATTAATTCCAAACTTCTTGAGAAAAACAAATAAAAAAGGCCATGAAACTCTGTCATAGGCTTTAGAAATGTCGAGATTCAAATCCATCCTCACATTTTACTAAGTTCCATAGAGTGGAGAATTTCATGGGTAGTTATTGTTGCATCCAAAATAGTTCTTCCTTGAACAAATCCTTTATGGTTAGGAGCTATCATTTTGGTTAGAAAAACTTTCAATCTTAACACAATTATCTTAATGAAAATTTTATACATAGTATTACAAAGGATAATGGGTCTAAAGTCATGCATAGAAGAAACCTCAAACTCTTTAGGAATGAGGGAAATGAAAATAGCATTGAGTTGATTGAAAAGCCTACCAGATCTGAAGAAGTCTCTAATAGCATTAAAGAGATTGGACTTTACAATTTTCTAATATAGATGGAAGAAGGCTGGGGGAAACCCATCAGGTCCAGGGGCCTTATAAGAACCAAAGGAGAAATCAACTTCTTTCACCTCCTACAAAGAAATAGTTCTAGTTATCTCCTTGAGATCCTGGTTAGAAATTACCTTAGGGATAGCTTGAAGATATCATCGAATTCTTGTTGGGAAACTGCAAGTTAATTCTGGAAGGAGGAGAAAAAGGTGATAGCTTCTTGAGCAATTTCTTTTTTAGCGGTGGCTAAATTGCCATCATCTTTCCTAAGTTGTATTATCATGTCCCTGCTTTTTTGTTTCATTGTGGATTGGTGGAAGAATTTGGTATTTCGATCCCCATCCTAGAGCCATTGGAGATAGGATTTTTGTTTCTGAAAAATCTCCTCCTGTGTGTTAATATTAAACCTAATGAAGGGTACTCCCCTTACAATCTAAAACTCACAAAAACAACGGATAATGGCACAAACCAAATGTAAGAAGGAAAGCAAATATTTTATATTATCACTGAAATGAAAATGAAATTACAACATTATATTTGCCATCACATGGGCTTTCTGATTAGATAAATCTGCAAATATGAAAATCAGAGCCACCATCTACTCTGCTCTTACCTCCCCTCTGTAGTCCCCCTTTACATCCTTTATTTGGAAGGTGTAACCACCCTAGAATCTTCTGGAAAGTGTAACCTCCCTAGCATCTTCTAGAAAGTGTAACTTTGTCAGGAAGATATTTTGAAATTTTATTAATTTTGGTATTACAACTTCGTGGGGTCATAACTTTTGATCCTATTGGAAACAAGCAACATTGAGAGGGGGGGTGAATCAGTGTTCTACAAAATTAACTTTATTATTCTAAGCTATAATCCACTTAGAACATTCAACCAAAAGTAATATGTAGAAACACAAAGCAAACAACCACAACACCATAACACAAGAATTTTTACGTGGAAACCCTGTTAGGGGAAAAACCACAGTGGATGGCCAATCCACAATAAGTTTTGAGTATACCCAAAAGAAAGATTACAAAATGGGAATTCACTTGCATTCAGGCACACTGCCTAGAGCTCATTGCTCAAAATAGGAAGGCTCATTTCCTTACAAAGATTTGGATTAGATCCAAGAGAATGAACTAAAAGATTAGCATCTACAAATGCTTGATTATAGTTCCAATTAGGCTCTGATGTCAATCTTTTGTCCTTCTGACTGATACTAAACTTCTGCTCTACTATGCTCTGATTCGTACCACAATATATTTATGCGCAAGTGAAATTAACACTCTTTAGATATTTGTAACACACATCGACACACCTTCTTCATATCATAAAGTGAGATAATTGATCATCTATATATATCTGCGACTAGGGATTTAATTGCTACAAGTCGGCTTAATAAGAATTAGAAATATTTGCAACTTGTCTACTCAAATCATAAGTAAAATTCAATGTGCATCCACAATGGTCGGCTATAGCTTAGCTTGGGCCCAAAACATAATGATTAAACATAAAGATATTCGAATAAACATTCCTTGAATATCCGCAATATATTTTAACAACTGAGTCGGCCCCAAAATACAGATAAACAAAAAATTACCAACCGGATCTCCAAACTTACACAAGGCTTGGTACAAAGTACTAAAATTTTTGGATAACATAAGAAATGTACTAATTAACTTCTCGTGAGATCCACAACTCAAAATAACAATTGGAAATCTGTAAGTGAATCAATGATCACCAAACTGTCAGATGCTCTGTTTTTCCTGACTGACTTCAATTTGACTGCTGGTGGGAGAAAATGGTGTCATGCGGATCTTATTACCAACTAGGACAACATCAAAGCATAACTACAATGTCTCTTTCCAACAATCTCCCCCTTTGGCATTGATGGCAACACTTAGTTAAAAATGACTAAGTGTCAGATCAAAACCAACATGAGTAACACTGCCATTACAAAACTTTAAAAATAAAATTCAACCTTAAAAACAACTCCCCCTATGATGACTATACATTTTTCACTGTACACTTCTCCCCCTTTGACATCAATGGAAAAAACTGGGAAACCAAGACAAAATTTCAAAACTGTACAAGAACAAACTTGTAACTTACAAAAGTTTGAAAATGTCTACAAAATCTTGCTTCAACACTCTTAAATTGTCATCAAAAACATTTTTGACACTTTCCAAAACTGTTATGTGACCACACATTAAATAGGATTGAGCCTCTATAGTTTCAAGATTCTCTGGGTCACTAATTGCTATAGCAACTTTCACTTCCTTCAGAGCACTTACCATTATCTCAATCTTCAGACAAATTTGTCCCCTCAGTTCACATACTCTCCCAACAATTCTGTCATTTTCATTCTTTAAACATCTTATTTTGTCAAGTAGGGTTGTTACTTGACCTTCTTGTTGAAACACATCACCAGCTAAAGGATCAAAAGTAGCAGAAATGGTAGCTAATTGATTTTCTAGGCTAATTGATTTTCTAGATCCTTCACCTTTTTCTCATTACCTTCAATAAACTTAGAGAGAGCTAAACAAGAACTGTAGGCTTTTCTAGCTTCAAATATAGAACATTGAATGTTCTTCATGCATGTAGCTAACATAATCTTATCTTTTGCAATCACTGTCTTCAACTAAATAAGTCTTTTCTTATTAAACTCCTTTTGCACTTTATCCTCATCAGATTTCTCAAGAGACACAAATTGAGTACTTACAACATTTATGATTTTCTTTAGCTTGCCAGAAGAGGAACATGAAGGATCCAAGACATGAGTAGGCATTAATTTCTGCAGAACTCCAGATGCAAGATTCAACAATTCACTATCCTCTATGTAAGACTTCAAAATATTCTCACTATCCTTAGCTTGAGCAATTGATGCAACCTTCATCATCTGAATTGGAGACAAAGTAGATAGATTGATTGAACTTTCATCCTGTGATAGGTCGAATGTGAGCGTTAGAAAACAAGAAACAAGTAAAAGAGTGCAAATAAACACCAAAACAACCTACACCTCAAGATTAGCCTAAGTTGGAAACAACACAAGGTAAAAGCAACAAAATGGAACTCTATACCTTGCGTCGAATCGATCCTTTGGTTGGCCCTTCGATCTTTGATGTGTATGCTCCTTGGATGGCAAGTAGGTGCAAGCTAAATGATGTTTTGAAAATGAGTGCAAGTGGATAAAATCATGAAAATGGCTAAGTATAAGTTGAGAAACAAAATTGCAAGAGTTTGGCTAGCAAAATGATCTCCCCAAAATAAGAGAAAAGAGGGGGTATTTATAGGATTTTTGAGAATTCCTAGGGGAAATGGAGGGTCAAGATTGAGCCACCAAACATCAAGATGTAGGGCTAAGGTGAGTTGAGAACTCACAAGCCCTCACATCTTGACATGTGGCATGTGATTTAGCCCTAAAAGGTGAAGTGGACATGAGGTGGAAGGAGAAGGACATGACATGGAGAGGGGTACAAAGTACCTTGGGATTGGACAAGATCTCCTCATAAAGGAGGTCCTTGTCCCCATGTGGGTGAGAGGACATGTGAGGAATTAAAAATTCCTCAAATATTCTCATGGGGGGATGGGAAAGAATAAAGAATAAGTGAAGGACATGTGGGAGAAGTGAAGGAATTAAAAATTCCTTTTGGGTGCTTGGGGGATTAAATGTGAATTAAAAATTCACATAGGGAAGTGGAGTGCCTTGTCCAAAAGGAGAAAGCCTTTAATAAGGTTGACTCAAGGACATATGCCATAAATAGGATGAGGATTAGGTTAGGCTAATCAAATGATTAAGGTTGTGCAAGTACTCAGTTAGATGGACTAATGACTCATTAGAAGCAAGTGGGAAATTATGGATGTGACCTTAATGATGGTTAAGGGTGTGCACATGCTAACCCTAGTTAATTAGAAGAAGATGAGGTAATTAAGATGGATTAGGGACCAACTTGCAAAAGTTGGAGGATGTGACCATGAGAGAGAAAAGAGGATTTAAAAATGAATTTTAATCTAAAAGGGGAATATGACTAAATTAAATAAAAGGGTGTATTTATTTAATTTAGAGGAGGAAGAGGGGTAAAGTATTAAATTAAATACTTTACGATCTTTGTGCAAGATGTAGGGCATTAATTAAACAAATAGTTTAATTAATATTGACATAGCGGGTGAGCAATCAGATGAATAAGAAGACGCGTTTGATCATATGGAAGTGATCAAATTGGATGTCTATACATCCAACTCAGGATCAAAAAATTCCTGTTGCTCCACCAAAGATCTCTTCACTGCCTTGGTAGTGTCTCTTGCCTCCACTCTGATTTCCTGAACCTTTTCTTCTTTAGCCTTAAGTTCTTCCAAGACTGTTACCGGATTGCTTTCAGACACTTCTACCTCTTCATTTTGCACCACCTTCTCCTCAGCTAATACCACCTTAGGAAATTCAATTTCCATAGGTGTCTGTATTTTCCATACTAGGAGGAATCAGAATATCCTCAATTTTTGGAGGATCAGATATATTCACATTCTCCTTGTTCACATTCTCTTCCTCATTTACATTTACCTCCTCATTCACTTCCACATTTCTCGGAACATTTTTAGTATACATTTCCTCAATGTTAATCTTATTCTTTGATAGAAATTCTTCCAGAATTTATTTAGTTTCACCAACCATAACATCAATTTCACCAATCATGAGTTTATTCACCCTTGTATTGCTCTTAAATTCCCTTTTAGCTCTTTGAAGGAGTGAATCCATCTCTTCAATTGACATCTCTGGACACAAATCTGCAAGAACTCTCTTCCTCAGATTCTCTTCTTCTGTTCTAGAACTTAATCTTCTCGATTCCAGAATATCATATAGATTCTTGGGTAGGCCAAACATAATCTCAACAAGAACTTTATTAGAGATGTTCATATGTTTTATTGTAGCCTCTTCTAGAATTCTCTAACTAGATTCATCAAAAGTTTCATACAATTCATAGAGGGGCTTGATATTACCATCATTAACAACTGCATTTACAACTTCATCAATAGACATATCAGGTTTATCAACTTTAGCCTTCTTTGCCTTTTCTTCTTTGCTGGAGGATTTGCTTTTGTTTAACTCGACAACCTGAGTTCTAGTAGCTCTTACTTCTTTTAAAACTTCTTCTGATTATGTTTCCTCATCTTCTAAAATAGGCTTATATGTTCTTGTACATTTGTTCTTCTTCCTTTTACTGAAAGGCTTGTCTGGAGCTGGCTTTGCTGCAGGGGAACTCCTAGTAGATCTAGTGCGGGTAGAGGATGCAATAGGACTAGCAGAATCTTTTTTTTCTTTTTCTTCTATTGCTTTTTCCTCATCTATCCTCCTTCTTGCTTCTCTCAAGGCTTCTACAGGGAATCCCATCATTTCTACAAAAACTTCTGTTTCTTTTCTTACTCTCCTAATTAACACCAATTTTCTCAATTCCTCATGAACTTGCATATTTCTCTCTGCATATGTTCTAAACCTCTCTTCTCCTAGATCTAGAGGTGAATTCAACAAGTTTTTTGTATACATCTTCAGAATGTTTTCCTCTACTTCGTATCCCATTGGCATGATCCAAATTGTTCTGGGATCAATAGCTTCCATATGACATTGGTCAATATCCACCATGAAGGAAATAGTATCTTTGTATTGCTCCACAATTGAAGTGGGAATTCTTTCCCTGACATGCATCATATCCTGGAATTTTTTCAATTAACCCCACAGGGTAGTGTTTCTGACCTGACGGTCACCCATTCTAATCAACTTGTTCCTTATTTGAATAGCTGCTCAGAACTTCATTCATGAAATAGAAAAATAGGCAAATAGCAGATTACCATATTTGAAAGTATTCTTCTTGTCTTTCTTGATTTTGCTCAGATTTTCCAACAACTAACTTCTGAGCAACTCGCACAAGTCATACTCTGCATTTTGCTTTACCATTTCATAAGCTGCATAGATGGTTGTACTGGATACAAAATTGTCCCAGATGGAATGGTATATCTTGTAACCAATGACCATTGATGCGAATTTCACATCAACTTCACCAATTTCTTCTATTGTCATTGCCCTTCTATCCCACCGCGCACCTGTTGCCTCAGTAACCTTGTCATTCTTTACGGATTTCAAAACTAGAAGTCTATAAGAGGAATTCAGACCTGTTACTTCGCATATAGCTTCTTTTGTGATTTTGAAGGGTATATTCAACCACATGAACTCATCATGAACACGACTCAAGATGTATCTCACCCATTCATTTTCCTCAAATACAGGAAATATCACAAACTGCACAAACTTCTTCTCTTCTAGGGTTTGAAATTCTGGTTTTACAATAAAATATTCTCCAACTATATGATGGGAGTACAAATTCATTATTTGAGAGGTGCCACTCTTCAATGTTCACATGAATATATGCCCTAAAATCCTCTGTGTGCAAAACTCCGTACAAAATAGATGAAAATTATCCTAAGCGTTTGGTCTCAACCAATTTGTAAGAGTGCCATTTAAACTTAGGACGGGGTCTGTCCTTGACCTCTACAACCAACAGAGTGGCCATGATTGCAAATTCAAAAATTCATAAGCTTTTCAAAAAAAAATACCTTTTCGCCAGATTGAGGTTCGATCTCAAATTCTTCTTCGCACTCTAAATCTTCCTATAATTCAACAAGTTCACTCCAAGGCTTCTTCAAACTGCTTTCCTTCAAAATGCAAAGTGACAAATGAAGGATAGGAGTGGCTTTTTATCATTCGCACAACTAACCCTTTTTGCTGCAATAAATGCCTTAACCCTAGTACATCTGGTTACATTGTTTCATGCATAGAGATAGATAAACCTTATGTGGATCTTTTATACTACATAATACCTTCTCAAATTAGTTTAGCAACAACTAAAAAGCATTTATCCACCTACTGGACAGGTCCACATTCTACTACCAATTTCCTATAGGGGGTTAAAGGATTTTTTTGACAGCTCCCCCTAGGCCAAAGGCCTAAAACTAATTCCTAGAGGAATTACCAGAAGCAGATTCTGGTGCAGGGACATTTTCTTCAATAGAGGGCTCCTTCTTCACCCATTTCTTCTACATCTGCCTCCTAATCACATCTGTAGTGACTTTCCCTTTTCCTTTAACATCCTGTTGTGTATTCTATCTTACTGGACCTCTTTTGTTCCAACAGAATCTAACAATATGCCCAACTTTGTTGCAGTTGTAACACACAACATTTCTTTGTTCAGACCAACTGTTCCACTAATTTTTCCTTAATATGCATTGGTTAGCAATATTCCCAAGTCTATTGCATGCATAACATATGACATCTCTATGAAATTTATTCATCATAGCTCTGCATTCATTTGATTTATGGCCAAACTTATTACAATTAAAGCACTAACCTGAGAATGATGGTCCACTTTGATTCATCCTACTTCTGCACTAAGAGGACATATTTCCAAACCTATTGTAGGTAAAATAGTAACCATTGAATCTCTGAGAATTCGGTTGTCTCACTGGATTCCTTCTAGCTCCATTCATCTGATTTCCTTGCCAGAATCTTCCTTGTCCAAAATTCCTTTGTCCAGATCTGGAACTTCCACCTTCCTCATAGCCAAGACCTCACTTGTCATCATTATTCCTCTAACCTTTAATCAGTTCATCAAGCTTGGCTGAACTGGCTTTGAATTTTTCTTTGTCCTCATTTGTAGTAGTAAGTTCATCTCTGAGATCATCAAGCTATTTTTCAAGCACTTCCTAATTGTTCTTAGATTGTTCCAATTCATTCTCCAATCAGCTGCATTGTTCAGATTTTTCTTTCAAAGATTGAGCAAGCTTTTCTTCATTTTTCTTTCTATCTACAAACTCCTTGGTCATTTTCATCATTATAGACTCCATCTCATGCTTCAAGGCAACATTTTCTTTGGAAAACTTTTCACACTCTTTTGTTTTCTCCTTTAAGGCATGACTAAGTTGTTCATCTTCCATGCTTATGTTCTTTTGCTTGATCTGATTTCATAATTCTTTTCTTTTCTCTCTTGATTCATTGATTTTATCTTTCAATGACTATGAATTTTTCTACATTTTCAAGATTTTCCTGTAGTTCCCGGTTCTCATATTTTTACTGGTCAAGATCATCCAGGGCCACCATAAGTTGTTGTTGAAGACTACTTGTATCCATTGAAAACACTTTCCAAGATCTCCCCAAGTTGTTAGACTTATTTCAAGGAAATTGCTTTGATACCAATTGTTGGAAACAAGCAACACTGAGAGGGGGGGTGAATAAGTGTTCTGCAAAAATTAACTTTATTATTCTGATCTTTAATCCACTTAAAACATTCAACCAAAAGTAATATGCAGAAACACAAAGCAAACAACCACAACACAATAACACAAGAATTTTTATGTTGAAACCCTATTAGGGGAAAAACCACGATGGATGGCCAATCCACAATAAGTTCTGAGTATACCCAAAAGAAAGATTATAAAATGGGAATGCACTTGCATTCAGGCACACTGCCTAGAGCTCATTGCTCAAAATAGGAAGGCTCACTACCTTACAAAGATTTGGATTAGATCCAAGAGAATGAACTGAAAGATTAACATCTAAAAATGTTTGATTATAGTTCCAGTTAGGCTCTGATGTCGATCTTCTATCCTTCTGACTGATACTGAACTTCTGCTATGCTCTACTCTAATTCGCACCACAAAATATTTATGTGCAAGTGAAACTGTGCAAGAAATCGCTCTAACACTCTTCAGATATTCGTAACACACATCGACAAACCTTCTTCATATCATAAATTGAGATAATCGATCATCTATATATATCCGCGACTAGGGATTTAATCACTACAAGTTGACTTAATAAGAATTAGAAATATTTGCAACTTGTCAGCTCAAATAATAAGTAAAATTCAATGCGCATCCACAACGGTCAGATATAGCTTAGCTTGGGCCCAAAACATAATGATTAAACATAAATATATTTGAATAAACATTCCTTGAATATCAGCAATATATTTTAACAACTGAGTTGGCCTCAAAATATAGATAAACAAAAAATTACCAACCGGATCTCCAAACTTACACAAGGCTTGGTACAAGGTACTGAAATTTCTGGATAACATAAGAAATGTACTAATGAACTTCTCGTGAGATCCACAACTGGAAATCTTTAAGTGAATCAATGATCACCAAACTGCCAGATGCTCTGTTCTTCCTGACTAGCTTCAATCTGACTGTCGGTGGGAGCAAATGGTGTCATGCGGATTTGATTACCAACTAGGGTTTCCATCAATGACAACACCAAAGCATAACTACAGTGTCTATTGCGAAGAGATCCGACCATCATATTTTCAATTATAATACCTTTTCGGAAAGGTCTTGAGAAATCTAGAAAGTAGGGCCTAATGGCCAACTACTTTCGTGTTCCACCAATTTTCAAGTCCATCTGGAGCCTCTAAGTGCCTGAAAATTGACCCCAAAGATTTTACTAGGATTTTTGAAAATTAAAATTTTAATATCTCTCAAATGACAAATGGTATTGAAGTGATTTCTTCACCATTGGCTTCAATTTTCCATTTTGGAGGTTTGTGTAAGATTTTGTGTCCAACTATGCGTAAATGCAATCTTACAAAAATTGTAACCCTACCAAATTTAGCCCTTATTGAAAAGAGACAATTTTTTTTTGGGTGATGCAAGATTACTCTTACACCCTGGATGCTCCTGCATCAAAACCATTGGGTTCTCAAATTACATTCGAGGTTACAGATATATTCATCCACCATCCCAGACTCCAGCTTATTTTGCGCCTCCTTAATTCTTTCCCCTAGGGATTTTTTTAGTTTCAAAAATATTACCAAAGGTAAGCTTGTTCTAGCCCTTTGTTCTTTCTTTAATTCTACTTAATTTATCAACAAGACAAAACATAGGGGTTCCAGTTGAAGGTTCATTCCACCATTTTTCAACAAGGCCAACAAAATCGAGATGTAGGGTTACATTATTTCAAATCTAAAAAGGAAAGGACCTTTAACTGAGTCAACATTTCTCTTTAGCGTGATAACATTATGATCAAATCCTATTCTTGGGAGGGAAAAAAGAGAAAGGTCCTGAGAGATGTTCCAATTGGAGGAAACCAAAAATCTATCCAATTTGACTTGAATCGACTGGAAACCAAAAATCTATCCAATTTGACTTGAATCAACTAGAAACCAAAAATCTATCCAATTTGACTTGAATCAGCTGGTTATCAAGCCTCCTATTGGACCAGGTAAACCGAGTTCTCAGAAGGGGGACATCATATAACCCCACAGAGTTGAAGAAAGTAGATAAGTCCATCATAATTTCAAAATAGTCTACAAGTCCTCCCAACTTTTCTGAAGGTAGAAGTAGAGAGTTGAAATCTCCTCCCAGCATCCAAAATTCCTTCCTACTCATTAAATTGTCCCCCAAAAAATACCAAAGCAAAAATCTTTCACGATGGGAATTAGGAGCATAAACATTAATCATATTCTATTTTCAGTGGTAATGAGGTCTTCAAAGGAAACCATAAGGTAGTTTTTTTCCAGAGAAACCCATAGAACCTTTAATTTTTGAAGGGTTCAATAGAGTAACAATACCCCCTGAAGCACCAACAACCTCACTCAAAAAATAATTATCCCTAGGACAAATATTCAAAATGATTTTATCAAAAATTTCCCTCTTCATTTTAGTTTCCTGAAGTAACAAAACATCAACTTTGTTATCCAGAAGGCAAGTTTTAACCAAAAACTATTTATAGGGAATATTAAGTAAGGCCCCTAATATTCCAAGATATAATCTTCATAACAAAGATGCAGACAACTAAATCCCCAGAAATAGAGAGGGAGGGGACACAACCACCCTTACTTCTTTTTAGACTTCGAACCTGCAATTGAGTCCAAATTCTTTTGTCTACCAGAAGCCACATCATGCACAATATCTTTATTCCTTGTTTCCCTCTAAGAAGGTCTTCCCACCTTATTTCCTCCACCATCCAGTTTTTTTTTTCTTTTTTGACTTGCTATTAGCCAAAATCTAGTCTTCATTGACCGCCTCATCTAAGCGTGAAGATGAAAACCCAAAAATAGCCATTGACTCCTTATTTCTCCCTTCCTTTTGACCAAGTGTTTTTTCCAAATCTTGGTGTAGAACCAGCTTCGCAGGGGAGTGTTCAAATTTATTAACTTCTTCATCAGTTTCCTTCAAGATCTATTGGGCTTCTAGATTAATTTTGTTGTCCTCACAGGAGGCCACTTCCAAACTTTACCTACACCTGTTGTCTTGGGACACAAGTGCGGGGACATCCTGGGTGACTTCCTGAGACTTAGAGATACCAATCTCAAGGGAAACCACTTTCAACGGGTCCAACCTACTACCATTGAGTTCAGGAACAACAACCACATCCTTTGGTTCCATTGTCGTAGACTCAGGGCACAAAACCTCACTAGACACTCCTTTAGGCCTCTTATTACAAGAGTCAATTAGATGGCCAATTTTTTTGTAAGATAGATAAAATATTCTAGCATTTTCATATTCTATGGGTTGAGACCAGCTTCGAGATTTTGATTTCAAAAGCATTGAAGTAGGTAGAACAATGTTAACAGCCACATTAACACATATCCTGGAAAACACTAGTTGAGACTTTTCTTGGGTTATCTTATCCATCACCAAAAGGCTTCCAAAAGAGTTAGCAATCCCCTTGAAAATTCCAATATCCCAAAATTCAAGAGGTAGTCTAGGTAGGCGTACCCACATAGGAGCAGTAGCACCTAAGTCAACAAAAGGGTGAAAGTCCAACTTCCATTTACAAAAGGAAAGGAAGTTCTTAAAACCAACATAAAATGCCCAAGGGCCACTGGTAAGAACCTTGAACATGTCGTCATAGATAACAAAGGAGAACATGAACATACCTTTGGGCATAACATAAATGGAAACACTGCCTTGTAGATTCCAAACAGAGACAACCCAGTTCCTTACTGCTCAATGTTCGAACGGTATGCCAAGAATTTTCCCACCAATGATAGCTTGAGGCCATCCATATCTTTCATCATCAGCACTTCAGGGACATCAATTTCCCAACCAATCACTGAACAAGAGGTCGCCTTTGCATTCATCCTTCCCAAAGTTGGCAAGAAAACACCCAACAATTTATCTATAAAAGAAGCAGGTTCTTCTTTGGAGAAAAAAGATTCCAAGCCCAGGGATGGGGATAGTGGTTCCTTGCTAGCTGTACCAACTTCCAGAGCAGCAAAAGAAGAAGGGGTAGTGGTAGAAAAAGGAGTACCAACACGAGGAACACCATTTTTATAAACAACATAACTCGGTACCATGCTAGGCTTGGGAACAACTTTCTAGGATAGGGGAGCCTTGTTGGGCTGCCCGCTCGACTGACCCATGTGATAGTCAAATCAAGAACATGACGTTGAAAATTCAAAAAACCAAGGGAGCAAGAAAGTTGCAAAGCATAGCCGAAGATACAATACATTCATGTGATTGTTGATTAGATTGGAATATAATTGATTCCAATTGTTGAGCATTCTTCTAACAAAATTTTCGTTTTTGCAAAATCTTAAATTGATACAGATGTAAGCAACATTCTAACTCTTTTTCATTTACTATCTCACCTCATTTAATTTAGGTCAAATTATTTTTTGATTATTATTATTTTTTTTTGATACGTAAGGTGATGATTTTATATATTCAGAAAAATATACATGCATCTGCCTTGCAGGAAATTCCATCGATGAGCTTCAAACAGTCAAAAAATTAACAGGACAGAGTTCGACCCATTACCATAATGGAAGCACCGAGCAAAAAATAGAGACTTGCTTCCTCAAAGATTACAAATTTGCAAAAAACTAAGCTCCAGTTCGAAGAAACCACGACTACCAATACATTAACAGACATACCAGACGAACACTTACCCTTCCCCCCTTAAACCCAGAAACCATTTACCTCTGCAAAGCATATAAAGCCTTCCACCCAGTCCATACCCTCCGCTGGCACAAGCTTCACTCTTTTCTTCAGAAACTCCACTGCCATTTCCGCCAGTGTGCGATGCCGAGACAATTCAGAGCCTTTAAGATCCAGAAGAAAGGGGTAAATTTTGATAGCATCATCCGAATCCCACATGGTTGCCAAGTCCGCCGGGCGTGGTATGCCCTTACCCAAGAGGGCTGCCTTCAGAGAAGTATCGATGCCCCCGAGCAAGTCCTTCCGAAACAGTCTCACCATCAAATCCTTGGCCAAGGGTTTCGGGGTGGCAATGTCCATGAGCGACGCAAGAAACCTGGAAGAAATTTGAGTATCATCCCTTGGAAATTCTTTACGCACTAAATGTTCCTTTCCAAGGACCATTTTCACTGCAGCTACCGTCGCCGGATCATCTTCAAGCAATATTCGTTTGAGACGCTGGTCCGTTACTTCCCGAAAGGCAATTTGCCTTTCCGTTGCCACAAGCGAAACAGGAGTATCGACCCCGAAGGAATCAAGACCTTCCACTGAAATGATGATAGTGAACTTCGATTTCGCCAGCCTCGCCATTGCCGAAAATGCGCCCGGATCACCCTGCAACAAAAACATAAAAGCAGAAACCAAGGAGCCGAACTGAAATTTAGGAGAGGGCTTCCTAAATTTAACATGAGAGCTCAATAATGAACCGTCAGTCATCGAATATGGATATAGATTAGGAGCTATGCAAATCTGTCCTTCGCATGAAATAAAATTCCTCCCCCGTAGACCTGTAATCAATGCAATTTATGAGGCTTAGCACACGGCACTTCCGCGCATAGAGTAAGGTAGGTCGTGCACTACGTGTCCCCCGGCCGACTTCGTGAAACTTGAGCCCATCATTCCACTAGACCCCTTCAATTTAACCGAGCAAAGAGGCGGCCGAATAAACCTATCAATTCCATTCGCATACTGCTAAATTTGGTATGTTGGTGTGGTTATCACCGCCCGACCCAAATACCACTCGTCCATCCCACGCCCCACCACCCGGCCATTTAGACATCCATTGTCTGTGTGTGGGGCGAGGGGGGGGGAGCCCACCCATCCGCCCACTATTTTTTGATTATTTTATCATTTACGTAGACAACTATTTTAAAGTGTGTTCTTGTAGAAGAATAATCACACCACTTGGTTAATATATGCTAATTAAATAAATGTATTCAATTAACATACAAATTAAATTAGATGTCAGAGTTGAGATTGATCATAAAATTAAATGCTCAATAAATAAATAAAATAAAATAATAAATTGCATAGGTACTTAACTTTGATTTTCATCCAAAAGACTCTATCCAAGTATCATATATCCATTTCCCAAGTTCTTAAAATTTTATACTTTGTTGTTGATCTAGAACATTGATTGTGTACTATTTGGGTTGATATCTACAAGTGCAAACTTAAACCTACATGTGGACTTGATCTAAGATACACAAACATGGAGTAATGAAATTATGATGACTTAATTTATTTTCCTTGATCTTAAGATTTGAGATAATGCAATAATTGGTGATGTTTAGAAAAAACTATGGGGAATATCTTGGATCACAAGGTTCATGTTATCCTAGGTCAAATCCTTGAATGGTTAGAGTTTATGGCTCTAAGAGAAAGGATTGAGAATAACAAACAATCATATAGTGGTCCCAGGATGAAGTGAACTTTAGTTACACATTAATTTTATTTTTATCCATCTTCACAAATTGAAATCTAGATGTGCTCTTAATAATATTCAAATGAGTGGATGGATGTCCTTAAGTATGATCACCCAAAACACAAATCAACAAAAGTGAATGCTAATTCAACTCACAATGACTAGTGAAGTGGTTAGTAACGGACAAATTTTGTTTTGAGTGTGAAATGTTTAGATCTACAACTACATAAGTGACCTAGGTCAATTCAACACCTTTGGATTTGATCAAGGATGGTGGAAAATATGATTAGGAATTAGGAATGTAAATATGGGGATTTGTGATAAAGGGGATTGTGATATGGAATGTCATGAGCCAATTTCATCCACAATTATACCACTTATAAGTTGATTATTGTATTTTCAACACAATAATCAAAAGGAGACCCATGATATCCATGTGTCATATTATCTTCAACACACAAATATACCACTTATAATTTGATTATGGCTTCCATTTGTCTATTATATTTTTTGGGAATAACATTAATCATGTGTGAATTGAAAGAGTTAAGCAATTACATAGTTAAATCATGATATTGAATGATAATCTTTAGTTGAGTTACATTGGGGTGTACTATAAAGTTAATTGTTGGTGGTGTATTTTTATTTGTAGATATTGGGGGGAAGTAATATCACAAGAAGATGGTGAGAAAAGGTACTTGCTCTCATAGAAAAGTCCTTGACATTTAGCCAAGTTGTAACACCCCACCACAAAACCCCAGAGGACAACACACCACAATGCTTAAAAACGAAACAATTTTTTTTTGTAAGAAAGATGAATGCAACATACTAAAGATAGAAGAATATAAATACTAACATGCAAACAAAACTAAGTCCTCTAAGGTTCCATGACTATGCTACAATTTATCCATTTACCAAACTACAAGAACTACTCCATCAACCATGATTTGGAAAACATTAAAGAGTTCGTTAAATCCATCACATTAAATGTACTATCCATAACATGGCATCAATATAAGAACATCCAAGATCAATTCAATTAACTAATATATGTAATAAACATCATTTACATTCTTCATTACAAGAGAGAGAGTTCACAATTAATTACAACATTACATCATTACAACAATGCTTCCCTGAGATCAATAGGGAATAATATACATCAAAAGTATAATATTTGATACATTGATTACAGTTCAATACAAGGACATGAAACATAATCCACTCAGGCTGGGTCAAGGGCAGGAGTCCACATCAGCAAGAGTAGTTGCCAAACACATGAACAACCACAAGGGGAAACCCAATGGAGTAATAAACACAATCCACCTGACCATGTGGAACCCTAAGGTCCACCCCTCATGCTAGGAGATAGCAATAAGGTCCCACCATAAATAGTCAAGAAGATAGTAACACAACACCAAAGGGATAACATGAATCCAACATACAATGTACAACATAACATCACCTAACAGTAACACCGCTTCTAGAGGCACGCAAACAACCAAGGAAACACAAGACTAGGGAATGCTAGGTTGCCATAGGGCGGAGTGTCATTGCATGGTCTTGGCATGAGTTACCCTGATAGTCTAGACGTCAACCCCCATCCATGGGTTACCTTGACAATCTAGAAATTGACCCCCATCTATGGTTACCCTAATAGTCTCTCACTAGATGTTGACCCCATAGGGTGACACATGCGAAACCAACATTCCTTTCGTGAGGACAAGGAAATTGATCTTGCCAACCAGGCCTTCTCAACCCATCCTTAGCCTAAATGAGCACTACATGCATGGGTGAGGCTTTACCATTTATATTAATTAGCATGTAATCTACCCAACCCCCTATCGAGTGTTTTGCAGAGTCTAGGAGACCAGTTTCGCGATCTACTTTGCCTCAAGCTACCAGAGTTCTCAGGATCTACTAGTGGGGTGGAGGCTGAGTCATGGTTACTTAGCCTTGACAGATACTTTGGGTTGCAACCATATGGAAGCAACCTGAAGGCTAGGGTGGCCATTCATTTATTAACACAGACTGCTTCTACTTGGTGGCGCCAAGAGGAGTGGAAGCACCACCTGTCCATGGATACGATTACTTGGGATACTTTTTTTAGAGTGCTTCAGAGTGCATTACATTTCAGAGCATTTTCGTCAGAGGTGCATTGATGAGTTCCACGACCTACAATAGAGGGGCCTCACAGTGGCACAGTATGAGAGTCGGTTCCTTGAGCTTCTGCAGTATGTAGACTATATCCAGGATGAGAAGTTGCTCGTCAACCGTTTCATTAGGGGGCTGAACCCCAGTATTTCAGGATCATGTTATGTTTGTGGAGGAGTGGGTCATTTAGCGAGAGAGTGCCCACAGGGTTTTGTAGTAGGAGGACCTCGTCCTGTAGCCTCAAAGCCGACAGTTGGAGATGTGGGAAAATCCCACAGGGTTTTTGCAGCAGTCGAGAACCGCCAGGCTGAGCATCAAGCCACCATTATTGAGGCAGCAGGTATGATTGATAGTGTATCAGTTAGTGTATTATTTGATTAAGGAGCATCTGATTCTTTTATTTCCCCAGCTATAGTGGATTGTTGCAGGCTAGTGGCATCTAGGCAAGACGATAGGTGGGAGGTGGAGTTGGCTTCAGGAGCCAAGGTGCCCATTGATTTAGTAGTTCATGAGTGTCAGTTGATTATCGGGGCTGTTGCCACCACAGTGGATCTTTGGGGTCCTATGATATAGTGTTGGGTATGGATTGGCTTGGTGCACACCATGCTAAGATTGATTGTTGCCACAAGACAGTTGAGTTTACAGATGATCAAGGTATATCAGTAATATTATCTGGGATTCTTAGACCCATTTCGCTTCGCATGATATCAACTATGCAACTAAAGCGATGCTTGAGGAAAGGGTGTCAAATGTTTGCCATCACCATTAGCGATAACTATGAGGATATGACAGAGGTTTCAGTAGATGACCATCCTTTACTCAGAGAGTTTGTAGATGTGTTTCCATTTGAATTACCTGGGATGCCTCCCCATAGAGAGGTGGACTTCAACATAGATTTAGTTCCAGGAGCTCAACCAGTTTCGAGGGCACCATACAGGATGACTACACAAGAGCTCAATGAGCTCAAGATTAAGTTAGAGGAGCTTCTAGAGAAGGGGCACATTCGACCTAGCGTCTCACCTTGGGGCGCACCTGTCATCTTCGTCAAGAAGAAGGATGGGTCCCTTTGTCTTTGCGTTGATTACAGATAGTTGAACAAATTGACAATCAAGAACCGCTACCCTTTGCCCAGGATTGATGACTTGTTTGATCATATGAGGGGAGCCAAAGTGTTCTCCAAGATTGATTTGAAATCAGGATACCATCAGTTGCAGATAGTAGAGGCAGATATCCATAAAACCGCATTCAGGACTCGTTATGGACATTATGAGTTTATGGTGGTACCATTTGGCTTAACGAATGCCCCTGCAATGTTCATGAGCTTAATGAATGGGGTATTTTGCACCTTTTTAGATAGATTTGTACTGATATTCTTGGATGACATTCTAATTTATTCACAAACGGTAGAGGAACATGAGGAGAATTTGAGGCAGGTTTTGCTGTGTTTGCGACAACATCAACTTTATGCCAATTTGGCTAAGTGTTCATTCTTTCAAGCAGAGGTTCAATATTTGGGACACATCATTTCAGGCGGTGGTATCTCAGTAGATCCATTGAAGATTAGTGCCATTATGGATTGGCCGACACCCACTAGTGTTATAGAGGTCAGGAGTTTTATGGGCCTAGCAGGTTACTACCGACGCTTCGTGGAGGGTTTCTCCAGGATAGCACATCCCATTACCTCCCTTCAGCAGAAGGGAAAGAGGTTTGAGTGGACAGAACACTGTGAGAGGGCCTTTCAGACCCTCAAGGAGCGTCTCACAAGTGCTCCTATTCTAGCAGTACCTGACTAGACATTATATTTTGTGGTTTGCACAGATGCATCTTTGGATGGTATTGGAGTAGTACTCATGCAGGAGGGTCGGGTGATTGCATATGAGTCACGAAAACTTAAGACCCATGAGCTTAATTACCCCACACATGATTTAGAGCTTGCAGCCATAGTTCATGCACTCACGAGATGGAGACATTTTCTCCTTGGCCATCACTTTGAGCTTCATTCCGACCATAGCAGTTTACAGTACATCTTCACATAGCCAAATCTAAATGCTCGACAGAGACATTGGATGGAGTTCTTGTGTGAGTATGACTTTGATGTGCATTACATAAAAGGAAAGGAGAATGTAGTGGCAGATGCCTTGAGTAGATGGCGACACGAGATGATGGCTATGACAGTGAGTACAGACTTGAGGACTCGCATTTTACAGCGTTTGTTAGTAGATGATTGGTACTGTGAGGTTCAGAGAGAGTTACAGTCTCAACAGATACTTAAGGGAAAATATTCAGGGTACACAATGGATTCAGATGGTTTGTTACATCATAGAGGTCACATATATGTTCCTCAGAGTGGAGATCTACGGACAGTGATTTTGACAGAGGCACATAGGGCTCCTTATGCAGCACACCTAGGGGTGAAGAAGATGCATACATATCTTCGCTAGTTGTATCATTGGGCAGGAATGCGTAGAGATATTGCAGAGTTTGTAGCTCGGTGCCTTGAGTGTCAGAGAGTCAAGGCCGAGCACCAGCATTCGGCAAGACTTCTTTACCCTCATGAGATACTAGAGTGGAAATGGGACACCATATCCATGGATTTTATTGTTGGTCTACCATTGTCGTCACGTCGCCAGGATGCCATTATGGTAACAGTTGACAAGTTGACAAAAGTTGCTCATTTCTCTCTAGTACGGACCACTTACACGGCACCAGCAGTAGCGAGGGTATTCTTGGATGATATTGTCAGATTGCATGGGATTCCTCGCAAGATTATATCTGATAGGGTTCCAATATTTACCTCATCCTTTTGGCGGGCACTACAGCAGGCTTTAGGCACTCAGCTTAATTTCAGTACTGCATATCATCCGGAAACAAATGGTCAAACAGAGAGGTTTAATCAGGTACTAGAGGACATGTTACGTATGTATGCGATGGATCATCAGACTAGATGGAAAGAGTACCTTTACCTAGTTGAGTTTGCCTACAATAACAGTTATCATAGTTCTTTGGGTATGGCACCTTACCAAGCTTTGTACGGTAGGCCATGCAGGACACCCTTGAGTTGGGACAGGGTTGAGGACAGGGTGGTTATTGGTCCCAAGTTGTTACAGAACATGGAGCAATAGATGGTTTTGATCAGACAATGGTTACAAGAGGCTCAGGATCGACAGAAGATGTATGCTGACGCTAAGAGGTCAGATAGGATTTTTGCTATAGGCGATTGGGTTTTCCTGAGAGTGCGGCCTAATAAGAGTCTGATCCATTATGGAAAGGGCTCTAAGCTAGCACCTCGGTTTGTGGGACCCTTTGAGGTTTTAGAGCGGATAGGACCAGTTGCTTATCGTCTAGCCTTGCCACCTAGCCTGTCACGTATCCACAATGTTTTTCATGTTTCAGTTTTACGACGATATGTGCATGACCCGTCTCATGTGTTGGATTGGAATGCCTTACAGGTGGAGTCAGACGGCCAATTGGCGTTGGAGCCCATTCGCATATTGGATCACTGGACGTTGGCCCTTCGGGGGCGAGAGCTAGACCAAGTCAGGGTCCACTGGGACAAATATGATGAGGGCGCCGCTACTTGGGAGGACGCACAACAGATGAGGACCTTGTATCCTCACCTCTTCGAGGACTTCCAGGAGGAAGTCCAACCCTAGTGGGGGAGGATGTGAGATCTACCTTTTCATGCCAAAGGTTTTTATAATTCATGTTGTTGAACTGATAGTTTTTTATTTTTGGATACTTTGATACCTTGGAATCTAGTTTGTACATACAAGTGCTTTCATAGATATGCTATATACATACATGTTTGTCAATCTTTAGTGATATGGCTTTGTGATATTATGTTGATTATGGGTCTTACGATGATTTGAATTAATCTATGGTCTTGTTAATGTAGATTTGAAAGCATATACTAATGCAGTTTGGTATATATATTAGATTTGATTAATCTAATGATGTTGTTACTATTAGCTTACGGGCATATGAAAATATAATTTAATTTGTCGAAATTGATCTTGTTAATAATAAGCTAATTGTGTCACGAGATGAAAATAAGTGATGTGATGGGAGATTCTTTAAATGCATCCATATAGATGTCATGTTGCAATCTTTTAATTGGTTTTATTGTCATGATGGATTAACGTTGCAATTGAGTGTGCAGGTTAACATATGTCATGATGTTGAAGAAGTGTTGCTATGTGTCATGCCAGTAAGCATACTTCCTTATCGTCTTGTACCATGTCTTGAGTAGATGAATGTGGTAACATTTTAGACTTAAGTTTTGGAGTGACTTAAGGGGGGGTATTAGTTGTGTTTTGAGTTTCTTGATCCTAGGTAATAAAGTCAAGTCTTGGGGATAATTTTATGTATCTAAAAATTGATTTGAAGGTCATAGCCCTCCTTTTTGGAAGCACTTTCTTCTAATGACGAAATTAAAAGATAGGACAGATTTAAAAAGTGCTGACTCACAAAAGAGGGAGGTGTGTTCAAGGGGGGAGGCAACACTTGTCTCATGGAAAATGATCATGGTTTTTTTTCTTTCTTCTTGGGTCATAAGTAAGCCTGTCTTGGAAAGGAGAGGGGGACACTGATTATTTTCAGTTCAAATTCTCTGTTGTAATTTGTCCCTGGCTCCTTGACTGGAGAATAGAAATTTTGGAAGAGGGAGTTATTTCTTGTTTTGTCATTTGAAGAATCTACAGGTTAGTAATCCTACCCTCTCTGTGTTTTAAATTTTCTGGTATAATGTATGTAATTATGTTTTGGTTAGAATTGTGAAGGCTGTTATGGTCATCCTGAAAACTTCATGGAATTAAAAATCTTAACCCTCTAGTATCAATATTCTGGTAAACTAAATGTGATTATTTGGTTTGGTTAGAATTGTGTGAGATCCGTAGCTATTGTTTGGGGTATGGGAAAGTTGAATGGATCTCCATGGCTCCTGAAGACCCATTTTGTGAGGGGTCTGAGTGGGAGTGATGTCCAGGTAAGGGAAGCAATCATGTGAAAATCTGTTATATGGGTATGAGTACCCCAATTTTAGAACCTGGAATATGCAAATTTGTTGTTGATAGTTGGAAGAAGTGAGGAAGAGGATGAGGTGTAAATAGGTGGATCTGTGGTGTGAATTGAGGTAGTCAGTGGCTGTAATTTGCTCACAAATTCTATGCTTCCCTTCTTTCTGTAGATGTCCCCACTCCCCCTATGTTGGGCTCGTGAAGATGAGTCCTATGTGTGTTGCTTTGTATTGTCTGGGAATTGTAGTACAATTCTGCTGGGAAGCATTGTCTGGAAAAAAAAGAAAGAAAGAAAAGAACCAAAACAAAACAGGAAAAGGATAAGGTGGCCTCAAACAAAGCTTATTGAATATCCATGGGTACTGCCTTGTCTTGCTATTGTGAAATGTGTCTAAACCATGATAGGGAGTCTAAGAGTTGTGTTGTGTCCAGTTACCTTGGTTTCCTCTAGCTTGGGGGTGGGCTTTATATATGAGCTCCCACTGGTCAGAGAACACTGATGTGTGTGTTGTACAGGGTGAATGCTCTAGCTGGGTGAATGGAAGCTTCTTATTTTCTGATTGTTACTCCATGTGAAGGAACCGGATGCATTATCAGTGGGCATGTGCTCTTATGATAATTCTCTGGAAAGCTGTGATGTATATTCTGTAGAGGAAGAAAACATATATTAATAAGTCAATTAGCAAATGGATAACCCTCTCCCTTCTCTGCTATGCTGCCATTATCTTTTCAACTATACTGAGTCTGCTGATTTAGAAAGTAAATTTCTATTGTAATAAATTCTTTTTATTCTGTGCAGAATGAGGAAAAATAAATAAATTTAAGCTTGCTATTACTCCATCAAATGTGTAGTAATTGTAAAATGTTGCTGGATTAGTTAAAGCTTTGTTATAGAAATTAAATTAAATTCAAAGATCAGTGATTAGCTGTGAGAGGTTATTGCTGGAAGGTTTCCTTATATTATTTTGGTTGTACTGATAAATCATTCTGTTAAAAAAAACATCTATACATATATATATAATAAATATATTGACGTATGCAATGAAATTGAGGAATTGTTTTGTTGTTGGGTTGTTATTTCTATCTGTGCAATTAGATCTATAAGAGAATCAATTGAGGATGTTTTGTGTAATATGAATGAAGTATAGAAATATATGTACTGTCTTGGGTCTTCAAGTGAGTGCATCTAATTTGAACTAAATTATTAGTATGGATGGAATTACTGTATGGTTTCAAATTAAGGAACCCTCTAATGTATGATCATTTTCTGAAAAAATTACCTCTTTTATTTTATTTTATTTTTGAAGGCCCTTTCCAAATAACCTGGGACTTATTTTCCTGAGGAGCCATGAACAAATTCAAGAATATAATAAAATCGAAAAACACCGTGGGAGAAGGCTGGGAGAAGGCTGTAGAATTAAAGAAAAATTAACAAAAATAATAATAATAATAACATGTTGTGGTGGCCTGGCTCTTGAGAAGCCACAGCCCATGGGAGGCCATAACCTTCTCGAAGGAGACCTCCCTTCTCTATTACCACCAAAACTTATCCTCATTGGAGCTTTTCGTTCCAAGATTTCAGAAAAACAAAAGGGGACAACCACAATAAAATCTGTGCAATAACTTCTTCTCTAACGTCAGTCGCTCCCGTGCCCTTCTCTGTCCTGTGAAGAAAACAAGCAAGAATATCAAAAGCAAAGAATATGCTAGGGTTGCCTTTAAATACAGATTTTGGGGCACGATGGGTTACATCTCTTTTAATATTTAAAAATACATCTCTCAAAACATGTAGTAAAGCCAGGGAGGACCAGTTAAAGCTTCAATCCCCCAACCATAACCCCATCAATGGCCCACCTGAACTGCAATTTCTCCCCTGGGTATGCTCTTCCCCAGTGCCGCTTCCTGCTATAGTGTTGTGGAAACAATAAAAAGAACAAAGAAGATTTTAGGGCTGTAGAATGAAGCACCCAAGCTAGGGCAAGCAAACTAAAATATCAATAAGGAGCAAATAAAATAAAATAAGAAGTATATCATACTTCAAAATGGACGCAAAAAATTATAGTCTTTAGTTTATATTGATAGGACTCCATACTTACCATTTAAATAATCTGCACTGCCGCCGTGATTATTATCTTCCTAAAGAAATCGAAAGAAAAAGAATTATCTATTTGGATGAATACAATAATAGAGACTTATAAATTTCATAAGATCATTCAAGTAACCCATTAAAATTAGGCATATACATAATCTTCCTTGGAATTAGGAGATAGAGCGGAATATATGAGGGAAGGAAAAACGATAGTCACGTGAATGGAGATTTCTTTTCAATAAATCTAGTAAAATAAGTAGGGAATAAAACTCCCGTACTCTTAAAAGTAAGTGATGAAGGAAAAGAAAAATAGGGGAATTAGATTCCCATTCTCTTAAAAGTAACATATACTTTATAAACTAAATTTAGATTTCACCTTTCACATAAAAAAAAAGCTTAAGCTTTATTAATAGGAATGCATTAAAACTAAACTAAAATAAATTACTTTATTGCTTTCTCTTCCCTACTTTTAAGGGAATATAACAAAATGGGAGTTAACTATATTTGATGGCATATACTATATATATATATATATATATATATATATAGGTAGACACAAGTACATAATTTAATTAATATTAGATAAAAGGAAAATAATAAATAATAAAGGGATAATAAATTGATAAAATTAATAAAAACAAAAAAATTAGTTAATAGTTAAGGTAAATTATGAATATTTACTCACTCCCACAATTAGAACTTTCAAGTTCAAACATAAAGATAACAAATAAAATAAAGATTCATTAGTCAATCCTTAGGGCTTCTAGTAAATTAAGTTGATGATATTTATATGTTTTTACCATGTGAGAACCCATACCATGGAAATTCTAACAAAGACATTCACTTTATGTAAAGTTAAGTTAGCATCAACCTTTGGATTGGTAGTTAATGACCCTAACTTTATGCGCGATGGGCTTTACGTACCCATCTACGTCTACTCCTCCACCCAATCTCAATGACATCTCTTTAAGAAAACAATTGGGCATGAAAAATAGGGAAGTAGTAGTAGTAGACTCACCTAAGAAACTAAATCATGAATGTGCATTAAACACTGGTAGTAGTGTTAAGAATTAATTGCGCTAAAATCATGAATGTGCATTAAACAGTGGTAGTAGTGTTAAGAATTAATTCTGCTAAATCTATTAGGTTATAATGAATGTTTAAATTAATTGCGCTAAAATCATGAATGTGCATTAAACAGTGGTAGTAGTGTTAAGAATTAATTCTGCTAAATCTATTAGGTTATAATGAATGTGCATTAAACAGTGGTAGTAGTGTTAAGAATTAATTCTGCTAAATCTATTAGGTTATAATGAATGTGCATTAAACAGTGGTAGTAGTGTTAAGAATTAATTCTGCTAAATCTATTAGGTTATAATGAGTTAAAAAACTCTTCAATGGGTTACCTTGACACCACTTTGTGCGTCAGCCCCCAATGAGAGCCACTCCCCCTACTAACAACTAGAAAACCCAACACATCCAATAGGGTAAGCCACCTTGCACAAAATTACAAAAACCACAAGAACACACACATTAGGTGAGCCATGGACCATCTTGCTCACAAAATCCAACCATAATAATGAGTACGCAATGCAAGGCTAAAGAACCTCATGTCCACATCTCAAGTATAAAATCAATCAATTTTCAAAATGAAATAATCATGAAACCAAAACTCGGGCTAATTCCCCAAGCCTCTGGAAGTTTCTCAATAACCATTTGGCACAACAAACTCCCTCCATAAAACAATAACCAAAATCAGCTCAACATCAAAATCAACCACAATAACCAAAATCTTTGCAATATCAAACAATTGCGACAACAATAGTAAAATCAACTAATTCACAACTCAATTATAAAATCAATCCAATAAATCAACACCAAAAAGCAATTAAAACAACCATGAAATACTCCATAAAAGACATTGTCCCCACAATTCATATTCCACTTAAATTAATTAATAGAGCATTTACCACTATAATACACTTATACTAAGTACATAATGAATTCACAAAGCAAGGGATAATCTAATCTTTTCAATTATCTAAATACAAGTGAATCAATTTTTTTTCCCCTATTCATTTAACAATCATAACCAAAACAACCATGAAATACTCCATAAAAGACATTGTCCCCACAATTCATATTCCACTTAAATTAATTAATAGAGCATTTACCACTATAATACACTTATACTAAGTACATAATGAATTCACAAAGCAAGGGATAATCTAATCTTTTCAATTATCTAAATACAAGTGAATCAATTTTTTTTCCCCTATTCATTTAACAATCATAACCAGTAAACATCTCCTAACTTAAACATAATCCTATTTACTTTATTAAATTCTAAATATTAAAAACAATCACATAAATATTAATATCATACAAATATATGTGTATATATATATATATTTCATTTATTAAATAACATTATTTTTGCTTAAATTAAATAATCTATTCCTTATCTTTTTCCCTTACTCGAAATTAACCTTTCCCCTTCCAACTCACAATTATCTAATTACAAAATCCATCACTTCACTTATTCAAATTAAACCATTTATTACCATAGCAATTTCTACATAACAAATTACATGGAGAATTTACAATACAACCATTATTAAATAATCATAAAGAAATCAACATATATTAATTAACTAAAAGATAATCTAATTCATTTACTCAAACCAAACCCAATCCAATGTTCATTTCCCCAAATTAGAACAATCTTTCCCCTCTATTACCCAAATATAATATCATATATATCATTAAATAAATGAAAACGTATTATATTTAGCTTCCAATATTATAAATACATACCAATAATAATAAAAAGGAACTCATAATACTCTTAAATCAAATTGATATGTACAAGCATTATCGATATCCTTACCCTCATTTAAACATGATTTCCATGGTGGTAACCTTGCACGATCTCGAAATAACAATCAATATAACAATAATGCAAATGGACATATAAATAATGGGTTTAAGTGGATATGAACAGTCTATCATCATTTTTCAATTGCTTTTAAGGTTGGTTTAAGGGAAATGCGCTTGTAGCAAGGAAGAGGAAGAATGCATCATACTAGAAGTAAATGAGTGTATTTAAATGTTATAGAAATTCTAACACAAAGATTCCTCCAATGCGCTGCTGGGAAGATACAAGGCGAGGACTGATGAACAAGATATCTCAAAGAGATGACTACGATTGCAGAATATACACAGACCAACTAAACTTAATGGAAACTAAGTAGCCTGAAATCAAGGCTGAGGATACCATATCTGATTTCAAACCTTTCTTTTATCATTGGCGGTAATAATTTAAGCTATTAAAATTCCATCATGCTTATTGGCAACGATATAAACTCTCTATTCTTCAATGAAGATACTATTGTTAGCTTAAATATTGATAAAAGCATAAGTATGAAAACCACTGGATAATGCATTCGCTGCAGAGGAAAAGCAAAAGGTATATGCCACAGTGAAAGAAGAAATGACAGAGCCAAAATGAAAGCTTGGGAACAGGGTATGCGCGTCCCTCTAAGATAATTGTTAGAGGAATTTTGTGCGATATTGTAGTTGCTACTGCGCTAGTAGACGTAGATGCAAAATGTGAAAGTGTGAACAAGGCATGCGGATTTTTTGACAGAATCCCACAAGAGATGCCATCTCAAGAAATGCGATGATTGCAGAATGGGCACAAAACAAATTTTGCAAGGAAGCTCTCAAATCTTCGATTTAATGAAGCACCTTGACATTGAAAGCTTGCTTATGTTCTAAGAGCATGCAACTACACAGGTTTAGCAGATGAGGGCTGTGAATACTTCACACATCAGTATCCTTAATGCATTACATATATCGTTGATCTTTAGGTGTTCCTGGATAACCTTCATGCGCGCACTGGCTATCTTGGAGACACCCTATCTTACCACTAAGATGCCATTAAGCTTGTGTACTCAGAGAACTCTCAGATGGATGGACCATATTTTCTTTAGGTATGATGAAGTCCATAGGCTGCCCTGGATTCTAATTGTTATAAACAACTTAAGAAAACTTGTTATAGAAAATGGTTTGCAGTGGCATTAGAGTTGCGTGAGACTATGGCTCGATGATTCTACCTATAAGCCGAGAGTAATTACGCAAGATTAATGCTTTATGTTTTCCTACTAGATGAGAGAATTTGAAGTTGGTTGCAGCTCCATGAAGGATAAAACAAAAGAGGGCGTTAGACCCCTGAGTAATGCCTATACCCATGTACTGAATGCTTTAAACAAAAGGCTAAGAAGATTAGAAGTAAAGATCGATTTCCAAGCTCTCACGATCCGCGCCAACATTGGGAGTTAAAAGATTCCTATTTAATGTTCAAATCAAGTGAATGGATGCTTAAGGAATCAGAAACCTTCGTGAAATAATACATACAATAATTGAAAAGGCTGAGCATGAATAAAATTTTAATCCAAGGGGAAAAGTTGATGGTCCGATTTAGCACTCTGCCTACGACCGAATTAAAAAGTGGAAGGATATATGTTAAAAGGGGAATTAAATTACACCACCCAAACTATATCTTCGTTCGAATGCTGTGAAAACTCTTGTAACACCATTACTTTGCAATATTTATGTTGAGAGCAAATGCGAAAACCCAAAACAAGGTAGAAAAGATACATACCGTGAAGGATAGTGGAAGCACGTGAAGTTGCCTTTGTCTTCTTCCTCGTAGTTCAGCTCTATTTCATGTCGGAATCCTTAGAAGAATGCAAGCACCGTACCAATAATGGGTTGAGTGACATTATGAGTTATCAATTGGGCACTCAATATTTCGAAGAGTAAAAATCTGAAAATTCTTCTGATCAGCGTGCCCCCACTGACACAGAATTCTTCCATCATTCATACCCTTCTAACTTCTCTAATCAACTCAATTCAAACCTTCAAACCATATAAGAAACCCCCAAGAACCAAGAAGCATTCCTAGAAAAAGAAAGCAAGATTAGTTTTCAGAAGCATTCCTAGAAAAAGAAAGCAAGATTAGTTTTCAGAGTGTGCAAAAAGCCCCCTTTCTTTTAGCCAAAATAACCAATTTATTTACCACTTTCCCAATCTCTGTTGCTGCATGCACTTCTTTAATTTAATTATTTTATTTTATTTCCCCACTACCGTCAACTACCTCATTAACCATATCTTATTATTTGCATACAATAAATCAACAATTAAAATATTTAATTTATTAATTTAATCTTTCATTTTAATTTTGTTTGCACCCACTATAGTTAATATGTATTTATTTTAATATTTCAATATTAAGACACAAACTTTATTTATTTAAACTTAATAAATGTATTATCAATATTTTCATTTATCAACACCACAAACATATTAAATTATTTATTTTAATTATTAGTTCCTGCGAGGGAACTATAGGCACGACCAAACTTAACTGGTTATTATTAATTCTCTTTTTAACCAATGAGAGCTCAAACATTTTTTCTATTTGATTTTTTTTTAATCTATTATCAATGTATACATGCCAATTATATAACAAAACATATTTCAAAATTCAATTCTCTTCAATCTAATTGGTAGACAAATTTCACCCGATATAAGCGATTAATGCGCTTCCACTACTTCCATTACTTGTTTATTAAAGTTATTCTTTAAATAAAATTAGTGTCTTAGACATCTTTTACATTAATTTTTCTAATATTAGGTAGATTAGTCTATAAATATTAAAATCAAAATTTATGTCCATGTTTTTATATAGTAAAAAAATAGTTTACTCTTAAGTGAATAAATAACTATGTGTTGTTCTCCCATTTATTCACTTTTCTATAAATAGATATTAATATTTAATATTTAAATACATCTATTTATCTATTTAAACAAATCTATAATAAATATAAATTTGATACACAATTTATTTCATTTATGAGAGTTATTCTTTATAATAAATATAAAAAATTATTTACTTGTTTATTAAACTTATTCTTTAAATAAAATTGGTGTCTTAAACATCTTTTACATTAATTTTTCTAATAATAGGTAGATTATTCTATAAATATTAAAAAATATTTTTTATTAAATGAATGTACTATCTTAAGTTATTAAAAGCAAAATTTATATCCATATTTTTATAAAATAAAAAATAGCTTACTATTAAGTGAATAAATAAGTATATGTTATTTTCTCATTTATTAACTTGTCTATACATAAATATTGATATTTAATATTTATTTCATTAGGTCAAAGACATTTTACAATGCCATTTGGGTGTGTTCAGAGAAAAACTCTACCTTAAATCAAGGAGAGTTCTTGAAATCATCACCCTTTATTTTTTTTAATGTCAATCTTCAAATTTTAAGAAAAACTAATTTATTTTTTAATATTTATTGTATGATAAATAAATTAAAAGCTCTTAATAACCTCTCCATATTAACACATCCACTAAACACATAATTATTTGCATTTAAACTAAAAGCTTTTAATAACCTTTCCACATTAACACATCCACTACACAAGGCATCAGTGTCCTTAAATCTCTCAAAAATCAATAAATCATTACCCTACAGCTGGATAGATTAAATCTCCCACAGGTTGTGCCATTGGTAAGATCTAATTGTACTCAACTTTCTCTTAGTAGATTTTTTTAATTAAATTTGAGGATATTTTATACATTTGAGGATGAAATCAGGTGAAAAACAATATGCTAACATGAATTTCATCAAAAGTGAATAGCAGAGTTTGCAAGAATTCATAGGGAGATCCTTTAAAAACATTGGAGTTATTTCAAATTGGTGAAAATTTACAATTTTGAGGGCATTGCACTCTTGAGTGTGTTGAATGTAGTATTGCATCCAATGCCAACACATTTATCATGTTTGATTAAGTTTGAACCTGAGGTGTTGTTTTCAAATTCTTCATCACTTGAACTCATTCCATCTGATATGTTGGTTAATATTTTTTCATATAATTTTCTTTTTAAAGTATGTCTTATCATTCCAGCTTAATGTTTTTATTGTTTTGTGGTTTTATTTATTATTATTATTATTTTTTAAATCATTCATAATATTTATCACAATAAATGGAACTTAAATGAGGATTCTGTATTAATTTTTGATAAATTTTTATGTTGCTCTCTATGAGATTGTAGGCCATTTTATTAAGGTCTGCTATTGTTTATTTATTTATTTTAATAATATTTTTTGTCATTTTGTTATAAGATTATTGTCATCATTGTGATGTTGTTATGTTCTCCACAGTTTGTATATGATATTTATTTTATTGTTATGTAGGAGGCTGGTCTGGAATATTGTGCAGTTTCTAGGCTATTGACTTGCAAGATGTATATAACACACTTAGTCCTAATAATACTGAGAATGGAATGACTCAATGCCTCAACCCAAAAAATCTGCTTGGTACAAGTTAAATAATAAAAATACTGAGATCTAATGGACATGATAAGCCTTACAACTCTAACTCAGGGTAATTGGCCTAAGAACTTATAGATGTTGTACTTAGTAACTTTTATATCTTTAGTGTCTTTTAGGGGACATGTATTTAATGCGATGTGATAAAATATTTGCAACTGCTTTACCCTAGTGGGCTTTGGTTATTTGATTTTTTAGTCCATAAATTAGATCTTGATATAATTTAGCATAGAGTGGTACAGTAGCAACATTTTGGATCTTGGTGAGCTTTGACTGGACACAACTCAAAAAAAATTTCCAATTGGCTTGTGTGTTAAGCTGGAACTAGAGTTGAGAGTCCTTGTTTGGAACTCTAGCTCTCTCTACCCTTGTTCCCCTTGTACCCTACCCTTAGGTCTAAATCTATCACAGGCTTTGTCACCAATTAGATGCGCCTTCCACCAAGCAGGTACTTATCATTTGTGCCATTGCTAAAATTTATCAAACACAACTAATTAAAACATAACATTTCTATTACTATTTGGTAGGAACTTCGCTGCCCTGCAGCTCTTGTTAAAATACCTTTAACATTAATAACTTTATTTTAATATAATAATAATCAATCAAAGCACTAATCAACCCAATATAAATCAAATGAATGAAATATGAAGCATTGTCAAAAGCAATACCAACTAACAACACTAACAGGGTGAATCGTGGAGGGGCACTACAAAAGTAGATATTTGAAACTTATGATTAGGACCACTACTTACTAGATACAACAAAAAATATGAAATACTTGTGCCTACTAATTTTATTTATACTTAAGATTAAAAAATATGAGACCTACACATTAATATTTTTTTTAGATAGTTTTGTGGGAATTCAAAGAAGGTCAACTTCATCTTCTATTCTACACTTGACAATAAATTAACAAAATACACACACTACTAATATAGATGATATAGAACGTGAAATTACTTTAGGATCTACTCTACATGTTCTAATTTGGTAAAGGAAAAGGGATAGGAGGATAAAGGTTAGGAAAGGATAGGGTTAAATAAATAAATAATAGTATTTAATACATCATAATATTGTTTGTAAGTGCATTCATAAGGGGTGAAGGTTTCACTAATAGTGGTAATTATTTTTTATTGGTAAAAATAATTAGTTATTTATCAACATTATTTTACTATTTTAATGGATACATATTTTATTGTGGGAAGGTACAAATAGGTGAAAAATTCAAACATGATGTTCAAGTTGGTGTGGATATTATTTGGATGTTATGCCAACTAAAAGGGACCTTTGCATGGGCTATTTTTAGTTAGTCACGACATGTTGTAAGAGAATCTCCTGTTGTTGGGATACTATGACAATCTAGGTGCCCATTATATAGAGTTTACTATATTATAAATTTATGATAGGCTACATGTAGGAGTTGTATGGATTTTTACCGTGGTATTTTGGAATCCTATTTTGTCCCATGGTAGTGTCTTATGGTGGTATTTTAGGCCTCCATGAGTCTATATATTGAGGGATTGAGATGAAGACATATAGATGTAATTTTTATAGGTAAATAGACGTAAATGGATTCAAGACACAAAAGGAGTGAAGGAAGATTATTCCTTTGTACTCTTTTTCTGAAGATAATACAATCTTGGTTTATTTTCCTTGGTGGATTTTTTTTCCAAAAGGGTTTCTCAATGTTACAATGTTATGTGATTTTTTCATGCTGTTGTTGATTTATTATTTATAAATTTAATTCCATAATCTCCTTTTGGAATTCTATAGTTAAGTAGTATTTACATGAATGAGGTTTTCATGAACATTAAAAATTAATTTATTTGTAAACTTGTTTTTAAATTTCTATTTGTAATAGTTTTACCTTTTATTCCCAACATGAAGGAGTGCCAAAGATGAGTGACATGCTAACTTAATTTATAGCACACAACCAACTCTATTGTGGATACACACATTCTTATGGAAGGAGGGCCAAAGATGAGTGACATGCTAACTTAATTTATAGCACACAACCAACTCTATTGTGGATACACACATTCTTATGATAGGGTTACCTTAACTTATATAACACAAAATTTAAATTCTAAACAAAAGCTAAGTAGTAGTAAACAAAAAATGCTAAGCAAACTCATATTCCAACAAACTAGTAGACTATGACCAATTAAGTCTTTAGTACAAAAAGAAAAAAAAAACATTCTATACTAGAAAGCTAAAAGATATTTATAAGAGGGGATAACCATCATTTGTACTACCACATGAACCTTTTTTGTAATTTCAACCAAAGGAACTCACAAACACTTTACAAAAGAATGGAGAAGAAGAGAGGTGGATAGATGTTTGAGGAGTTGCAACATCTATTAGATAATTCTCAACTGATATAATATTAGTGGACGAAATGTGACACACCCAAGTAGTTATAGAATTTGGCCACAATCAAATGGAACCATGATGGCCTCCTTTACATGCATGTTTTAATGCATGGAATAAAAACAATTCTATTTTTACTTAAAACTAGTTTTTTGAATGAATTACCACATTTTTGTAGTGCAATACACTCATAAATGTGTCATTGCCACATGTGCCACAACATGAGTCAATATACATGAAAGACACATGTTGATATCAAGTGAATATTGGGAGATAAAGTATTTATTTAAGAAATTTGTACGTTTGGACATCTAGATAGAATAGAGAGTATACCTAGTTGGGGTTGTGTCCTAGGGATAAGGACTCAAAGGAAATAATAGGAAAAAAACCAAATAATATATTTTCCTAATAATAGACATCATTTAACCACATTGAAAATATTAATTAAAGATAATGCTAGTATTGAAACACCTTTAATTATTACTTGACACACATTCATTAAGTCTACTAATTACTTATTATATTAATAATATGAGGTTAATTAAATGTCATAACCCACCCCATTATTATGTTTAACATTAATATACCCATAGGTATGAATTAATATAATTTGATCATTTGTATAATACAAAAAAAAATTCTTTCACATGCTATACTATAATATAAAATATTTAAACATAAGATTAAATGGATTATTAATTTCAATAATTAAATTATTAATATTACACATAAAAGAAAGCTATAAAATTACCAATAGTCATGAATTAAACTCATTTTATGGATCCTAGACAATACAATCCTCACCGTATTTTTAACTTTTTAATTGAATATACTTCTGTTAAAATAAATATTTTAATTGAAATGAATAGATTTTCTAATTGAAGGAACATTAAATCTTATCCAGTAGATGGGATCTAGACCATCAAATTTAAGACATTTCGAAAAGTTAATCAAATATAAAATAATTACTCATAAAAGGACTTTCATCACATTTTCACTTTTTTAAGGTTAAAGATGAAGGAGAAGGATTGAATGCCAAGTTTTTATCAAGTCATGAATATAAAGTTTTTCCATCTCTTTTTATTTATTTTTTCTATTTATTTTCAACAAATATTTGTAATTTTTAAGTCTTTCTTACACACATTATATATATACAAAACTATACGATGAAAAATTTAAAACTCTAACTATATTTATTTTAATACATGCTAATTTATTAATTTTTAGAAACATATATTTTAATAATAATATGATTTTTTTATATGATCTTTTTTTTCTAAATGTGAAGGGTTTACTTGGGAGAGTTTATTACATGATACATACAATAATCTTTACATTTCTATTCTTATATAAATTTTTTTCTCAACTTGATAAATGAAAAATTCATTTTAAAATAGATATATGTATATACATAAATATTTTTATTAAAAATTTGGCTCATAAATATTCCAACAATCGCTTGGGTTTAGAATAAAGAATTCAAATTTACATATTTAATAGTTTAAAGTTGAAATATATCTTTCTATTCCCTCATATGAACTTGTCTACAAATTTCTTGTTCTGTGTTTGTATACTCACAACATATTCTAATGATTATTTCAAATCACCTTCCTTTTTTGTTTATAATTGTGAGATTTACTAAGTAGCCTACCAGGAATCTAATGACTGAAGGAAAAAAAAAACCAGAAATATGAGGAGGAATAAACTATATTCCTCTCAAGAATGCAAAGCTATATTCAGCTTGAGAAGTGAGAATTACAAAGGAAATTCCTTGGTTATATAGGCCAAGGGGAGATATAGATGCAACCATATTATGGCAAGTGTTGGCATCCTATGAGGTGTGACAACCCATGTCAATAAAGGCTCAACCACCTTATCCCTATGTAAAGTTAAGCTAGTGTGAAGAGGACTTTAGTGGAGAACTAGCTAAGAATGAACTAGTTAGATAAAGTACCCCTTTCACACTAACACCCCCCCTTAAGTGCAACTTAGGGAGAAGTATACAATGCAAAGATGAAAATATGGGTCCTAGCTACTAGGCTTGATGAGGTACCCATGTACATAATAACCTCTCAATGATAAAGAAGGAGAAAACCTAGTGGGAAAAAAATCCTGCCCATGAGAGGGTGAATGAAGAAGGTCTAAGTGACCCCCCCAAAAAAGATGTGCCACACCCCCAAGAGAGACCAAAGATGAACATACTTGCTCTTAGTGAAGGCTTTGGTGAATATATTTTCAACTTGATTTGCTGTAGGAGAATATCGCAAATCAACGACCTACTCTTGAATTAGCTCCTAAAGAAAATGCATATGGATCTCGATGTGTTTTTTGCATTGATGATGGACCGGATTCTTCGAGATATGGATGGCACTCTGGTTGTCACAATAGATGACTGATGGCTTCTGAAAGGTGATGCCAAGTTCAGTGAGGATATTTTAAAGCCAAATAGCCGCAGTGGCAGCATTGACAGCTCCTCGATACTCAGCCTCAGTTGAAGAAAGAGCAATGGCATGTTGCTTCTTGCTCTACCAACAAATGGGGCCAAAACCACAGTGAAACCCGCATCTAGATGTGAACTTGTGATCATCAATATCACCTATTGACCCAATCAGAATCTATGTATCCAAGTAAGTTTGAACTCATGCCTACTGCATAGTGAATCCCATACCGATGAGTGTCGTGGATGTAGTGCAAGATGTGTTTGGCAGCTTTCCAATGAAGCTCATGTGGTTTCGTCATGATTTGTGAAACAATGCTAACTGTAAAGGAAATTTCAGGGCGAGTATGAGTCAAGTAGATGAGGCTACCAACAAGTTGATGATACA
>VDFB02270651.1:267409521-267477864 GCA_007258455.2 Sequoia sempervirens
TGCTGAAGTCCAGGAGTAGCCTTTTATTGTTTTGTGTTTCACCATAGCCTTCTGCCGTCGATGAGATATCATATCGAAAACCAAATGTTATATCGATATGCAATTCCTTAATGTGCTTTTCCATTCACCGAGACACGAACATATCTCTCATCGATGCAATCCTTTCATTTTGTTCACAGTCACCATAACTCAATAGTATCAGAGAGACCTCATGTAGACTTCATCCTATTTCACCAAAATTCATCATTTACCTTGGGTTGCCATGACATAAATCATCTCTCACCGACAAGTCTATCTGTCCCAAAGTATGTCGCTGTAGCTTCCATCCGTCGGGGAGACCTCTTGTAGATCATCCAATGCTTCACCGAAGGTCTTCAATCATCCCCACGTCGCCGAGACCGAGAGAAAGTCCTACCGAAAGCAACCCATATATGAAGTTGGTGAGACACATTGAACTCGTTGTGACATGATGCCGATAACCCATACTCATACCGAAAGGTTCCCTTAAACGCCGGTCGGTGTGACAAGATGATATCGCTAAGACCTTTCAACAAAAGGAAAAACTCACGCCGATGCACTGCCAAATACCGGTCAGTGAAACAAATGGAAATCGTTATGACCCTTCGCCGAAGCCACCACAGTCTTACTAAAAACATATTCGAAGCAAATCCAAGAGTAAGGTTGGCGAGACCAAAGGTCACTCGCCAAGACCTTACAGCGAAAACCATGACTCCTCCCGATATGCATCCAAACTCGCCGGTCGGTGTGACAAAATGAAGTCGCCATGACATTACACCAAAACAATATGTTGGGCCGATAAGAAACCACTGTGTTCAAGTCAGTAAGACAAATGATATTTGGTAAGACACCACCCCAAAAGCCATAACACATGCCGATAGGAGCCTCCATGGTCGCCGAAACAACATGGATGCAATGCCGATAACTGTCAACAAACAAATGCCAGTCGCCACAACAGAGAACATGTCATGTCGATACACCTGAAACAAAATATTTTAGCAGTAAAAACATAATGGGTCGGGGAGACCCAAATAAACTTATGCTGATAATGACCAAAGTGTGAAAAATGTAGACATGGACGAATCCTATGGGGCAGTATGGGCAGAATGTGGATAAAGCACCATGAAAATGGGGGAAATGTGGCAAAGGTAAACCTTACATGGAGGCTCAGGGGGTATAAAAATATGCAAAAATCATCAGATTTTAATAGTTCCAACAACTTCTACTGTGATTTTGAAGGGTATATTCAGCCACATGAACTCATCATGAACACGGCTCAAGATGTATCTCACCCATTCATTTTCCTCAAATACAATAAATCTTGCAAACTGCACAAACTTCTTCTCTTCTAGGGTTTGAAATTCTGGTTTTACAATAAAATCTTCTCCAACTATATGATGGGAGTACAAATTCATTATTTGAGAGGTGCCTAACTCTTCAATGTTCGCATGAATATATGCCCTAATATCCTATGTGTGCAAAAATCCATACGACATAGATGAAAATGCTCCTAAGGGTTCGGTCTCAACAGATTTGTAAGGGTGTCATTTAAACTTAGGACGGGGTCTATCCTTGACCTCTACAACCAACGGAGTGGCCATGATTGCAAATTCAAAAATTCACAGGCTTTTCCAAAAAAAATACCTTTTCACCAGATTGAGGTTCGATCGTAGATTCTTCTTCGCACTCTGATCTTCCTATAATTTAGAAAAGTTCACTCCAAGGCTTCTTCAAACTGCTTTCCTTCAAAATGCAAAGTGACAAATGAAGGATAGGAGTGGATTTTTATCATTCACACAACTAACCCTTTTTGCTGCAATAAATGCCTTAACCCTAGTACACTCGGTTACACTGTTTCATGCATAGAGACAAATAAACCTTCTGTGGATCTTTTATATTGCATAATACCTTCTCAAATCAGTTGAGCAACATCTAAAAAGCATTTATTCACCTACTGGATGGTTCCACATTCCAGTACCAATTGCCTACAGGGGGTTAATGGATTTTTTTGATAGCTCCCCCTAGGCCAAAGGCCTAAAACTAATTCCCAGAGGAATTTCCAGAAGCAGATTCTAGTGTAGGGACATTTTCTTCAACAAAGGGTTCCTTCTTCACCCATTTCTTCTGCATCTACCTCCTGATCACATCTATAGTGACTTTCCTTTTTCCTTTAACATCCTAATGTGTATTCTGTCTTACCATACCTCTTCTGTTCCAATAGAATCTGGCAATATGCCCAACTTTTTTGCAGTTGTAACACACAACATTTCTCTATTCAGACCAACTGTTCCACTGATTTTTCCTTAATCTGCATTGGTTAGCAATATTCCCAAGTCTATTGCATGCATAGCATCTGACATCTATATGAAAGTTATTCATCACAACTCTACATTTATTTGATTTATGACCAAACTTGTTACAATTAAAGCACTGACCTAAGAATGGTGATCCACTTTGATTCATCCTGATTTTGCACTGAGAGGAAATATGTCTGAACCTATTGTAGGTAAAATAGTAACCATTGAATCTCTGAGCATATGTTTGTCTCACCGGATTCCTTCTAGCTCCATTCATCTGATTTCCTTGTCAGAATATTCCTTGTCCAGAATTCCTTTGTCCAGATCCGGAACTTCCACCTTTCTCATAGCCAAGACCTCACTTGTCACCATTAGTCCTCTGACCTTTAATCAGTTCATCAAGCTTGGTTGAACTGGGTTTGAATTTTTCTTTGTACTCATTTGCAACAGTAAGTTCATCTCTGAGATCATCAAGCTATTTTTCAAGCACTTCCTCATTGTTCTTAGATTGTTCCAATTCATTCTCAAATCGACTGCATTGTTCAGATTTTTCTTTCAAAGATTGAGCAAGCTTTTCTTCATTTTTATTTCTATCTTCAAACTCTTTGGTCATTTTCATCATGATAGACTCCATCTCATGCTTTAGGGCAACATTTTCTTTGGAAAACTTTTCACACTATTTTGTTTTCTCCTTTAAGGCATGACTGAGTTGTTCATCTTCCATGCTTTTGTTCTTCTGCTTGAGTTGATCAAATAATTCTTTTCTTTTCTCTCTTGATTCATTGATTTTTTCTTTCAATGACTATGAATTTTTCTACATTTTCAAGATTTTCCTGTAGTTCTTGGTTGTCAGATTTTGACTAGTCAAGATCATCCAGGGCCACCATAAGTTGTTGTTGAAGACTGCTTGTATCCATTGATAACACTTTCCAAGATCTCCCCAAGCTATTAGACTTCTTTCAAGGAACTCGCTCTCATACCAATTGTTGGAAACAAGCAACACTGAGAGGGGGGGTGAATCAGTGTTCTGCAAAAAATAACTTTATTATTTTGATCTTTAATCCACTTAGAACATTTAACCAAAAGTAATATGCAGAAACACAAAGCAAACAACCACAACACCATAACACAAGAATTTTTATGTGGAAACTCTATTAGGGGAAAAACCATGGTGGATGGCCAATCCACAATAAGTTTTGAGTATACCCAAAAGAAAGATTACAAAATGGGAATGCACTTGCATTGAGACACACTGCCTAGAGCTCATTGCTAAAAATAGGAAGGAAATTACTACCTTACAAAGATTTAGATTAGATCCAAGAGAATGAATTGAAAGATTAGCATCTAAAAATTCTTGATTATAGTTCCATTTAGGCTCTAATGTCGATCCTTTGTCCTTCTGATTGATACTAAACTTCCACTCTACTCTGCTCTGATTCGTACCACAAGATCTTTATGCGCAAGTGAAACTGCATAAGAAATCACTCTAACATTCTTCAGATATTCGTAACACACATCGACGCACCTTCTTCATATCATAAAGTGAGATAATCGATCATCTATATATATCTGCGACTAGGGATTTAATAGCTACAAGTCGGCTTAATAAGAATTAGAAATATTTGCAACTTGTCAGCTCAAATCATAAGTAAAATTCAATGCACATCCACAACAGTCGGCTATAGCTTAGCTTGGGCCCAAAATATAATGATTAAACATAAATATATTCAAATAAACATTCCTTGAATATCCACAATATATTTTAACAACTGAGTCGTCCCCAAAATATAGATAAACAAAAAATTACCAACTGGATCTCCAAACTTACACAAGGCTTGGTACAAGGTACTAAATGTTTTGGATAACATAAGAAATGTACTAATGAACTTCTCGTGATATCCACAACTCAAAATAACAACTGGAAATCTATAAGTGAATCAATGATCACCAAAATGTCGGATGCTCTGTTCTTCCTGACTGACTTCAATCTGACTACCAGTGGGAGAAAATGGTGTCAGGTGGATCTGATTACCAACTAGGGTTTCCATTAAGGACAACACCAAAGCATAACTACAGCGTCTCTTGCCAATAGATCCAACCGTCAGATATTCAATTATAATACCTTTTTAGAAAGCTCTTGAGAAATCTAGAAAGTAGGGCCTAAAGGCCAACTACTTTTGTTTTCCACCAATTTTCAGGCCCATTCAGAGCCTCTAAGTGCCTCAAAATTGACCCCGAAGATTTTACTAGGATTTTTTAAAATTAAAATTTTAATATCTTTCAAATGACAAATGGAATTGAAGTGATTTCTTCGCCATTGGCTTCAATTTACCATTCTGGAGGTTTGTGTAAGATTTCATGTCCAACTGTGTGTAAATGCAATCTTACAAAAATAGTAACCCTGCCAAATTTAGCCCTTATTAAAAAGAAACAACATTTTTTTGGGTGATGCAAGATTACTCTTACACCCTGGATGCTCCTGCATCAAAACCATTGGGTTCTCAAATTACATTCAAGGTTATAGATATATTCATCCACCATCCCAAACTCCATCTTATTTTGTGCCTCCTTAATTCTTTCCCCCAGGGATTTTTTAGTTTCAAAAATATTACCAAAGGTAAGCTTGTTCCAGCCCTTCATTCTTTCTTTAATTATTCTCAATTTATCAATAAGACAAAACATAGGGGTTCCAGTTGAAGGTTCATTCCACCATTTTTCAACAAGGCCAACAAAATCGAGATGTAGGGTTACATTATTTCAAATCTAAAAGGGAAAGGACCTTTAACTGAGTCAACATTTCTCTTTAGCAAGATAACATTATGATCAAATCCTATTCTTGGGAGGGAAAAAGAGAAAGGTCCTAAGAGATGTTCCAATTGGAGGAAACCAAAAATCTATCCAATTTGACTTGAATCAGCTGGAAACCAAAAATCTATCCAATTTGACTTGAATCAGCTGCTTATCAAGCCTCCTATTGGACCAGAAACTAGGTTCTCAGAAGGGGGACATCATATAACCCCACAGAGTTGAAGAAAGCAGATAACTCCATCATACTTTCAAAATAGTCTACAATTCCTCCCGACTTTTCTGAAGGTAGAAGCAGAGAGTTGAAATCTCCTCCCAGCATCCAAAATTCCTTCCTACTCATTATAATGTACCCCAAAAAATACCAATGCAATAATCTTTCACGATGGGAATTAGGAGCATAAACATTAATCATATTCTATTTTTCAGTGGTAATGAGGTCTTCAAAGGAAACCATAAGAAAATTTTTTGCCAAAGAAACCCATAGAACCTTTAAGTTTCGAAGGGTTCAATAGAGTAACAATACCCCCTAAAGCACCATCAGCCTCACTCAAAAAATAATTAGCCCTGGGACAAATATTCAAAATGATTTTATCAAAAATTTCCCTCTTCATTTTAGTTTCCTGAAGTAACAAAACATCAACTTTGTTATCTAGTAGGAAGGTTTTATCCAAAAACTATTTATAGGGACTATTAAGGCCCCTAATATTCCAAGATATAATCTTCATAACAAAGATGCAGGCAACTAAATCCCCAGAAATAGAGAGGGAGGGGACACAACCACCCTTACTTCTTTTTAGACTTCGGACCTGCAATTGAGTCCAAATTCTTTTGTCTTCCAGAAGCCACATCATGCACAATATCTTTATTCCTTGTTTCCCTCTAAGAAGGTCTTCCCACCTTATTTGCTCCACCAAAATCCAATTTCTTTTTTCTTTTTTGACTTACTATTAGCTAGAATCTAGTCTTCATCGGCCGCCTCATCTAAGGGTGAATATGGAAACCCAAAAATAGCCATTGACTCCTTGATATTTATCCCTTCCTTCTGACCAAGTGTTTTTTCCAAATATTAGTGTAGAACGAGCTTCACAAGGGAGTGTTCAACTTTCTTCACTTCTTCATCAGTTTCCTTCAAGATTTGTTAGGCTTCTAGATTAATTTTGTTGTCCTCACAAGAGGCCACTTCTAAACTTTCCCTACACCTCTTGTCTTGGGACACAAGTGTGGGGACATCGTGGGCCACTTCCTAAGACTTAGAGATACCAATCTCAAGGGAAACCACTTTCAAGGGGTTCAACCTACTACCATTGAGTTTAGGAACATCATCCACATCCTTTGGTTCCATTGTCATAGACTCAGGGCACGACACCTCACTAGACACACCTTTAGGCCTCTTATTACAAGATTCAATTAGATGGCCAATTTTTTTGTAAGATAGATAAAATATTCTAGCATTTTCATATTCTATGGGTTGAGACCAGCTTCCAAATTTTGATTTCAAAAGCATCGAAGTAGGTAGAACAATGTTAATAGCCACATTAACACATATCCTGGCAAACACTAGTTGAGACTTTTCTTGGGTTATCTTATCCATCACCAAAAGGCTTCCACAAGAGTTAGCAATCCCCTTGAGAATTCCAATATCCCAAAATTCAAGAGGTAGTCTAGGTAGGCATACCCACATAGGAGTAGTAACACCTAAGTCAACAAAAGGGTCAAAGTCTGACTTCCACTTACAAAAGGAAAGGAAGTTCTTAAAACCAACATAAAATTCCCAAGGGCCATTGGTAAGAATCTTTAACATGTCCTCATAGATAACAAAGAAGAACATGAAAATACCTTTGGGCATAAGATAAATGAAAACATTGCCTTTTAGATTCCAAACAGAGACAACCCAGATCCTTACCTGCTCAATGTTCAAACGGTATGCCAAGAATTTTCCCACCAATGATAGCTTGAGGCCATCCATAGCTTTCATCATCAACACTTCAGGGACATCAATTTCCCAACCAATCACTGAACAAGAGGTAGCTTTTGCATTCATCCTACCCAAAGTTGGCAAGAAAACGCCCAACAATTTATCTATAAAAGAAGCAGGTTCTTCTTTGGAGAAAAAGGATTCCAAGCCCAAGGATGGGGATAGTGGTTCTTTGCTAGTTGTACCAACTTCTAGAACAACAAAAGAAGAAGGGGTAGTGGTAGCAAAAGGAGTACCAACACGAGGAACACCATTTTTATAAACAACATAACTCAGTACCATGCTAGGCTTGGGAGAAACATTCCAGGATAGGGGAGCCTTGTTGGACCCCCCGCTCAACTGACCCATGTGATAGTCAAATGAAGAACATAATGCTAAAAATTCAAAAAACCAAGGGAGCGAGAAAGTTACAAAGCATAGCCAAAGATACAATACATTCATGTGATTGTTGATTAGATTGGAATGGAACTGATTCCAATTGTTGAGCATTCTTATAACAAAATTTTCATTTTTGACAAATCTTAAATTGATACAAATGTAAGCAACATTCTAACTTTTTTTCATTTACTATCTCACCTCATTTAATTTAGGTCAAATTAATTTTTGATTATTTTATCATTTACTTAGACAACTAAATTAATTTTAAAGTGTGTTCTTGTAGAAGAATAATCACACCACTTAGTTAGTATGTGCTAATTAAATAAATGTATTCAATTAACATACAAATTAAATTAGATGTTAGAGTTGAGATTGATCATAAAATTAAATGCTCAATAAATAAATAAAATAAAATAATAAATTGCATAGGTACTTAACTTTGATTTTCATCCAAAAGACTCTATCCAAGTATCATATATCCATTTCCCAAGTTCTTAAAATTTTATGCTTTATTGTTGATCTAGAACTTTGATTGTGTACTATTTGGGTTGATATCTACAAACTTGCAAACTTAAACCTACATGTGGACTTGATCTAAGATACACAAACATGGACTAATGAAATTATGATGATTTAATTTATTTTCCTTGATCTTAAGATTTGAGATAATGCAATAATTGGTGATGTTTAGAAAAAACTATGGGGAATATCTTGGATCACAAGGTTCATGTTATCCTAGGTGAAATCCTTGAATGGTTAGAGTTTATGGCTCTAACAGAAGGGATTGAGGATAACAAGCAATCATATAGTGGTCCCAGGATGAAGGGAACTTTAATTACACATTAATTTATTTTTATCCATCTTCACAAATTGAAATCTAGATGTGCTCTTAGATGATATTCAAATGAGTGGATGGATGTCCTTAAATATGATCACCCAAAACACAAATCAACAAAAGTGAATTCTAATTCAACTCACAATGACTAGTGAAGTGGTTAGTAATGGACAAATTTTATTTTAAGTGCAAAATGATTAGATCTACAACTACATAAGTGACCTAGGTCAATTCAACACCTATGGATTTGATCAAGGATGGTGGAAAATATGATTAGGAATTAGGAGTGTAAATATGGGGATTTGTGATAAAGGAGATTGTGATATGTAATGTCATGAGCCAATTTCATCCACAATTATACCACTTATAAGTTGATTATTGTATTTTCAACACAATAATCAAAAGGAGACCCATGATATCCATGTGTCATATTATCTTCAACACACAAATATACCACTTATAAGTTGATTATGGCTTCCATGTTTCTATTATTATTTTTGGGAATAACATTAATCATGTGTGAATTGAAAGCTCGTTAAGCAATTACATAGTTAAATCATGATATTGAATGATAATCTTTAGTTGAGTTACATTGGGGTGTACTATAAAGTTAATTATTGGTGGTGTATTTTTATTTGTAGATATTGGGAGGAAGTGATATCACAAGAAGATGGTGAGAAAAAAATGCTTGCTCTCATAGAAAATTCCTTGACATTTAGCCAAGTTGTAACACCCCACCACAAAACCCCAGAGGACAACACACCACAATGCTTAAAAATGAAACAATTTTTTTTTTGTAAGAAAGATGAATGCAACATACTACAGATAGCAGAATATAAATACTAACATGCAAACAAAACTAAGTCCCCTAAGGTTCCATGACTACGCTACAATCTATCCATTAACCAAACTATAAAAACTACTCCATCAACCATGATTTGACAAACATTAAAGAGTTTGTTAAATCCACATATTAAATGTATTATCCATAACATGGAATCAATATAACAACATCCAAGATCAATTCAATTAACTAATATATGCAATAAACATCATTTACATTCTTCATTACAAGAGAGAGATTTCACAATTAATTACAACATGACATCATTACAACAATGCTTCCCCGTGATCAATAGGGAAGAATATACATCAAAAGTATAATATATGATACATTGATTACAGTTCAATACAAGGACATGAAACATAATCCACTTAGGCTGGGTCAAGTGTAGGAGTCCACATCAGCAAGAGTAGTTTCCACGCACATGAACAACCACAAGGGGAAACCCAATGGAGGAATAAACACAATCCACCTGACCATGTGAAACCCTAAGGTCCACCCCTCGTGCTAGGAGATAGCAATAAGGTCCCACCATAAATAGTCAAGAAGACAGTAACACAACACCAAAGGGCTAACATGAATCCAACATATAATGTACAATATAACATTTCCTAACAATAACAACGCTTCTAGAGGCACACAAACAACCAAGGAAACACAAGACTAGGGAATGCTAGGTTGCTACAGGGTGGAGTGTCATCGCATGGTCTTGGCATGGGTTATCATGATAGTCTAAACGCCGACCCCCATCCATGGGTTACTTTGACAATCTAGACGCTGACCCCCATCTATGGTTACCCTAATAGTCTCTCACTAGACGTCAGCCCCATAGGGTGACACATGCGGAACCAACATTCCTTTCGTGAGGACAAGGAAATTGATCTTGCCAACCAGGCCTTTTCAACTCATCCTTAGCCTAAATGAGCACTACATGCATGGGTGACGTTTTACCATTTATATTAATTAGCGTGTAATCTACCCAACCCCCTAATTTATTTATTAGGTTATCACTAAGTTAAGAAACTCTCCAATGGGTTACCTTGACACCACTTTGTGCATCAGCTCCCAATGAGAGCCACTCCCCCTACTAACAACTAGAAAACCCAACACATCCAACATGGTAAACCACCTTGCACAAAATTACAAAAACCACAAGAACACACACATTAGGTGAGGCATGGACCATCTTGCTCACAAAACCCAACCATAATAATGAGTACACAATGCAAGGCTAAAGAACCTCATGTCCACATCTCAAGTATAAAATTAATCAATTTTCAAAATGAAATAATCACGAAACCAAAAATTGAGCTAATTCCCCAAGCCTTTGGAAGTCTCTCAATAACCATTTGGCACAACAAACTCCCTCCATAAAACAATAACCAAAATCAATTCAACATCAAAATCGACCACAATAACCAAATTTTTTGCAATATCAAACAATTGCGACAACAATAGTAAAATCAACTAATTCACAACTCAATTCTAAAATCAACCCAATAAATCAACATGAACAAACAATCAAAACAACCATGAAATACTCCATAAAAGGCATTGTCTCCACAATTCAGATTACCCGTTAACTTATTCCACTTAAATTACTTAATAGAGCATTTACCACTATAATACACTTATACTAAGTACATAATGAATTCACAAAGCAAGGGATAATCTAATCTTTTCAATTATCTAAATACAAGTGAATCAATTTTTTTCCCCTATTCATTTAACAATCATAACCAGTAAACATCTCCTAACTTAAACATAATCCTATTTACTTTATTAAATTCTAAATATTAAAAACAATCACCTAAATATTAATATCATATAAATATATGTGTATATATATATATATATATATAAATTTCATTTATTAAATAACATTATTTTTGCTTAAATTAAATAATCTATTCCTTAGCTTTTTCCCTTACTCGAAATTAACCTTTCCCCTTCCAACTCACAATTATCTAATTACAAAATCCATCACTTCACTTATTCAAATTAAACCATTTATTACCATAGCAATTTCTACATAACTAATTACATGGAGAATTTACAATACAACCATTAAATAATCATAAAGAAATCAACATATATTAATTAACTAAAAGATAATCTAATTCATTTACTCAAACCAAACCCAATGTTCATTTTCCCAAATTAGAACAATCTTTCCCCTCTATTACCCAAATATAATATCATATATATCATTAAATAAATGAAAACGTATTATATTTAGCTTCCAATATTATAAATACATACCAATAATAATAAAAAGGAACTCATAATACTCTTAAATCAAATTGATATGTACAAGCATTATCGATATCCTTATCCTCATTTAAACATGATTTCCATGGTGGTAACCTTGCACGATCTCGAAATAACAATCAATATAACAATAATGCAAATGGACATATAAATAATGGGTTTAAGTGGATATGAACAGTCTATCATCATTTTTCAATTGCTTTTAAGGTTGGTTTAAGGGAAATGCACTTGTAGCAAGGAGGAGGAAGAATGCATCATATTAGAAGTAAATGAGTGTATTTAAATGTGATAGAAATTCTAACCCAAAGATTCCTCCAATGCGCTACACACTATGCGCTGCTGGGAAGATACAAGGCGAGGACTGATGAACAAGATATCTCAAAGAGATGACTACGATTGCAGAATATACACAGACCACCTAAACTTAATGGAAACTAAGTAGCCTGAAATCAAGGCTGAGGATACCATATCTGATTTCAAACCTTTCTTTTATCATTGGCGGTAATAATTTAAGCTATTAAAATTCCATCATGCTTAGTGGCAACGATATAAACTCTCTATTCTTCAATGAAGATACTATTGTTAGCTTAAATATTGATAAAAGCATAAGTATGAAAACCGCTGGATAATGCATTCGCTGCAGAGGAAAAGCAAAAGATATATGCCACAATGAAAGAAGAAATGACAAAGAGCCAAAATGAAAGCTTGGGAACAGGGTATGCGCGTCCCTCTAAGATAATTGTTAGAGGAATTTTGTGCGATATTGTAGTTGCTACTGCGCTAGTAGACATAGATGCAAAATGTGAAAGTGTGAACAAGGCATGCGGATTTTTTGACAGAATCCCACAAGAGATGCCATCTCAAGAAATGCGATGATTGCAGAATGGGCACAAAACAAATTTTGCAAGGAAGCTCTTAAATCTTCGATTTAATGAAGCACCTTGACATTGAAAGCTTGCTTATGTTCTAAGAGCATGCAACTACACAGGTTTAGCAGATGAGGGCTGTGAATACTTCACACATCAGTATCCTTCATGCATTACATATATCGTTGATCTTTAGGTGTTCCTGGATAACCTTCATGTGCGCACTGGCTATCTTGGAGACACCCTATCTTATCACTAAGATGCCAAAGTTATTAGATTTCCACAATCCATAAGAGTATGAATAGTTGTTTCTGGATTCGATTGTGTAAGCTTTTTTGAATCAATCGAATCCAGAAACAACTATTCATACACTAAGATGCCATTAAGCTTGTGTACTCAGAGAACACTCAGATGGATGGACCATATTTTCTTTAGGTATGATGAAGTCCATAGGCTGCCCTGGATTCTAATTGTTATAAACAACTTAAGAAAACTTGTTATAGAAAATGGTTTGCAGTGGCATTAGAGTTGCGTGAGACTATGGCTCGATGATTCTACCTATAAGCCGAGAGTAATTACGCAAGATTAATGCTTTATGTTTTCCTACTAGATGAGAGAATTTGAAGTTGGTTGCAGCTCCATGAAGGATAAAACAAAAGAGGGCGTTAGACCCCTGAGTAATGCCTATACCCATGTACTGAATGCTTTAAACAAAAGGCTAAGAAGATTAGAAGTAAAGATCGATTTCCAAGCTCTCACGGTCCGCGCCAACATTGGGAGTTAAAAGATTCCTATTTAATGTTCAAATCAAGTGAATGGATGCTTAAGGAATCAGAAACCTTCGTGAAATAATACATACAATAATTGAAAAGGCTGAGCATGAATAAAATTTTAATCCAAGGGGAAAAGTTGATGGTCCGGTTTAGCACTCCGCCTACGACCGAATTAAAAAGTGGAAGGATATATGTTAAAAGGGGAATTAAATTACACCACCCAAACTATATCTTCGTTCGAATGCTGTGAAAACTCTTGTAACACCATTACTTTGCAATATTTATGTTGAGAGCAAATGCGAAAACCCAAAACAAGGTAGAAAAGATACATACCGTGAAGGATAGTGGAAGCACGTGAGGTTGCCTTTGTCTTCTTCCTCGTAGTTCAGCTCTATTTCATGTCGGAATCCTTAGAAGAATGCAAGCACCGTACCAATAATGGGTTGAGTGACATTATGAGTTATCAATTGGGCACTCAATATTTCAAAGAGTAAAAATCTGTTTGTTGGGCGAATCTGAAAATTTTTCTGATCAGCGTGCCCCCACTGCCACAGAATTCTTCCATCATTCATACCCTTCTAACTTCTCTAATCAACTCAATTCAAACCTTCAAACCATATAAGAAACCCCCATATAAGAAACCCCCAAGAACCAAGAAGCATTCCTAGAAAAAGAAAGCAAGATTAGTTTTCAGAGTGTGCAAAAAGCCCCCCTTTCTTTTAGTCAAAATAACCAATTTATTTACCACTTCCCCAATCTCTGTTGCTGCATGCACTTCTTTAATTTAATTATTTTATTTTATTTCCCCACTACCGTCAACTACCTCATTAACCATATCTTATTATTTGCACACAATAAATCAACAATTAAAATATTTAATTTATTAATTTAATCTTTCATTTTAATTTTGTTTGCACCCACTATAGTTAATATGTATTTATTTTAATATTTCAATATTAAGACACAAACTTTATTTATTTAAACTTAATAAATGTATTATCAATATTTTCATTTATCAACACCACAAACATATTAAATTATTTATTTTAATTATTATAATACCTTTAACATTAATAACTTTATTTTAATATAATAATAATCAATCAAAGCACTAATCAACCCAATATAAATCAAATGAATGAAATATGAAGCATTGTCAAAAGCAATACCAACTAACAACACTGACAGGGTGAATCGCGGAGGGGCACTACACAAGTAGATATTTGAAACTTATGATTGGGACCACTACTTACTAGATACAACAAAAAATATGAAATACTTGTGCCTACTAATTTTATTTATACTTAAGATCAAAAAAATATGAGACCTACACATTAATATTTTTTTTAGATAGTTTTTGGGAATTCAAAGAAGGTCAACTTCATCTTCTATTCTACACTTGATAATAAATTAACAAAATACACACACTACTAATATAGATGATATAGAATGTGAAATTACTTTAGGATCTACCCTACATGTTCTAATTTGGTAAAGGAAAAGGGATAGGAGGATAAAGGTTAGGAAAGGATAGGGTTAAATAAATAAATAATAGTATTTAATACATCATAATATTGTTTGTAAGTGCATTCATAAGGGGTGAAGGTTTCACTAATAGTGGTAATTATTTTTTATTGGTAAAAATAATTAGTTATTTATCAACATTATTTTACTATTTTAATGGATACATATTTTATTGTGGGAAGGTACAAATAGGTGAAATTCAAACATGATGTTCAAGTTGGTGTGGATATTATTTGGATGTTATGCCAACTAAAGGGGACCTTTGCATGGGCTATTTTTAGTTAGTCACGACATGTTGTAAGAGAATCTCCTGTTGTTGGGATACTATGACAATCTAGGTGCCCATTATATAGAGTTTACTATATTAGAAATTTATGATAGGCTACATGTAGGAGTTGTATGGATTTTTACCGTGGTATTTTGGAATCCTATTTTGTCCCATGGTAGTGTCTTATGGTGGTATTTTAGGCCTCCATGAGTCTATATATTGAGGGATTGAGATGAAGACATATAGATGTAATTTTTATAGGTAAATAGACGTAAATGGATTCAAGACACAAAAGGAGTGAAGGAAGATTATTCCTTTGTACTCTTTTTCTGAAGATAATACAATCTTGGTTTATTTTCCTTGGTGGATTTTTTTTCCAAAAGGGTTTCTCAATGTTACAATGTTATGTGATTTTTTCATGCTGTTGTTGATTTATTATTTATAAATTTAATTCCATAATCTCCTTTTGGCATTCTATAGTTAAGTAGTATTTACATGAATGAGGTTTTCATGAACATTAAAAATTAATTTATTTGTAAACTTGTTTTTAAATTTCTATTTGTAATAGTTTTACCTTTTATTCCCAACATGAAGGAGTGCCAAAGATGAGTGACATGCTAACTTAATTTATAGCACACAACCAACTCTATTGTGGATACACACATTCTTATGATAGGGTTACCTTAACTTATATAACACAAAATTTAAATTCTAAACAAAAGCTAAGTAGTAGTAAACAAAAAATGCTAAGCAAACTCATATTCCAACAAACTAGTAGACTATGACCAATTAAGTCTTTAGTACAAAAAGAAAAAAAAAACATTCTATACTAGAAAGCTAAAAGATATTTATAAGAGGGGATAACCATCATTTGTACTACCACATGAACCTTTTTGTAATTTCAACCAAAGGAACTCACAAACACTTTACAAAAGAATGGAGAAGAAGAGAGGTGGATAGATGTTTGAGGAGTTGCAACATCTATTAGATAATTCTCAACTGATATAATATTAGTGGACGGAATGTGACACACCCAAGTAGTTATAGAATTTGGCCACAATCAAATGGAACCATGATGACCTCCTTTACATGCATGTTGTAATGCATGAAATAAAAACAATTCTATTTTTACTTAAAACTAGTTTTTTGAATGAATTACCACATTTTTGTAGTGCAATACACTCATAAATGTGTCATTGCCACATGTGCCACAACATGAGTCAATATACATGAAAGACACATGTTGATATCAAGTGAATATTGGGAGATAAAGTATTTATTTAAGAAATTTGTACGTTTGGACATCTAGATAGAATAGAGAGTATACCTAGTTGGGGTTGTGTCCTAGGGATAAGGACTCAAAGGAAATAATAGGAAAAAAACCAAATAATATATTTTCCTAATAATAGACATCATTTAACCACATTGAAAATATTAATTAAAGATAATGCTAGTATTGAAACACCTTTAATTATTACTTGACACACATTCATTAAGTCTACTAATTACTTATTATATTAATAATACGAGGTTGATTAAATGTCATAACCCACCCCATTATTATGTTTAACATTAATATACCCATAGGTATGAATTAATATTATTTGATCATTTGTATAATACAAAAAAAAAATTCTTCACATGCTATACTATAATATAAAATATTTAAACATAAGATTAAATGGATTATTAATTTCAATAATTAAATTATTAATATTACACATAAAAGAAAACTATAAAATTACCAATAGTCATGAATTAAACTCATTTTATGGATCCTAGACAATACAATCCTCACCGTATTTTTAACTTTTTAATTGAATATACTTCTGTTAAAATAAATATTTTAATTGAAATGAATAGATTTTCTAATTGAAGGAACATTAAATCTTATCCAGTAGATGGGATCTAGACCATCAAATTTAAGACATTTCGAAAAGTTAATCAAATATAAAATAATTACTCATAAAAGGACTTTCATCACATTTTCACTTTTTTAAGGTTAAAGATGAAGGAGAAGGATTGGATGCCAAGTTTTTATCAAGTCATGAATATAAAGTTTTTCCATCTCTTTTTATTTATTTTTTCTATTTATTTTCAACAAATATTTGTAATTTTTAAGTCTTTCTTACACACACTATATATATACAAAACTATACAATGACAAATTTAAAACTCTAACTATATTTATTTTAATACATGCTTATTTATTAATTTTTAGAAACATATATTTCAATAATGATATGACTTTTTTATATGATATTTTTTTCTAAATGTGAAGGGTTTACTTGGGAGAGTTTATTACATGATACATACAATAATCTTTACATTTCTATTCTTATATAAATTTTTTTCTCAACTTGATAAATGAAAAATTCATTTTAAAATAGATATATGTATATACATAAATATTTTTATTAAAAATTTGGCTCATAAATATTCCAACAATCGCTTGGGTTTAGAATAAAGAATTCAAATTTACATATTTACTAGTTTAAAGTTGAAATATATCTTTCTATTCCCTCATATGAACTTGTCTACAAATTTCTTGTTCTGTGTTTGTATACTCACAACATATTCTAATGATTATTTCAAATCACCTTCCTTTTTTGTTTATAATTGTGAGATTTACTAAGTAGCCTACCAGGAATCTAATGACTGAAGGAAAAAAAAAACCAGAAATATGAGGAGGAATAAACTATATTCCTCTCAAGAATGCAAAGCTATATTCAGCTTGAGAAGTGAGAATTACAAAGGAAATGCCTTGGTTATATAGGCCAAGGGGAGATATAGATGCAACCATATTATGGCAAGTGTTGGCATCCTATGAGGTGTGACAACCCATGTCAATAAAGGCTCAACCACCTTATCCCTATGTAAAGTTAAGCTAGTGTGAAGAGGACTTTAGTGGAGAACTAGCTAAGAATGAACTAGTTAGATAAAGTACCCCTTTCACACTAACACCCCCCCTTAAGTGCAACTTAGGGAGAAGTATACAATGCAAAGATGAAAATATGGGTCCTAGCTACTAGGCTTGATGAGGTACCCATGTACATAATAACCTCTCAATGATAAAGAAGGAGAAAACCTAGTGGGAAAAAAATCCTGCCCATGAGAGGGTGAATGAAGAAGGTCTAAGTGACCCCCCCAAAAAAGATGTGCCACACCCCCAAGAGAGACCAAAGATGAACATACTTGCTCTTAGTGAAGGCTTTGGTGAATATATTTTCAACTTGATTTGCTGTAGGAGAATATCGCAAATCAACGACCTACTCTTGAATTAGCTCCTAAAGAAAATGCATATGGATCTCGATGTGTTTTTTGCATTGATGATGGACCGGATTCTTCGAGATATGGATGGCACTCTGGTTGTCACAATAGATGACTGATGGCTTCTGAAAGGTGATGCCAAGTTCAGTGAGGATATTTTAAAGCCAAATAGCCGCAGTGGCAGCATTGACAGCTCCTCGATACTCAGCCTCAGTTGAAGAAAGAGCAATGGCATGTTGCTTCTTGCTCTACCAACAAATGGGGCCAAAACCACAGTGAAACCCGCATCTAGATGTGAACTTGTGATCATCAATATCACCTATTGACCCAATCAGAATCTATGTATCCAAGTAAGTTTGAACTCATGCCTACTGCATAGTGAATCCCATACCGATGAGTGTCGTGGATGTAGTGCAAGATGTGTTTGGCAGCTTTCCAATGAAGCTCATGTGGTTTCGTCATGATTTGTGAAACAATGCTAACTGTAAAGGAAATTTCAGGGCGAGTATGAGTCAAGTAGATGAGGCTACCAACAAGTTGATGATACAAAGTAGCATCAACTAGTGGTGTGGAACATTTGGCCTCAAGCTTAAATCCAGACAAAAAGGGAGTCGATTCAGGCTTACAATCAACCATACGAAAACATGACAAAAGATCAAGAGCATACTTGGGTTGTGCAAGTGAGATCCCAGAAGAGGTCTGTGTGATCTCGATCCTGAGAAAGTAGTGCAAAAGACCCAAGTCAGTCATGGAAAATCTATCATGCAAATCATTCTTCACAGTTGTGATGATGGATGAAGTGCTCCTAGTGACAATCAAGTCATCAACATAGAGAGCCAAGAAGAGAAGAGCATCCTCCTACCACAAGATGTAGACATTCAGATCTAAGTGGCATCTAGAGAACCCAATGAAGAGAAGGAAGGAGTCCATTTTGGCATACCAAGCTCGTGGAGCTTGTTTGAGGCCATAGAGAGACTTCTTTAGTTTACAAACCAATGAAGAATCTTGAATGAATCCTTGTGGCTGCTCCATATAAAGTTCTTCATGTAGATCTCTGTGAAGAAATGCACTCTTCACATCCATTTGATGTACAACCCAACCATGAGCTGCAGAAATAGCAAGTAGCAAGCGAATGGAGTTCATTTTAGCAATAGGGGCAAAGGTCTCAATGTAGTCAATACCTGGTACTTGAGAGAAACCTTTGGCCACAAGTCGTGCTTTATACTTGTCAATTGAGCCATCCACTGCAAATTTGGTTCGATAGATCCACTTACACTTAACCAGTTTTCTTCCCTTAGGAAGTGGAACAAGATTGAATGTTTTATTCCGCATTAAAGAGTTGTACTCTTCCTCCATTGCAGAATCCCACTCAACAATACCAAATGCTTCATGAAATGATTGTGGATCTGAAGTTGTGGCGATGTAGGAATGTGGAATGTCTTGATGTTGTGATTGAGTCCTTTGTGAACATGAAGGATCCCCAACAAGATCGCTTGCAGACTCAAGTGTTTGTCGAGCCCAATGAGGCATGGTAGGGAATGGAGGAGGAGATTCTAAACTCTTTGAAGAGGAAGATGAAATCTCAGGATCAACTTGACGACTAGAGGAAGCTTGAGGAAAATCCTCAATGTCAGAATCCTCTAAATCCACTGTGGAGGAAGGAAGAGTAGAGGATGAGCTACAAGAGCTTTCCTCAAAATGCATACTACGCTTAATGAAGAGCTCATGTGTTTTAGGATCCAGTACTCGATATCCTTTGACACCATCAGGGTAACCAACAAAGATGCAAGGCCGACTTTGAGGTTCCAAGGCCTTGTGCTTCTCTGAAGGAATATGTGCCCATGCTGGGGAGCCAAAAACTCTAAAGTGCCCCACAACAGGTTTCCTACAACACCAAGCTTTGAAGGGAGTGATGCCCTTTAATGCCTTATGTGGCACTCTGTTCTAGATGTGAGCAACATAGTTGATAACTTCTGCCCAATATGTAGGTGCAAGGGAGCGAGTGTGGATCATGCAACCAACCATCTCTTTCAGGGACCTATTTTTCCTCTTGGCTGCACCATTTTTTTGTGGTGTGTAAGCAACAGTATGTTGAAGATCAATCCCTTCAAGAGTACATAATTGCTCAAACCGATGGTTCACATATTTTTGGCCATTATCAGTGCGGAGAATTTTAACACACTTTCCAGATTGCTTCTCAACATGAGCCTTAAACTCTTGAAATCTATCAAAGACTTCTCCTTTGTGTCAAATAAAGTAGACCCATGTGTATTTGGAATAGTCATCAATGAAGGTGAGAAAATAACAAGCCTTACTGAAGGATAATGATGGAAAAGGACATGCCAAGTCACTATGAACCAATTCAAGGATGTCTGAAGCCCTCCAAGCCTTCCCTTTGTCAAACTTCTCCTCAGGATGTTTCCCCAAGGCACAACCTAAACATACACCATCTGAAAAATTGATTTGAGGAAGACCCCGTGACCATATTCTATTTGTTGAGTTGCTGAAGATAGTGGTAGTTGAGATGGCCAAACTGCTCATGCCATAGTTTTCTCATAGCATTTGAATGGGTAAACAATGCAATGGAATGTGAATCAGGTACAAAATGAGAGAAAGCATACAAGCAAGACTCATGATTGGCCTTACCAACTACAAGGAGTGCATTATCTTCAAGATTTTGGATGCTGACAGAATCTGGAGTGAATTCAACTTTTCTACCATTCTATATGATTTGGTAGATAGAGAGAAGGTTGGTTTATAGATTAGGCATGCAGAGGACATCCTCAAATGTACCATTGCCAATATCAATTGAACCCTTCCCAATTACTTCCACTGGAGAATCATCCCCAATGAGAATGTGGGGCACAAAACAAGGCTCCAACAAAGAAAATTGTTCTTTAAGAGAACCCATGTGATGTGATGCACCTGAGTCAAGAATCCACTCTTTTGAAGAATTGATAATAGCAACAAGTGCATGTGCTTTCCCTTTACCTGATTTTGAAGGAGTAGAGGATTGTTGAGTAACAAAAGAAGACAAATTAATGTTGTTCTTTTTGAGAATATTCTTTAACACATCAATCTGCTTCTTATGACAAGAATGTTCCTCATGACCAAGTTTCTTGCAATAGCTACAAGTTGGCCTTTCCTTCTTTTGAAAATTCCCCTTTGAAGAGGAGGAGTTGGAGTAAAATTTTGTTGTTGAAGATGATTGTGCTTGATCTCTTTGTGACTTCTTCTTGAACTACTTTTGTTTTTTGTCAGGTTTCCTTGATGCTTTCTAACCCTTTGGTTGACCAACCATTAAAGCTTGTGAATGTGAAGGCTTGAGAAGACCCATTGAAAGAAGCTTACCTTGTTCTTGCATTAACATTTCAGAAAATGAAGCAAAAGAAGGTGTAGTGAATGTGGATCCCATTGTCAATCTATGAGTATGAAAGCTAGAAACAAAATTTGCAAATTCAGGTCTAAGTTTATTTAGAGTGTTATAGACAAGTTGAATGTCTTTCTTCTCTAAGCCACATGATTTACATTATGTTTTAAGGTCATTGACCTTTGCTACATAATCATGGATGTTATCAAAAGATTTTGGATCAAGACCCATTAGTTCGTTGTCAATTTGATAACCATGAACTTCATCAATTGTACCATAGAGAGTTTTTAATTTTTCCCATGCATCATGTGAATCTTTACATGCTTCAATCTGAAACATTATATCAAGAGAAACTAAACTCCTTAGACAACCAACAACTTTTGTATGTTCAAACATCCAGAGTAGTTTTTCCTTATCATTTGTGGGTTTAGTTACCGTCTTCTCAACATAAGTTGTGTATCCTAGTTGCATTAAGGCATTCCATGCATTTTTATGCCATGTGTTGTAGTTGTAGGGCGTGAGCAATGGAAATTTAAATGTACCCATAGTGAAGGAAAAACAAAGCACGAAGTATGAGAGATGTTCAAGCACAAAGACAACAAGAAACCCCCCCTTCTTTACTCAATCAAAGAACCCCCCCAGAAAAAATGATTTGGCACTTTATATTCAGTGTGGTTACAGATTTTTGGATTGCAATGTTTTTACAAATCCTCAAGAAAGGAGCATGTGCTGAAAGTAGACATTTGGTACAATTTCATATGAAATAAATAGCACCAATGTGAAGTACACAAAAAATGCACTTTCAAAAAAAGAATCAACTCGACCCGAGGTCATATGCAAAAATTGTGCAACTTTGAAGTTTGCAAAACAAGAACGGTGAGGAGTCATCTCTGATAATCAGCAATTTCTAAAACATTTGTGCACCAAAATCTGAAACTGTCTTCACCAATGCATACATCACGAAAAATTAGCCCAAATAAAAAAAAAATTGCACTGAATTTGGAGGTCGGGAGCCTGAGTTATGAGATTTCAAAATTGGCCTTCAAAAATCATCTCATCAATGGTGAGGGGGTGAAAACTCTTCAAAACAAATCTGCCAAATTTAGTGGGATTGGCGCTAAAGTTAGTGGTCCACCAAATATATAGGCCCTCCAGCTAATTTATACCTTCGCCAAAGATATTGATAGTCCTCCAGATAAAAAGCACTCCACCAATTTAGTTATCCGTTAAAATCACCTCCAAATTTGGTGGCATGTGATATTAATATTTTTTAATTTAAAAAAATATTAAAATATTATTAAAAGTGTCGGCATAAACCGTTGGCAGATTTCAAAAAAATATGTTTTTTAAATTAAGAAAATTAAAAAATATTAAATTGTGTTGGCAAAATGAATGAACGATGGATTTTTTGAAAAAAATTATATTTTAATAATATTAAAATATTAAAAATATTGAAAAATTTATAAAAATAAAATTTTAGAAATTTGTTTGAAAGGCCCGAAGGCTAAGAGGGCGCACTGTGCAATCCTACAGGTACTGCGCAAGTACCTACACCTGTGTGCAGAAGTAAGAGTTAATGTGCCCTGCGTAAAAAATAAATAAATAAATAAAAAATAAAATAAAATAATTATTTAAATTTTTTTTATATTTTGAGTTGAAAAACTCATTTTTTTAATTTTAATTTTAAATATTATTTTTTTATTTTTTTAATTGATGATTTTTTTAAAAAGAAGATGGAAATATAGTTTTTTTTTAAATAAAAAATATATATGTAATAGATATGTTTTTGCAATTTTTTAAAACAAAATAGATTTCTATTTGCAATTTAAAAAAAAAAATCAAAATAATAATCTTATTTGCAAAACAAATAAAATGATTTTTTATTTTAAAACAAAATGAAATGTTTTTATTTTAAAACAAAAATAAATATTTTTATTTTAAAATAAAAAATATTAATTATTTGTTCATGGGGTTGGACAATTTTTTTTTTGCCTTACCTGGCAACTTTGTCCAAAATTGACATTTTGATAGTCAATTTTACAGTTTTCGGTCCTTCTAAACACGATGGCAAAGTTGGATTTGACCCAAAATGCTCTGAAATGATGGCTCCTTGCTGGATCTAGCAATGAACGTCCCACTTCAAATTGTTGTAGATCTGGCCTCTAATGTCCTTTTCAGGCAAAATGAAGGGTAGATTTGAATGTCTCAACTACTCTGGACTCAATGGTGAGCTTAGAATCTCTCCAGGAAGCTTCAGGAAGACCTATAACTGACAAGTCAATGTATGAACCCCCCTAGAAACTGATATTCTTTTTACACCTTTCTAATAATCCAGATCATCATACGATGCAAGAGAAGAGCATACTCAGTTTTAAAAAAAAACTCTACACTCTCAGATTTCCTAAAGGAATGCTAACCTACAACTCAAATTTGGCTCTAATACCATGTGAGATTTGCTAACTAGCCTACCAGGAATCTAATGACTAAAAGAAAGCAAAACCAAAAATATGAGGAGGAATAAACTACATTCCTCTCAAGAATGCAAAGCTATATTCAGCTTGAGAAGTGAGAATTACAAAGGAAATACCTTGGTTATATAGGCCAAGGGGAGAGATAGATGCAACCATATTATGACAAGTGTTGGCATCCTATGAGGTGTGACAACCCATGTCATTAAAGGCTCAACCACCTTATCCCTATGTAAAGTTAAGCTAGTGTGAAGAGGACTTTAGTGGAGAACTAGCTAAGAATGAACTAGTTAGATAAAGTACCCCTTTCACACTAATAATAATTTACATTTATTTTTAAGAATTTCGTGCTCTGACATAATCCAAAGAAGTTCCAACAAAGAATATCCCAATGGGAGAAGAAAATCTCTCCATCCAACCAACATGGAATCACTAGGCCATACAGGGCCCTAGCCATCACTTGAGCCAAGTGAACCAATAAGAACCTAGTTCAAACAATAGTATGCAAGCTCAAGAAGAGAGTGAACAAGAACAAAAGAGGTACACATACACAAGCATAATAAGGGTGTTGGATAGGACAATTGAGAGGGGGGGTGAATCAGCTGTCACATATTACAATCTTAAATTCAATTACTGGAACTAACACATAATCTAATTAAGTGATTAACCATCAAATGCAAATGCACAAACACAATAACACCATCTATTTACATGGAAAATCCAATGAGGGAAAAACCACGATGAGGATTAACTCACACTATAGAGAATATCAAAATCGATTACAAAAAGGCTCATTGCCTGAGATAAGGCTCACTAGTTGAAATAAGGACTCACTGTCCACAAGGATACAACCCAAAGGGCTCACTGCCATAAAGATACAAAGAAGACAAAGAAGACTTGTTACAAAGAGACAACAATCCCAATACAACAAATATTCTGACGGTTCTCTTGCAAGGGTTCTGACGGTTTCGTTGTCTAGGGAGGTAGTAAAGCAAATGCTACAGAGAAATGCAATGGCTCTATTGTGAGGGTGTCGCAGATGGCTTCAAGATCTCGGTCTTGGAATCTTCCGAATAGAGGGTTTATACCTGTTGCTAATACCATATCTGTTGATTTGAAATCTAAGACAATAGAGGAAATAAATGAGATTGTTTCTAAGCTCTTCGTTCGCGCGGTGACCTGCTAGTTCAGGGGCTTTTGACCTACCCTCCCTTAGTTGCACTCCTAGATTTCCAACGAATGGGAGCCGCTAATTTTTGCTAAAGTTCACATTTTCCATATGGCTAAGGGGTTCTTTGTTGCTAAGTTTGACAATCCTCAGGATAGAAACAAAATTTTATGTGACAATTTTTTTAGTTGGGGGGACAAATTTTTGTTGATGATTAAAACCTGGCATTTTGATTTCAATCTAGCCTCTGAAACTTTTAATAAGATCCCGATTTGGGTTCAGCTGCCAAATCTTCCCCTCCATTTATGGAATGAACCTCTCTTGGAAGATGTGGGGGATGATGAATCCTTTGACATTTTTCATTCCACCTTTGCTCGAATATTGGTTGAAATAGATATTTCAAAAGGATTGCCTGCTGAGATTTTGCTTAAATCTCCTACAGGCTCTTGGGTCCAATCTCTAGATTACGAACTGGTTCCCTTCCACTGCAGAAGATGTTTTAAAACATGTCATGTTGTTGCTCAATGTGGTTTCGAGAAAAAAAACAATGACTGCTACATGGTGGAGAGGTGGCTCACTATAGCATTATACAGTAGAGAAGAAAACTGAACAACACAGGAGTTTTTCTGATGTGGCTATGTCGGAACCACAGGGTCTTGGGGCATCCCCCTTGGATGTCTCTAATGGTGGGGCTATTGAAGCTGAACAAATTCATCTTGTTGATACCCCTAAAGAGCAAGAGATTGGGTCTCAGGCTACTTTTTCAGGTGATAGAGCTCCGACTATCATTTCTGGTAGCTTTTCTGATATGTTTGTGTTTGCATGGAAGAATAATGTTGAAATCACCGAGACTGGAGCTGCATGCATTCATCTTCAGGAAAAAAGTGTGTTGGCTTGGCAGGATAAGGCAGCGCAAGTGGAAGAAGGTTGGATTACTGTTATGGGAAAGAAAGCAAAATTCTCTAGGCCTTCTTTTGACATGACTCTTCACTCCCACAAGAGAAGTTCTAATTGTAAATCTTGATGGACCTTGCTTGGGGGCGAGTTTTATTGGTTGGTTGCAGGATGTCCTTTTTGTAGCTTTTTTTTTTGGGTTTGTAAAGGGTTTCAGGTCCCTTCAAAACCTATTTTTTCCTTAATCAAAAACATATACAACTACAATCAATATTTTGTCATTTTCAGTCTTGAAATACAAATTAATATCTATCGTACCTTTGTTAACTCCTTGTTGATTCAAATACTTATCTAGCCTTGCATATCAGGCTCTAGGAGCTTGTTTTAGTCCATACAAATCTTTCTTCAATGTACACACCATATCTAGTTGATCTATCAACTAAAATCCTTTCGGTTGTTCCATGTAGACCTCTTCATCTAGTTCACCATTCAAAAATGTTGACTTGACATCCATTTGATAGACTTTGAAATATTTATAAGCAACAAATGCCAAAAACATCCTTATAGCTTCCATTCTTGCTACTGGGGAAATTTTTTCTTGAAAATCTATACCTTCCACTAGTGAGTAGCCTTTACACACAATCATTGCTTTGTTTCTAACAACTTTGTCATTCTCATTTAGCTTTTTTCTGAATATCCATTTTGATTCAATGATATTTTTGTTTGTCGATCTTGGGACCAATTCCCAAGTTTGATTCTTCTCAATCTACAACAATTCTTCTTTCATTGCTTCCTTCCAATGTTCATCCTTACAGGCTTCACTTATTGACTTTGGCTCAATTTCAAAAAATAAGCACAAATTTATTTTAGCAGCAACTTTGCTTCTAATTAACACACCTTTTGTCTTGTCTCCAATAATTTGACTTTCTGAATGATTCCTTAGTACATATTTCGGTGTTCTATGGGATATCATTAGAGCATCTTCTTCTCTTTCATTTTGTTCATTATATCCTTTCTGCTCATCTCTATCCTATTCTTCCATAATTTCTTCTATTCTTGCTTAGTCATGTTCATTAGACACATATCCATCAATATCAATAGAATTCTTCACTATTTCATCAACCTTCACATTCGAGCTTTCTATAGTCTTCCTCAATCTTTTGTTGAAACATCTATATGCCTTGCTTTTAGTAGAATATCCAAGAAATATTCCTTCATCACTTCTTGCATCAAACTTTCCCAATGTTTCCTCATCTCTTTTGATATAGCATTTGCTTCCGAATACCTTGAAATATTTAACTGTAGGAATTTTTCCATGCCATAGCTCATAAGGAGTCTTTGCACTATTGTCTCTTGCCTGAACTCGATTGAATACATATACAACAATGTGAATAGACTATTTCCAACAAATTTTCGATAATTTGGCTTTAGTGATCATTGACCTAGCAACTTCTTGAACTATTTTATTTTTCCTTTCAACAACTCCATTTTGTTGAGGGGTTCTTAGAGTACATAATTGTCTCTTTATTCCATGCACTTCACAAAAACATATTGAACTCGTGGGAGGTGAATTCACCACCTCTGTCAGATCTCAAGCATTTTATCTTCAAATTCACTTCATTTTCAACCATAGCCTTGAATGCCTTAAATCTATCTAATGCTTCTAATTTTTCTCTTAAAAATATAACCCATGTATATCTAGAATAATCATCAATTAAAAGCATAAAGTACCTTTCACCAAGTAGACTTTGTACTCTCATGGGACCGCAAAGATCTGTATGAACCAAATCCAATAATCCAATAGTAGATTGTTCTCTTGATTTGCAATGATTTCTTGTCTGCTTCCTAACCTGGCAATTTCTACAGATAACATTTACAGGCTTTGTAATTCTCGGTAGATATCTCATGGCCTGAACAGTACTAATCCTTGCCAAGTTATCAAAATTCATGTGACACATTCTCCTGTGCCATATCCAGTTGTCATTTATCTGAGTCATAAAACATTATCCATCAACACCTTTAAGCAGATAAATATTCCCTTCAGATTTCTTTCTTGTAGCAATTAATGTTTTGTATCCTTTCCAGATATCACACTTCTCATCCTTAAACACAAGATCATATCCCTTTCTGCACATATGACCAATGCTCAATAGATTATTCCTTAAACCCTTAACATAGTAGACATCGTTAGTATGATGCTTGCCATCAAAACTTACTGAACCTATCCCACAGATTTTAGCACTAGTATCATCTCCAAACATAACCAGACCTCCATCATATTTTTCAAGTTTCACAAACTTACTCTTGTCACCAGTCATGTGATGTGAGCAACCACTATCAACTACCCAAAAATTATTTTCCTGTTTAACATGTAGGGCAGAGATAAATGTACCTTCATTTTTCTCCTTCTCCTTCTCCTTCTCCTTCTTCTCTGGAGGACTTTCCTTTGACTATTTTTCTGAATTAGTAGAAATAGTTTCATCTTTAATCACCAAGAATAAGCATTCATTTTCATCTAGATCTTCATATTTTGAATCTTCATCTGAAATACTAGCATTCTCATTAACATAGTAAGATTTAATAATCTTCTTTCCTTTCTTTTCTTTCTCATATCTTTGAAATATTCTTTTTAGCTCTTTCTGGACACTTTGCAACATAGTGACCAATTTCTCCACAACTAAAACACTTAAAGGGAAATTTACCTTCATACTTACCAGAGCCTTTTCTCATTCTTCTTACAAAAGTTAGCCTCAATTTCATCAAAGTTCTCTTCATCGAGATCTTCAATTTTTGTAGCTTTAAAAGCAGTCTTTGTTTTCCCTCCACCTCTTAGATTCATCTTCCTCATCTCATAAGATAAAAATCCTAGAAACAAATCCATATTACAAGTCTTATAATCTATAGTCTGCTCAATAGCACTCACCTTTTCACTATAAGCATCGGGAAGAGTTCTGAGAATCTTCTTTACAATTCTGGTTTCATCTATAGTAGCACCAAGATATCACATTCTAGCCACAACCTCATCCAATCTCTGTACATAGGCTTTAACATTATCATATTTGGACATATGTATAAGATCAAACTGTGTTTCCAGATTCTATAATTTTTCCTCTTTTACCCTTTCATCACCATCATGCACTCTTTCTAAAGCATCCTAGACTTAGTTATCTTCAAGTTATAAACCTTAATCAACTCAAAATGTACCAAACTATTCTTCAAAATTAACTTTTCCTTGTTATTCACTTCATGTGCTCTAATTTTTTCAGGTGTACTCAGACCATTAGCAAGAGGAGTGTAGGGATTCTTATAAGCTTTCTCCACATCGTATCCACAATACTCTAGATATTCTTCCATCAACACTTTCCAAATACCATAATTAGTTCCATCAAACCTTAGATAATCAAAGACCATTTTTCTAGCCATCTAGGACCTTCTTCAAGTGGTTAAGCTCTTCACCAAGGAACCAAGGTTTGATACCAATTGTTGGATAGGACAACTGAGAGGGGGGTGAATTAGTTGTCACATATTACAATCTTAAATTCAATTACCAAAACTAACACATAAACTGATTGAGTGATTAACCATAAAATGCAAATGCACAAACATAATAACACCAGATTTACATGGAAAACCCAATGAGGGAAAAAACATGCGGTGAGGATTAACTCACACTATAGAGAATATTAAAACTGACTACAAAAAGGCTCACTGCTTGAGATAAGGCTTACTATCTGAAATAAGGACTCATTGTCCAGAGGGCTACAACCTAGAGGGCTCACTTCCACAAAGATACAAAGAAGAAAAATAAGACTTGTTATAGAGAGACAACAATTCCAATGCAACAAAGATTCCACTGCAATCACTAATCAACTTGCATGAATGATAGAGTCCGCCTTCTGCTCACTGCATCTGGAAACTCGACATTAAGCTTCACACTAAATAATAACACACCTAACTCACTCACTTTAAGAATAGCATCAAAGTTGTCTGCTCTTTCACTTATCTTCCTTTTTTTCTTATGTACAATTTTCATCGCTACCACATTCTATATTTATACTATCTCCAACCTTGAAAAGATACAAAGTCGGCCATCCAACTTCAAATTCAAATTAAAGTTTGGTACCAAACATCCTAGGGTGGATTAGAATGAGGGTGACCCAAACATACGCTTCACTGAGACCCATAATAGATCCAACACACTTCATCAACTTCAAAAATAGTGCTTGACACACAGTCGTCCCAACCAGTGTAAAATACATAGATCAATTATGCTTCCAAATGTCAAAACCATCTTCAATAAAACTAGGGCAACACAATTATAGAACCACAAGCCATAATACTTCAACAAATAGAAATATGGACCAACAACAATTCTCCCGGACCTCAATCAGAACAACATCCTCAACAACTGAATACTTGCAACCTTCTTTTAATACAATTTTCTTAATATCCTCAACAAATACAATCAACAACAACTAGTAGATAACTAGCTGACTAGTTGACATCAATGACAACACTTCATTCCTCTTTCCATTCTTGCAACAAAGGGATGGGTCTCAAGATCATAATTCATAACCAAGATGTGGCCACTCTTTCCCCTCAACTCACATACACACCACATAAGAACCACAAAATCTGCCAAATTCACAAAAGATGCACCATTTCTACCATTTTATCATACACAACACTTGGAAATAAAGTAAGATATTTGAGAATAAAAAAATATGTAATAAATAACAAGTGGAAGAGGAATTATCTATTCAATTATCTCCTTGAAATTGAAACCATTCTCTTCCTTCAAGCTTCATCCTTCCTCTCCCTTCTAACTCTCAACCCCAAAAATATCACTTTAGAAAAAAATACATCATGTAAGAATAATACCCAAAAGTTGTAAAATGAGGGCTAATACAAGATTGCCATGTCACTCATCTCTATCCAATAGGATGAAGGTATATGGCACATTTCCAAGCTATATACCTACCTTCCTCTCATCGAACCAAGTTGACATGACTACTCATTTGAATTCATATGGATATCAAATGGATGTGACCATTCATGTTAGTTCACATGGGTCTCAAATGGACAAGAATACTCATGCAAGCTCACATGAACCATCTCCTTCCAAAAGAATGGGGTTCACTTCTCCATTCAACACCTTGGGAAAATCATGGGTTGACTTGGTGTACCTTGAGCCAAGCACCCATGAATCTAGTAAGGGGAGATATTTTTAGGAGCTCAAAAAATACCTTTTTAAACTCCCAAAATACTTCCTACACCCTTCCCCAAGTCCCCTACCTATAGGTATTGGGGTTGGGGTCACAAAAAGGATATTACACCACTAAACTTCACTTTTTATACTCATGAAAAATGGTTGAAATTTTTCTATGGGTATACACTCTTACCCACACATTTTGACACTTGAAATATGCCTAAGCATTATCACATTGAACTAGGGTACAAAATGCCCCTTTTGGGGTGAGGGTCCTAGCTCAATTGGCTCAAGCATCATGTTGCAGGAAAGAGGTCATGAGGCCTAGTCTCCCCCCAAACCTGTGGTACTGGAGGGTGTGTCGCGCTAGCATCACTGGTCACATGAAAAAAAATTCCAGGCACACTGCAATTTATAGGGGGGCTACCCGATTCCCGCAATCTAAAAAAACTAGGGTTCAAAACACAGATTTTAGACACTCAATAAAATTTCAAGGTTTCAAAAACATGGTGAAGTAGGTAAGCTTAAGGGTCATGATAATTCCCCTATTCTCCTATTGATGATTGTTTACACCTGCACACTTATTGTAAACATCAATGCATCTATTGCATATGTGTATAGCCAAAGAAAGGAAAGTATAACTACACATTTTCTCATTGATGATTCAACTTAAGTCAACATACCTCAAAATGTGATTTAATCCAAACTCATATATCACCTACATAGACATAGTCAACCTCATACATTAGTATGCTTATTTTTCACCATTTAATATGAGAAATTTATAATATCTAACTCTAGAAATTATTGTAGAATACAATATTCACACTTAACCACAATTTGACAATTAAATAAATTAATTTTAAAATGCATTGAACTATGCCATAATTATGCATGGTCTCACCATAACATGAAACCACTAAGTCATCTTATCCACAATTCATATACACTTCGTGCTCATGATAAAACACACATATTTAGTTTCCATTTTAAAAATTAATATTCATTTTTACACCACATTCAATATATAAACATTCTCAAATTAGGGTTAGCAGTTACATGCACAATGTAATGTAATTTAGCTCAATTATTTAAGCAATAATCATGGTGTCTTTTTCTAGGGTTAGCATGAATAATGCATAACTTAACACTACTACTCATGACATGGTACTCAAAATTCATTAAAAACATCTATTAAGGGAATACTTATGAAAGTCTATAACAATGTCTTGATATCTATACAAGATACAATGGGTTTACCTACATTTAAAAAAGTAAGTGGGTTTCATGCCAAAAGGTGAATTAGGTAACAATTATTAAAAACTCAATAATAATAAAATTAATAATATGAATTGTCTAATCTAGAGAATTTTCCACAAGTTCATTTACAGAGTTGATATTGTTGAAAGTACACTAGAATAAGGGTAACAGGGTTCAAAAAAGGATTCAACTAGCTAACAACATTGGAATCAATCAATAGGGAGAGGTGCTCCAAGAATTAGAAGGCCAGGCCTTGCATCCCCCTCCCCTTAGATTATACTTCCTCCTAGAAGTCACTAAGGATTTGAGAGAGATCAAACCTAAAATTGCATCTACAATTATAGGTAACAAGTCAATGAGTTTCCCCAACTTTGGTTGCTAGAAGAGAACAATCATAAATATAATCTAAGCATCTTAGAATTTTTTTCATATAATGTGTAGAATTAAATTTAACGGTGCCTGTTTCTATCATATAAGAACTTTACATGCATGAAAATTTAAAGGCAAAGTTCCAAGATCTATTAACAAAATCTCAAGAATTGTTTCAAAGACTTTGAAGGATAAAGCCATACCAATGTGTGCTAATAGATGTTAGAGTTCCATTGCTACATATTTATGATATAATCCATACTACATAGCATTAATAAGGTATCTAAACAACATTAACCATCATTTTATTATTTCAAAAATTGAATCCACAAATCATTGTGTGTTGCTAAAAAGTGTATACTTTGCTTGATATGGGGATAATTGATGATAAATTTCACTTAATGAGGCCTTGATTTTGTGTTGTGAGGTGTTTACACATCCACACTAGATCTTGAACCTTTGCAAATTGAATAAAATACATTTATTGATGTCTTGCAAGAGTGTTGTAAGGTGTGGTAGCACATCTTCACACTTTTCTAGGACCATACTGTTATAATTCACCTAAAAAACCTTACCAAGACCTATTTCAAAGTGTTGTAAAGTCTTATAGAAAACTTTCACACTTTCCTAGGCTTTTCATCAATGTTTACACCTTTCTTATGCTTTAAATGGCCCCTTTATGCACTTACAAGCCTTAATTAAGTGTCTTGTTGAAGAAGAACTTGATAAACATTTAATACATCTTAATCTCCAAAATCCACTCAAAATTGCCCAGTTGGACTAATTTTCCACCTTGGGCGACTTAGTCCCATGTGGCAAAAAATTCAGAATTAATTTAAATTTCTTTTGGGTTTTTATTCCTTATGACCTAAGGTCGGCCCGTGATGAGGTATTTTTGGGAATAATGCATAATTATGTATAAATATAGGGTTTTCCCTCTCATTTGGACTAACTCATCTTAATTCACATCTCATTATCATTCATTCATCATTCATCATGTTCTCAAGTCAAGCAAGTTAGGGTTTTATCATTGCGATTCATCAAAATAGCTTCCAGGGACATTCAAGGGAAAATTCTTCATGTTTTGCTACAGAAATTCAAGATCAAACATCATGGCAAGGTACTAAATCCATTGTTTCATGCTTCATTACATCCTTTATTCATTTGGTTTAATTACCTAAAAAGGGGTTTGGCCAAGGCAAACCCCCATGTCCTAACATTCAACATTTCTTCTTCTTGTCTTGTGTGTTTGCAAATTTAGGAATTTTAAGGATTTGAAGATCATTGAAGAAAAGGTCAAAGACTCATTGAAGACATTTCCTTGTTGACCAATTGAAAGTATCAATAAAAATTCACTTTCATGCCCAAAAATTAGAGTTTCAGAAGCAAAAACCTGTGGGAAACCCGAGTGCAGACCTAGGGCATCTGTTTCCACTTCTGAATTTTTAGAAATTCAGAAGTGGACTAAGTCACCACTAGTGGTGGTTTAGTCCCATTGAACCTATTTATTGAATTTTTTTATAGATTTGGATAACCATTTGGCTGAAACGGGCTCTGGTGTAGTTTTCTGAAATCACTCTAAAAAAGGACTAAGCTGACTGGCCTGGCGTAAATGTCCCAATAGGCTTAAAAATTAGAATTTCAGAGTTGCTTCAAGTCTACAAAACACTTTCAGGTGCACATCTTTTGTCTCATAGCTTTCTATATAGTTTTGTTTGCATTTCTAGGTCATTTAGGTCATGTTTGCATACAACATTGTGTTTTCCAACACTTCATATTTCATAGATTTAGCATCAATAAATCATCTTCCTTTCAGTTTATTGCACTTAGGAAATTACATTTAGACACATTTCGTCCCTCTTTACATTAATCTTGAGTGTAGACATTAGCATTTTGGCCCATCTCTCTCCTTTTAGGTGAAAAAACCTAGAAGTGTTAGAGAGCATTAGGGTGCCAAAATATTTGTTTACATTTTGGTGAACCTAACTTTAAAATACCTTCTTATGTTATTTGGAGTCCTTCGTCATAGATCCATCCTCGCATTGATCTTGCATTAGGGTTTGCATGGATTAATTTGCATGCTAGGTCTCAAGTTCTGCATTCATAAAAAGTGTGTTTAGGTTGCATTTTTGACATCTAAAATCATTAATTTTTTTTGCAAATTTGCATTTTCATCTTAGGTCTGCATCATTTCACATTTAAAACATCAAAATCCATTGAATTTTTTTAGAAATTTTGAAAAAAACCTAACTGGGACTAATCTGCCACTTTGGGCGACTTAGTCCCATTCTAGATTTTTAACTATCTGATACAACATCATAAACCTCATTTATGTGCTTCCTAAGCCTCCTAGTATCATATACTGTAAGTCTGGAAAGTTTTAGGAACATTCATTTTATACATCTAGCTCAAAAACATTAATTTAGGGTGGTCATTTTTGAAATCATTTCAATTTCAAGCATCATTAGATCTAAAAATGCTTACATTTTTGACATTTTACATCACATGGCTAAAATTACTTTTCACTTTTTCCTACACAATGTTTCTATTCATAAAACTTTGGATAAGTTTGATAAAAGTGCTTTTCATTCTTGCATATACATTGTTTGCATTCTTAAGGTTTTGCATACATTGGATAAAAATGTTTTGCATCTTTGGCTATACATTGTTTATATTGCTAAAACATTGCATGAAATGGTTACATGTGCTTTTCATTTTTGTTCAAACAATGTTAGCACCTTACATATCTAGACATGCTAAGAAAAATTTCCAATCCCCTCCCTATGAGAATGTTTTTTGTGAAAGAGAAGACAACTTTGGAAATTCCTAATAATCATACTTCTTCTCCTAATATCTCTCCTCTTGGTGAAGAATATGTTTTGGTAGAAGAATCAATTAATGAGAGTTTTTAGAATCCTAGTTGTTTCTCTCATCTTCCCTCTCTTAGTGGACAAGACATTGATGAACAAGACAATACAACCATAGATGATCATGAAAATAACATTCGTTCTTATCCTAGTATCTCTCCTAGTTGTGAAGAAGATACTTTGATGTTAGAAAACATAGTCGATGAAGGTCGTGAGTATCTTAGTTGTCTCCCTTCTCCTAGGGAAACCCTTATTAAGCAAGAAAATTCAACCATTGATCATTCCCCTACTTGCGATGAAGTCCTTTTAGAAGAACTAACCTTTGAATGTCAAGAACATTCAGCTTGTCATTCTCCTAAAAACTCTCCTCCTAGGGTGAATATCATGGTGCACAAAAATGAAAACAATAGAAAGGTGTCTTCCTTCACTAAAAAGGTGACTCTAGGTTTCCCTTCATTAGGAGATACATCAAACCAAGACTACAGAGGTTATGAATGCGCAAGTGTCCATTAGTGGACCTCATACATACCCTATAGGACATCCTAAGAACCCGCTAATTCTCTACCCACCTTCACACAAACAACAAACTCAACGCCAACCTAAACTCATCCTTTACCCACCATCACCTAAACTTGAGTTTACCCTTTACCCACCTAATCATGATTTTGTTGCTCACACACACTACACTAGAAACAATCTGTCCCCACAACAACCAACCCCGACTTCCTTACCTTTGCCTAATTTTCCTCCTCCTCCTCGATTAAGGGAGTATGATCTCATTGAACAACTTAAGAACACTCCTGCATTTAGATATCCCTTTGGTATTTACTTCAAAATTCACCCACCTATCACACTATGCTTCAAATGGCCTTACAACAAGTTCCTATCCCTTCTAATGCACAACCAAATGCCATAGCAGCTATAATTCAAGGATTGACTTCTGACATTGTTTTCCACCAAAGTGAACTCCCCCCTTTGGAAGTGAAAAAACAAAATGAAGCTTTCATAATCCTATCTCAATACAAAACAATAGGGATAAAGTGAACCCTTGTTGACAATGGCTCCACTCTTAATGTGTGTAGTATAAACCTCTTAGATAGGCTTCATGTGGATAGATCACAAATTCAACCCAATTCTTTATCTATTAAGGACTTTGACAATGAAGAAAAGAAACCGCTCGGTGTGATCACTTTGCCTATTACAGTTCGAGTGGCCACATTGCAAACACCAATCCATGCCATGCCTCATGATCTTTCATATAATCTTCTTTTAGGAAGACCATGGATTCATGAAATGAATGGTGTGCCTTCCACTCTTCATCAAAAAATGAAATAATCTACAACAACAAAGTGTGCACACTCGATGCTGATCATGAGCCTTATAGTGTCTTACAACTTGAGCGAAACAAAGAGAACCCCTTGAACACATTAACACCAACTACACAAGTCGAACCCATCCAACAACAAGACAAACAACAACATATGGAACAAGCCACGAAGCTATTAGATGATGATTGGGGTTCCTTGGACTTCACACCAACACTCATGGACAATCCTTCAAAAGAATCCACCTCAACCAATTTAGACCACAACATAACAAATTACACAACAACCTTTGATGAACACAACAACGACCAACAACCTGATTCAAAAGCAATGAAAAATCTTTATGGAAAAGGTTATGAACTTATGAAGCAACTTGGCTATAGTAGAAAAGGATGTGGTGCTCACAAACAAGGAATCCACAACCCTATAGATCCTATCACACAAAAAACAACACATGGTCTTGGTTATTGTCCTTTGATAGAAATCGCCAAACCTTCACTCAACATCAACACATCTTCGCTTAATGTCAATGTCATCATGCAAAACAATAATGAATTGAATTCGTTAGATTTTACACCCTCCTATAAAGGAGAGCCCAAAATATTGCAATCTAAACAGTCTTGTGTAGGTTTGACATCTTGTACATCTAAGCAAGGATTATCTTTTTCACAAACTATAGGACCACCTTCTCCCATTGATCAAGAGGGTATCTTGTCAGGACTCCTCCAAGATCACTTGAACACCCTTCCTCGAAGAACTCGAAAGAAATTCTATTACAAGACTTCATTTTGTGCATATCACAGAGTTCATGGTCATTCCACTAATGAGTGTAAGGCTTTGAGTAGTAAAATCCAACATTTTAAGGAGTTTGGTATTCTTCCTTATGTGGGGGCACCTAATTCCTCTAATTGATACCGATTTTCACTCTACCATGCATCTCATTAATCATTTCGGCTCACCTTTGTCCTGCACTAAGTGGGGGCAAGGGGTTAGGTAGCCTTGTTCCCATATGTCACCTGTTGTTGCCTCTTTTGGCTAGTCGTTAACTTTTCATAAACATATAAGAGCAAGCTTGGGATGTGGATGACATGCCTTAAGTTGGCTCGCATGTGACATACTACTTTTTTCATGACGTAGCTTATTGGAAACATATAACTTGGCATAGGGCTTGCTAAGTAAGCTCTCATGTTATTCTTCTTCTACTTTAAAGCAATTGCTCATAGTATTTGTGTTCGCAACAGCTTTAAAGTGGGGCATACATTGACACTCACATTTCATTGCATGATTTCTTTCTTCTTGCGATGCGTCCTTTTCTTGGTGGAGTCATTAGGCTTGATTCCCTCCAAGAGTGTGATACTCCTTTGGCACATCCTCTCTTGGAGATGTTAATTACAAGGTTCCTAAGATGAGACCTTGCACAAACTAAGTAAAATCCCTTTGAACATTCCTTACACTGCCTTGCATTAACAATGTTTATGAGTGTCAAGCATACAAATTTTTTCTTACCTCATAGAGCTCAAAGACCATTTTTGTGGCACCTTATTAAAGTTATCAGGAGGTATAACTTTGGTATGGTTTGAGTGGGAAGCCCATTATGAGGCATGATTTTTCCCCATAGCCTCTTGTGTGTTTGTGAGCACATATCGGTCGTATGTGTCTCACCTTTTGGGCTTTCTCACCCCACAGACAACCAGAAGTTTTGTGGCCCCAAAGTGAGTATACCTTTCAGATTTATCACCCGACAGACAGCCAAGAGTTTTGTCGCCCCAAAGTGAGTATGCATTTTCTTTCTGAAACAAACAATCCTAGATCTAATCCACAACGTGTTGGATAAAGGATCGAATCTTGATCCACCCCATTTTCATTTCCTTCTAGTTTTTGTCATTGTATGATCATGTATCTTGTCTTCCTACAAATCATTCACCTTGCATGTGTACTTTGCACTTATGTTGGTTTGACTTAGGATCTTGGATCTTGGGGGCTTGCGTAACCCCCTTTGATCTTTTTCATTCTTTTTCATCCCCATTGGTACTATTGGACTCCTTTGGAATGGCTACTTTAGTGTGAGTTTGAAGCAAGTTCATCCTCTCACTAAAGTGGGGGCTTAATGTGTCGCCAAAAAGTGTATACTTTCCTTGATATGGGGATAATTGATGATAAATTGGACTTAATGAGGCCTTGATTTGGTGTTGTGAGGTGTTTACACATCCACACTAGATCTTTAACCCTTGCAAATCAAGAATAAAATACATTTATTGATGTCTTGCAAGAGTGTTGTAAGGTGTTGTAACACATCTTCACACTTTTCTAGGACCATAATGTTATAATTTGCCTAAACAACCTTACCAAGACCTATTTCAAAGTGTTGTAAAGTCTTGTAACAAAATTTCACACTTTCCTAGGCTTGTCATCAATATTTACACCTTTCTTATTCTTTAAATGGCCCCTTTATGCACTTGCAGGCCTTAATTGTCTTGTTGAAGAACCTGATAAGCAACATTTAATACATATTAATCTCCAACATCCACTCAAAATTTCCTAGGTGAACTAAGTTGGCACCTTGGGTGACTTAGTCCCATGTGGCACAAAAATCAAAATTAATTTAAATTTCTTTTGGGTTTTTATTCCTTAAGACCTAAGGTTAGCCTGTGATGAGGTATTTTTAGGAATTAATGTATAATTGTGTATAAATATAGGTTTTTCCCTCTCATTTGGACTAAATCATCTTAATTCACATCTCATTATCATTCATTCATCATTCATCATGTTCTCAAGTCAAGTAAGTTAGGGTTTTATCATTGCAAGTCATCAAGATAGCTTCCAAGGACATTCAAGGGAAAATTCTTCATGTTTTGCTGCAGAAATTCAAGATCAAACATCATGGCAAGGTATTAACTCCATTTTTTCATGCTTCATTACATTCTTTCTTCATTTGGTTTAATTACCTAAAAACGGGTTTTACCAAGGCAAACCCCCGTGCCCTAACATTCAACATTTCTTCTTCTTGTCTTACATGTATTTGTAGATTTAGGAACTTTAAGGGTTTGAAGATCATTGAAGAAAAGGTTGAAGACTCATTGAATACATTTCATTGTTGACCAAGTCAAAGTATCAATAAAAAGTCACTTTCAGGCCCAAAAATTAGAGTTTCAGAAGCAGACAACTGTGGGAAACCCGAGTGCAGACCTAGGGCATCCATTTCCACTTCCAAATTTTTAGAAATTCAGAAGTGACTAAGTCACCACTAGTGGTAGCTTAGTCCCACTAAACCTATTTTTTGGAATTTTTTATAGATTTGGATACCCATTTGGCCAAAACGGGCTCCGGTGTTGTTTTTCGAAATCACTCTAAAAAAGGACTAAGCCACCCAGCCTGGCGTAAATGTCCCAACAGGCTTAAAAATAAAAATTTCTAGAATTTCAGAGTTGCTTCAAGTCTACAACAAACTTTCAAGTGCACACCTTTTGTCTCATAGCTTTCTATCTAAATTTGTTTACATTTCTAGGTCATTTAGTTCATGTTTGCATACAACACTGTGTTTTCCAGCACTTCATATTTCTTAGATTTAGCATCAATAAATCATCTTCCTTTCAGTTTATTGCACTTAGGGAATTACATTTAGACACATGTCATCCCTCTTGACATTAATCTTGAGTGTAGGCATTAGCATTTTGGCCCATCTCTCTCCTTTTAGGTGAAAAACCCTAGAAATGTTAGAGAGCATTAGGGTGCCAAAATCTTTGTTTACACATTGAACAATTATTCAAATCATCAAGAAACCATATCATCATGCTCATTCATCCTGATTTGTAATAATTTAAACCATTTTCCTACTTAGTTTGTCCATATTTAACTCAGAATATAATTTGAACGCCATACTATGTTACAACACCATGCATCACAAAACCCACATCATAATGACATCACATGAATTACATTATGAGGTTCACAATACAAGTTTATGAAGATACCAAATGCCGTAATATTTCCAAATAACCTATTGGGACTCAATTGTGTAGTGTCATATTTTTCTCGAATCTCAATTTTCTATACACTTAGGCCTTGTTTCTACTCTTAGAATATAACTAATGTGAGAAATCTATATGTAAGTCCTTATGTGTTATTTTTCCTATCATCTCTTGTGTGCCAATTTGGTGTTCAATGCTACAAGAAAATTCAAAGTGTGTAAGTGTTGGGGTTTTGTTGGTTTTTTCCTTAAGTTTCTGAATTCTTTTAGAGTTTTTGACTTTCAAGGTTGTCCACCCTAGTATGCCATCCCATCCATCTCTATCTTCCCCTTTTTCCTTATCAGGTTGTCATACTTCATCCTCTTGGCATGCCTTTCCACTTGATCCTAGCACATTGATCATTTACCTTGTAAAATTCTTCTAAGTTCGATAGTCTGTAAGCTTTACTTAGAATAATTTTTAAATGGTCAGAGTTCCCTTTTCCCAAGTACCCTTTGCATGTCATCTTTGACTCCTGACTCCCAACTCTTTTTTTTTACTAAGTAATCTATCAAAGTAAGAGTTGTGGCCATCCTTCTACTCAAGTGCTTATTTATTGTCATGCCTAATTTTTGAATCTCATTGATTCCTTCATTTTTTTATTGGAGTTGGAGTTTTTCCCATCCCCTTAGCTTGATACCTTTCCTTGTGCATCTTCGAACTCTACCACATGACAACTTCTCTTATGCTTTCTATTGGAGTTAGAGATGTTGGTTTTCCTTCAAAATGTTACCTGGTATAATTCACCTCTAAACTTTAGTCATCAACATTTTGACACTCTTATCTTGCCTAAGCTATTTGTTTAGACTTCCCTCCATCTACATGACTTCCTCATCACTCTCAATCCTTGATACTCTAGCTTCCCAACCTACATACTGGTATGAGATATTCTTGACTCTTGACCCACAATGATTTGAAATTCGCATTTCTTCTTTTGTATAGTCCAACCTACCCTCTTCATATCATAGGTCACTTATGACAATTTGATGTTTCAATTGCTAGAAAAAGGTTTTTTCCCACCCAAAAATTAGTATTCATAATTTGGAAAAATATCCACAAGTTGTTTTAGTGATAAAGGAGAAAAACAACCTAGAATGTCATTACTGATCTAATGAAACTTTTCTTTCATTGGATCAAATCTGATTGTAATGCTTTGGTTTGAAAATGAAAAATTGAAACACATAAGAATGGAAGTTTTGATTAAACCAAAATAAAACCTCAAATAGAGCTCAAAATGAAATTCAAAAAAAGGTAATAACATAAACAATCAAAGAAACATTACCATAAAATTGTTCTATGAATTTGATTTGCTCCAATGATGGCTTGAGCTGTGGATGCTCTTGCACAAAATGTACCTATTTTGACATCATAAATTTAGCTCAATGTTTTAAATATTATATTTTGAAGAGATTTCATAAATAACAAAGTGGAATGGTTAACTATTGTCATCTAAGTGCACCGCTTTCCATGAAAAGTATAAATTTTAGGGCACAATTATTTCAAAGTAAGGTACAATTTTTTTTTTAACACTCTTTCTAAAAGTACTAGTAGATGAGTGTGGTAAATAATATAATTTGTTTTTACTTTTAATATTTGATAAAGAGATGGTTTCATGATTTAGGAGGAAAGTGAGTGTAGATAATATATATATATATCCATAGAAAGTAATTGTGAGGGCTAACTCAGGGAATCATCCTGGTGAACTGAATGTCTTCATTAATGAGAAGGCCTGGCTAAAACTGAAGCTACTTTGATGAAGCCAGATTCTATACGTAACACGGTAGGGGTAGGCATGTCACATATAGAATATATGAAATTTTCCAACACCCCACCTCTTCAATCAAATGCATTTTGAAATGCTTCATTTTCATTCACTTGGCATTTTAACACACACTTTCTTCTAAGGTTTATATCCCCCCCAGCCCTAAGACCAAGAGACAACTGTTATATGTCCTTCCTTTTGGTAGTATATGTCCCAGTCGAGATCGAATCCACCCTTCTTAGAGTAGTAGTGCCCGCCATTACAATAGAAGAGGTGATGGAGATTGTCCTAATGCCCATCCCCATAGCCTTAGAGGAAACGGTAGCCCTACTGCTAGTAGGTGTCCCCATTGTGGTCAAAGTAGCATCCCCAATGTAATTCCCCACCACCCCGAGTGGGAGGGAATTTTAGTTGATAGGAAAGGGCCAATCCTAGTCGAAACTAAAGATCTCATTGAATCCCTCCCCTTATGTTATGAAGCAATGTCAATTCCTGACTGCTTGCTATTTTTTTTATGCTTCTTTCCCACCATCATGTTTGGCTAGGTTAAGTCCCCCTCTATCATCAAGAAGGTAGGAAGGAATGGTTATTTCTAGGGTAGAGACCCATCTTAGCTTCACATCAACTGGACTTAGAGGAATTGGAATGATGAAGAGAAGGTGGGACAATGATGCCAATACCCAAAGGTCGACTTGTGCTCAAAGCAATGGGTGGAACCTGCACCCCTATTGCACAACAATAGGCAATTGTGGTCCTATTGTTGGGCCTGCAATAAGGGCTTCTCTGTCAATTTGATTACAGCCTTGAGCCCGAAGCCCGAGGGGTAGGGAAGAAATTGAGATAGAAATACAACCTTATATCTATTGTTGGGGCCCAACTGCTAGTATAGTTTAAACTCGAGAAATCATAGTTAGTTGTTGGGCAAGCCTCTCCTCCTCCCACCCACCCCGGATTGGTTCTAGTTGTCTTAGTCCCTCTCCCGGTATTGTGTGTGTGTGTGTGTGTGTGTGTGTGTGTGTGTGTGTGTGTGTGTGTGTGTGTGTGTGTGTTTGTTTGTTTTTCTTAAACATGAGAAAAATAATGTCTTGATATCTATACAAGATACAATGGGTTTACCTAGGTTTACAAAAGTAAGTGTGTTTCATGCCAAAAGGTGAATTAGGTAACAATTATTAAAAACTCAATAATAATAGAATGAACAATATGAAGTGTCTAATCTAGAGAATTGTCTGCATGTTCATTTAGGGGGTTGATATTGTTGAAAGTACACTAGAATAAGGGTAACAAGGCTCAACAAAAGATTCAACTAGCTAACAACATTGGAATCAATCAATAGGGAGAGGTACTCCAAGAATCGGAAGGCCAGGCCTTGCATCCCCCTCCCCTTAGATTATACTTCCTCCTAGAAGTCACTAAGGCTTTGAGAGAGATGAAACCCAAAATTTAATCTACAATTATAGGTAACAAGTCAATGAGTTTCCCCCAACTTTGGTTGCTAGAAGAGAATAGTCATAAATATAATCTAAGCATCTTAGAATGTTTTTCATATAATGGGTAGAAATAAAGTTAACAGTGCCCATTTCTACAATATAAGAGCTTTACATGCATGAAAAATTAAAGGAAAAGTTCCAAGATCTATTAAAAAAATCTCAAGACTTGCTTCAAAGACTTTGAAGGATAAAGCCATAACAATGTGTACTAATAGATGTTAGAATTCCATTGTTGTGTATTTATGATATAATCCATACTACATAGCATTAATAAGGTATCTAAACAACATTAGCCATCATTTTATTATTTTAAAAATTGAATCCACAAATCATTGAACAATTATTCAAATCATCAAGACAACATATCATTATGCTCATTCATACTCATTTGTAAGCATTTAAATCATTTTACTACTTAGTTTGTCCATATTTAACTCACAATATAACTCACACCATACTATGTTGCATTGTCATGCATCACAAAACCCACATCATAATGACATCACATTAATTACATTATGAGGTTCACAATACAAGTTTATGAAGATACCAAATGCCACAATATTTCCAAATAACCTATTGGGACTCAATTGTGTAGTGTCATATTTTTCTTGAATCCCAATTTTCTATACACTTAGGCCTTACTTCTACTCTTAGAATAAAGCTAATGTGAGAAATCTATATGTGAGTCATTATGTGTTATTTTTCCTATCGTCTCTTGTGTGTCAATTTGGTGTTGAATGTTACAAGAAAATTCAACGTGTGTAAGTGTTGGGGTTTTGTTGGTTTTTTCCTTAAGTTTCTGAATGCTTTCAAAGTTTTTGACTTTTGAGGTTGTCCACCCTAGTATGCCATCCCATCCATCTCTATCTTCCCCTTTTTCCTTATCAGGTTGTCATACTTCATCCTCTCGGCATGCCTTTCCAATTGACCCTAACACATTGATCATTTACCTTGTAAAATTCTTCTAAGTTCGATAGTTTGTAAGCTTTACTTAGAATAATTTTTAAATGGTCAAAGTTCACTTTCCCCAAGTATCCTTTGCATGTCATCTTTGACTCCTAACTCCCAACTCTTTTTTTTACTAAGCAATCTATCAAAGTAAGAGTTGTGGCTATCCTTCTACTCAAGTGCTTATTTATTGTCATGCCTAATTTTTGAATCTCATTGATTCCTTCATTTTTTTTATTGGAGTTGGAGTTTTTCCCATCCCCTTAGCTTGATACCTTTCCTTGTGCATATTCAAACTCTACCACCTAACAACTTCTCTTATGCTCTCTATTGGAGTTAGAGATGTGCGCTTACCCTCAAAATGGTACTTAGTATAATTCACCTCTAAACTTTAGTCATCAACATTTTGACACTCTCTTATCTTGTCTAAGCTATTTGTTTAGATTCCCCTCCATCTACATGACTTCCTCATCACTCTCAATCCTTGATACTCTACCTAGTATGAGGTATTCCTGACTCTTGACCCACAATGATTTGAAAGCCGCATGTCTTCTTTTGTATAGTCCAACCTACCCTCTTCACATCATAGGTCACTTATGACGATTTGATGTTACAATTGCTAGAGAAAGGTTTTTTCCCACCCAAAAATTACTATTCATCATTTGGGAAAATATTCACAAATTGTTTTAGCGATGAAAGAGAAAAACAAACTAGAATGTCATTAATAATCTAATGAAACTTTGCTTTCATTGGATCAGATCTGATTGTAATGCTTTGGTTTGAAAATGAAAAATGCAAACAAATAAGAATGAAGTTTCTATTAAACCAAAACAAAACCTCAAATAGAGCTCAAAATGAAATCCAAAACAAGACAATAACATAAACAATCAAAGAAACATTACCATAAAATCCGATTATAAATTTGATTTGCTCCAATGATAGCTTGAGATGTGAATGCTCTTCCACAAAGATAACTATTTTGACATCATAAATTTAACTCGATGATTTAAATATTATATTTTGAAGAGATTTCATAAATAACAAAGTGGAATGGTTAGCTATTGTCATCTAAGAGCACTGCTTTTCACGTATAAAATTCAAGGTACAATTATTTCAAATTAAGATACAACATTATTTATTTTTTTAACACTCTTACTAAAGGTGCTAGTGGACGAGTCTCGTAAATAATATAATTTGTTTTTACTTTTAATATTTGGCAAAGAGGTGATTTCATAGTTTATGGGGAGGCAAGTGAGTGTACATAATAAATATATATATGGTTTTTTTTAACGTGAGAAAAAACAATCTCGTATGAATTTTTAATAAATTTTATGAACATGGCCTCGTGTTTGAACACTCTACCTTTCAATCTGTCAAAAAGCAATTCAGATAGTTTTCCAACTACCTTTCAATCTATCTAAAAGCAATTCAGATAGTTTTCTGATACCTCGTGAAAGGAGGAATAAAAATGTAAGCAAAAATAAAGTGTGCAATGAATGCCCCACTTATTTGGCTTTATTGACAGCATAAAGCCAATTGAGAGTGGACCCAACAGCTTTACAAATTAATTTATGATGCAAACCTTTTGAAAAGCAGCTCTCCTGGTCTTTTGGCAGCTGTTGAAGGCCCCTCCTCCCCACACTCTGACTACTTTTTATCAGCTAAAGAAGATATCCAATGTGCTTTAGGCCTAATTAGATTTTCTTAGCTATAAAAATGTATTTACTTGTTCAAACTACTGTTTGGATTTCAGATTAACTTGCTTAGGCTACTATTTTTGCTTGTTACACTATTAAAATATATTCTCCATGCTTTGTTTCATTGTTTCAAATCAGATTTTTTTTTGTATTGAACAAAGTTGTAAAAATATAAGAGAAAGAATGCAGTTCTAACGATGAACTGCCAAAAGAAAGAGCGAGAAAGCACTAGACATAGCAAGCATACAGCTCACAAATACAGATAATTATGCCAAACATCAGTAACAGAAACGGCTGGAGCAGCCAGCAACACATATAATCCAAAATACAATACATGAAGGACATGATTACATATTGAACTTGAAAAATATTTGCAACTGTTTGGCACAGGCGACCTCCCCTTCATGATGTTGAAGGAACTGATATCTGATCAAGTCCAGACGCGGATTATAATCTACATCACCTTCACGTTTACTCTCCAATCAGATTTGAGAATTTATTACAATATGAAAGTATATTCTCCATTTGAGACATTTTGTACCGTGCAGTATGACTCTGTACTTAAGCCCAATAAAAGACAAATATATATTACCTTCTAATTCATTTAAGTTCCATCCAATACGAGTTCTGTGGTTTTGTGTGGGTATATTTATTTCGAACTGAAAGTTAGCAGTGTAGTTGATGTTGATTTTTTTAATCGTGATTGTCGTTTTGGCATTTATTAGAATCTGGGTTATTGTCGTTGATTTTGATTTTTTTAATCATGATAGTCGTTTTGATATTTATTCAATGCCTACTTATTTGGCTGTATTGACTTTTGCTCAAAATGCAATGATGATGTAAAGTGAGCTGAAATATGTACACATTTAATAAATAATTTCATGATAAAATGAAGAGTAAATCACATTGATATGTACAATAATGTTTACATTCTGTTCCTATGGAAACTTTTTTTTCTTAACTTGGTAAATGAAAAAGCTTCATTCCAAAATAAATATATGCATATACATAAGATTTAACAGTTTTAAACGTATCATATTTTTATTAAAAACTTGGTTCATAAATATTTCAACAATTATTTGAGCTTATAGTAAAGAATTCAAGCTTACATTGTTTGGGATTCAAGTAAATATTTCTATTCTTTCATAAAAATTAATATATAATTTTTCTTGTTGTATGTCTGGACACTCACAATATATTCTAATAATAATTTAATATAATATTTCATATTAGAATGTCGAGTGTGGAAAAAGTATAGTTGCTGATAAAGAAGAAACTAGATGGTGGATAGGAGTTAGATGATTGATAATGAACAAGAAGACCCACGTGGGCTAATTAATATATACTTTGAAGTAAGATAAGTTAAATAGAATTTGAAGAATCTAAAATGAAGTTTCTAGTAACATAATTGGATTAAGGTGATTTGAAGGAGGATTTGGGAGTGTTGTATAAAGTTGAGGAATGAATTGGAGAAGGTTGGAGAAAAAAACATTGGCATGAGGTAAATTTGGAGTTGTTGAGGGATGGTATAAGGAATAAAGTTGTTAGTTAAAAATGGTAAAGACGGATGATTATGTAGATGCATATCCAAAGATAATAGGATATGATGAAGTTGAAGGTAATGGAATAAATAATTTGTTAGTTTGAGAAAATAAAATTTGAGTGGTAGTTTTTAACTAGGGATGAACAAGCAAGGAAAAAAAACCAATTATAAAGGATAAACATAGTCAAATAAGAAGTGATAGAATACAAGGTAGAGATAGTTTGGAAGTCAAAGCAAGTAATAATGATAGATATGAAGGTAAAGGAAGCAAGAATTTGTGCAAATCTATTTTCAAATGTTAGAAAGGAGAGTGTTGGATACTAGCATATTCATAGGAAGATAAGATCAATAGGATGGAAGGTAACACATAAGCCACCATTGAAAGGGAGATGATTATAATAGTTTTAATGAATGATGTAAAATGTTGATGTCTGGTTAGATAGTTTTTACAAAGGAGAAGTTATAGTTGAAATTGAATTATTGAGTTGTATCCATAGTGATAATCAAGAAAGTATGAACGGTTGGATATAAAAAAGGGTATACATGATATAAAGTGGAGCAATTTTCTAGGATGGGAAAAGAAAAAGTAAGGAGAATTGTTGGAAATGATTTGTTAGGTCAAAAGTTGATATTTTTACATGTGATTATAAAGGTAGAATTAGACATAAAGTGTGAGTGTATTGAAACAAATGTATATTGAAAAAAAATGGAGATGTGAATAGACTAGAGAAAATAAGTTAAGATAGATAATTATGAATTTGAAAATTGATAAGATGCAAATTGACTTATTTGATGATAGATCTGTGGTACTAAAAATCAAAGATAAGTTAATGAACTAGGAGAATGAATACATAATGAGGAGAAATGATACAAGAATAAGATGAAAAATTCTTAGTGACTTTGTTGGAGGATAAAATGTGAAAAAATTCCTAGTGACTTTGTTGAAGGATAAAATGTGGGACGTTGCAAAATTATGGAGTTGGAATGGAAAAGTGACAAGACTAAATTGGTTAAGATAAGAATATAAGAGGTTGAAGGAGAGAAGAGATGTTTGAGACAAGAATAATTGTTTTAATGAGTGTATCGAAACCAATATAAAGGAAGAGATAACATTAAATGAATTAATTTTCTTTGACATGTGTAGTGTGTTGCCTAAAACTAAATAAATATGTTATAGAATAGAAAAGGGAGTTTACTAGAAGGCAACTCAAAGTAGACCAATACATTATTTTCTAATAGAAGGAAAAATTAGAGAGATGCAAAATAATGAGTATAGATTGGTTGAGGAAGATATGCTACCAAAGATCATAATACATAAGAGAATATTGAAGGAATGCTTAGAAAAGATGGATAATAGAGGTTAGAATTTGAGATAATTATAAGATGAAGGTATTGGTTAAATTCAAATTCATGTTTAAATAGTAGAATATAAGAGTAGGTGACCAGTACAATAAATATATAAATAGATGCAAACAATGATAAAAAAATATTAAAGTACAAGACAAGGTATAGGTGAAAATCTAGGGAAGGGGTAAAAGTAAAGTTATTTCATGGAAATGGATAGGATTTTTCCTAGTTCTTGATTTTGGAGCTAGTAGAGGTTATAGGAGAAGTGCATAGTTGATACTAGAAGACTATTCATGTGTTGAATATACAATAAGGTTGGAGCTACAAATAGAATAATGGTTTTATCATTCATCCCTTGTTTGTGATCACTAACTCACAAATCACCACCTGAGTTATTTAATGCAAAAGTATCATATGCATATATGCAATCTTATGTGAAATAAAAATATTTTATTTGTGTTTTTTATCTTATGTGATTTTTTTCTTAATGGATCTCCCTTGGTCAAAGTTTGTATAAGTGTTGTCTCCATCAACCCCATGATCTTATCAATATGTAAAAAATTATAATTTTTAAGTATAAGAAATTTCTAAGTTTGGGATGTTTTCAAGTTATGTCTCTTTGTTTATTAGACTTTCAATCCTTGAAGGTTTCCCTTACCTATTTTCCCTTCAATAAAATTACAAAACCTTGATAATTTACACTAGGTGGAATTTTTTTCACTAGGATTTTAGAGTTTCCCTTCCTTGAGTACCATTTCCCCATCACCATCCATCCTTGAAACCCCAAAAATTTGCCTTAATTGCTTTGTGTGTTTGAGTTTCAAGCCTTCAATTTCCTAAGTGACATTTCCTTGGCACCCCTAATCCATGAAATTTTATTTTCCCATTCTCACCTTAATTTTTATTTTAGTGTTATGGTTTTAGAGTTTCCCTTTGCTACATGTATCATTTCCAAGTTCCCCTAATCTCTACTCCCCACCTTTTTCTTTCCCTTCAGCCTTGATACTTTTCCTTTCGACATCAAGGTTTCAACCATCCCTTTCCCTAAGTACTTGGTATGCCTTCTCCCTAACTATCGACTCTTGAATAAATGTTCTCATTTACAAGTTACTTTACTAGAATCAAATTTCTGACCTTTCTTCTAGCTTTGTACGTAGTATGCCGCATCCCCAATTCTCAATCCCTTTGTTCTCTTGGCTTGTTCTCTTCCTCTTCCTAGCATCCTTTTCACCTATTTCCTATTCCTTTCCTTATCCTTGTCATTTTTTTCCCTTCCCCTTACTAGAGTACATGTTATGATGTATCCCTAACCATCAATCCAAAAAAAATTGAAGCTCCTAATAGAAGCTAGCTTTGGCCTTGAAACCCTAATGCAATGTGTTGTTTCACCTACCTCCTTGCGTTGGAAAGATATTTCAACAACAAAAATAATTTGTACAATTCCCAAAGGACGTATCTTGTAATTTTAAGGAATTCTCGCATGACCTAGCATGCCATAACCAAAACTCTAATGTTGAAAGGACGGTTTGTAGACTGAATGGGAATGTTCTCCCATGCTTCCCTAATATGAATTGACATATCCAGTCATGATTTTGGGTGTCATTCATGAAGGAATGACACCCAAGAGGTATGGGTGTCCACTATGGAGTAATATTCAAAGGATTTGTGATGTTATTGAATGTCTCACACTCCTCCTTTTGTTAGTCACATATCTTTAGGAGTCCCCTACATCTTGGAAATTCCTACCCTTGAGTTGTGACTCACATGAGAACTATGTTTACATGTTCACTCCTTATTCTAGGGGCTAGTGAATTTTTTTTTTCTCGGTCACTATTGTGTAAGAGTGATATAGGCTTTCAAATCATGCTAGTTTATCTTATATTGTGAGCAACATACCTAAAAACCTAAAAAGAGGTTAAATTTGTAAATGTTATCTATAACAAAATGTCTCCAATAGTTTGCATTAATCTAGAGGAATATTCTAGTTGTAATGAAGGTTTTTTCTTTGCCACATTTGTTGGCATGAGTGTAATGTTGGATTTGATAAATGTGAGAGGATTCTAAAGCATTTTAATCCTTGCAATGGTTTTTTTGTATTATACATGGGTTTATACATTTCTATGATTGATGGTTAAGTGTGATTTGTTATTGATATCATTTATTTGATATATGTAAATGTACAAGATCATTACATTTTATGGTTTTAGTTTGATTTTATTTTGATAAAATATAACTATGTTGCTTAGTGGATATGCATGTCCTAAAAACCAATGATTCGATCATGCACTCTTAAAAGAAAAAATCACTCACCTGTAGAATAGGAATTAGTTTAAGTTTTTTAGAAATTCATGATTCATACTCTAAACAAGGAAATATTAGTTGTGAATTTTATTATATAAATTATTTTTGAGTCATGCCTTTGTGCCCACATCCTTAATTTTCTACAATGATGACCACATTAGCTATATAAGGTCTCATTTGTGTTGTTGGTTTAATTTATTCCCATGATAGTATTTTGGGTTAAACTAGCCCTAGATGTACAACTACAAAATTTACAACTTGCAAAATATTCTACATTTCAATCCTACTTAGAATACCTCTAGGAACACCCTCATAGGCCTAGTTGAGCCCAAAGTTTATGAGGGCTTATCCACTCTCATTTGTTAGCCTTGAAACCACTATAATCTATTGATGAACTCTTGTTTTATTGTCATGAATGACTTGTACTATCCTTGATGGTAAAAATACGTTCTGGGATTGTGGACCTATATTTTTGGGAAGTAAAACTTTGTATGAGGTGGTTTGCTAAATCAACTAGTAGAGGTCTATGGGATGTCCATAACAAGTTTATATTTTTTCTAGTGGCTAATGTCATTGATAATATCATTGGTCTTGGGGTTCATATTTTGAGCCACATTGAGTTTAGAGTCATAAAACTTATACATATTAAAATAAGACCATTTATAATTTTAAAGACGTGAATCCAATTCTAAGGTGGAATTCATAGATAAAACATCGAATGTTGGTCCCACTATGCTTATACTAATGCTTGGGGATTATCCTACATGTTTTGTCAGTGCTAACTACTACATCAATGTTCACTATAAAAGAGGTAATCATGGTGATTAATAGTGATCAGAACAAAGAGGAAAATTTTGAGGTCTAATAGTTAAGAGAAGAGCTATTGTAGATAAATCAAATTGAGAAGATTGATATTTACAGTCACACTCTTGTTTAGTGTATTTTTTTACTGAAATATAAGAGGTGGAGTATATGTATGTTATAATCCTTAGAGGTAGATATTTTTGATGTAAAATGAGATTGTGGAGACTAATTAATATCTTGGTCTAATTGTTTTCATATTATTGTTAGGATTTTCAAGTTCTATTGTGCATGTTGATGAATTTTTTATGTTAAGGGTACATGATTGGATGCTATTCATTAGATCATCCATACATAATTATATTAATGGTCTAAAATAGTCACCAAGAATGTGGTTTCAAAATTTTGATACCTTTATTTTGAACCCTAGAATTTTTAGATATAAAATTATTTTTGTGCTTAATATCTATGTAGAATGAAAACCATTTGTTCTCATTGATTGTCTTATATGTTCATGATGTGTTTCTTATTATAAATAGTAAGGATATGATTAAGGATTTTAAATCCTATATCTCCTTATTGTTTGATATGAAAAATATAGGTTCTATAAATATTAATTTTTAGCATATAAATTTTAAGAGAGATCAAGATAATATAAACTTTGGTTAAGTTAGAGGAGGTATGTTGATTCTATTTTATATAGGGGTTCAAGATGCATGATTGCAAACTAGTGAATTTTCCTATTCCTATTGGAACAAAGTTGTCATCAATTGAATAGTGTATTATGACATGTGATGAGATATAAGAAATAATTCATATTTCATATGTGAGTGTATTTATAATTCTATCGTATTTCACACTCTCTACTAGAAATAAAATGTTTCATGAATAGTGGGATTCCTGAGTAGATACATGTCTAATCCAAGAAAAGAAAATCAAACTATATTAAAGATGGTCTTTAGAAATATTCATGGAACTTCATAATATTATATGTTTGTTACTATGAAATACTTAAGATGGGAAATAAATTATATATAGGGTTTAATTGATGCATATTTAGTTGGAGATATTAATAGTAGGAGGTCCATTAGTGGCTTTATTTTTACCATGTTTATTGGATTAGTTAGTTAGATGAGCAAGAGGTAAGTAGCGGTTGATCTTTTCACTATAAAAGTATATTACAAAGAAGCCACTGAAGCTCATAAGGAAGCAACATGGATTGAGAGGTTATCCTTAGATGTTGGTATTTTACAAGAGACAACAAGGATAGATTATGAAAAGTGAAGTGTAATCGATTTAACAGTGAATCCTATATTAGATTCTCAAATGAGACACATTGATGTTTAATATCAAATTTCTTATGACATAGTGAATGTAAGTGTGTTGATATACAAAGTAAACAATTTATTAAGTGTTATAGATTATTTCATCAGAAATTATCAGCACTAAGAAATTATATTGGAGTAAATTGGTTATGGACATTTCTACCCCAAGATATTGAGTTCAAGTTATTTTTTTTACCTCCTTTATTTTTTGGAATGTATATAATGAGTGAGAGATTGTTAGGAAAGGTGTGTTTTACACCTTGAAAATAATATTATTTAATATGGCACCTCTTGGAAAGGGTTGCCACCCATAGAGGAATCTTTAGATTCTATTTTATCACTCATACTACCACTTGAATTATATCTAATGATGAATTAGAGGAGTTACATTGGATCATTAATATTGTGATTATAAAGAGTATAGGAGCATCTTTGATTGAAAAAAAAATCTTTTGTAATAGCTCCAAGTTGGAGCCCTTGCAGGTTTGACTAGGTTGACTCCTTATTTTTAAGGGTTAAGATCCTCATTGAGAAGTTATTATTATTGGTGGGTTCATTCTTGAGGTGGATTCCATGGATTGAGATGGAAGAAAACCAATCAAATATTAGGATAATCAGTTTGAGCCTTTGGTATTAAGATCTGCTTCTTATTTCATAGTTTTCTCTTTTCTTATGAATTAAATGCTTGGGTTATTGTTTGAATATAATTTATGTATGATATAAGTATATTTCAAAAAATATTACTAAACACAAATTAGAAGACTTCACTTAGCACAATTAAAAATATACATGTATTTTAATCCTTTTTGTGATAATATGTTTGGTTTTTTTCTTGAAATGATTTCCTAGGATAAATCTTGTGTTCTTGTTGGTTTTTTTTATCAATAAATTCTAAGATAAGTATCTTGTTCATTGTGTAATTGTCTTACTATTTTTCTAAAATTTATTTGGATTTTGTAACCTTTTTAACATACTTATATTATTTATAATTCATATAGGGTATATGGTACATGATCAATATTTATATTTACATTAGTAGTTGAAAGCTTTAAGATATGAGAATATTTGGTTGTGCTATTGTTGTGAGGATTGATAATGGTAATGAGTGCATATTAACCTCTTTATGTGTATATGTAGGAGTGTGATTAAATGATCAATTTATCACATCTATAAGGATGATCTCTTCATGGAGATGTTTCATAATGTGTAGAGCTATGGTGGAATCCTTGTGGGATAGATATTTCTTGTAGTTAACTTTAATGACATTCATGTGGTTGTTTATTAGGTTGTGATAAAAGGGTCCTTCAATTTTTATGACAAGACCATAAGAAATAATAATGATATGAGAGGAAAGCATTCTTATATAGGAGACACACTTTGTGATGGTAAGAGTAAAGGGTTGGTTTTTGGCTTGAAATTGGGGTTCTTGTTAGTTATGTGGGAGTCTCGTGTACTTGATGTGTGTCATAACATCACAGTCAAAATAATTACCAAGGACAATAATTAAGGATATTTTTTAAGGTCATTGCAAGTTTCATAGGAGTGACCTCAATTGGAACACCACTAAAACCCTATTAGGATCACATCAAGGGGGTATGTCTAGTGAAATCCATGTAATTTTAATTCACAAGTGCAAATGAATTATGTAAAGGGGTGTTTTCAAGATAGAGGGTTTTACGATTGGTGGGAGGTATGGATTGGTTCTCAATGAAGTATTAGATCTAAGGGAGGGTTGAGGTTTATGATTAGGTGTATATTGAGGTTCAAAGGTATGTTTATGATGGCCTTGTCTTTTGATTTTATCAAATTTTTCTTCTATTTTTTCAAAGAGAAGCATACCTTATATTAAAGTTTGGGCTATAAGGAAATTTGGAAAATTACCAATAAGATATTAGGGCAGATGCATGGAGATGGGTGGCCAATTTGTGGCCAATTTGTGGCCACTTTCAAAAAAAAGTTTTGAAAAGTCATAACATGAGCGCGTTATAATGTGCTCGTGTTATGGCTTGGTGGGTCAAACCTGAGGCTCGGCCACAACGAGCCCATAACATGAGCACATTATAACGCACAAGCAAAAAAAAAAGTGAAACTCATTCATTTTGCATTTCAACTATTTTTTTTGTTGTGCCCGCAGCCAAAACCCCCATTTTTCACACTCGCATTCTAGGAGGAGGCATTGTGCAAAAATATTCACCAACGGTTGCTATTTCTTCACAAGGATGGTGCCATGAGAACAAGGAGGTGTGAGAGGTAAGGATTGTTTGTTTTTTGTTTTGAATTTGTTAGTTTTAGGTTGAATTTGTTAGTTTTATGTTGTATTTGATTTATTTTTTTGAATTTGTAGGAGATGTAAATCAACCTGCAAACCCTCAAAATCCTCAACAAGAAGATCAACCAAATCCTTAAGAACAAAATCAACCACAACAACAAGCTCCTCCACCAATCACTCAACACCCTTCTGGCACTCAACAAAGTTAAATGAGTGAAATTGAGAACAACAAAAAAAAAATGAGGATTTAATCAATAGGTTGAGTGATCCAAATGGTTCAACCATAGAAAGAATTGCCCTAGCAAGTTCATTGAAAGATATGTTAAAAAATATAGATTCAATTAGCAAACAAATAACTGGATGGCAAGATAGGAGGTAGGTGGCTAGGGCTTATTATGTGGATAAACTATCATATAAAGATGTAAAGGATTTAAAAATTACAAAAGGTGATTTTTGCTCATTATTCACTGACCCACGCACAAATCAAAATCTTACCCTCAATGCAAAGAGGTTTCCTATTCATTGGTGCCACCACCAATAGATTAGGAACTATTTTTATGATAGGTGGTACATGGTCTTTGATTACCCACCGTGCAACAATTGTGAAGTCCTGCAATATTTCCTTAGGAAACTATATAGTGAGTTCATATTGAACAAAATCCCAAATTATTTTGATATGAGGGACTTCTAGGGGAGATTTGGTGTATCGGCTCAAGATAGACCCAGTGCACAGTTGGATCCTATGCGGAAAGGGAGACAAGATCTCACTAGGCTACCTCATGAGCACATTGGTATGCCTTCTGTCGTGAAGGAGAGTGTCGACATAGAGACATTGCAGGCGATCAACACTTTGACCCAGAGTGTCATCCATTATACTAGCCCTATTCTACAACACCATCCAAGGGAGTCTTCAAGTGGTGGCCTTCAAACCCATGTGTGTCAATCTTGTGGAGTGACTTGTTCATATGGCCCCACGGGCACTCTGGAGGTTGTTGCACAAGATCCGTCTATAGCTATGGAGATGGAAGGGCATTTGACATTTTGCATGAGGCATATGGCATTGATAGTCAAGTAAAAGTTATCATGTTCATTGAATTTAATTTATTAAATTTTAATTTTGAAATGCAAGATTAACTAATTTAGTTTTATGATTTTAATAAAATTACAGGGTCACAGTGTTGAGACTGGGTACACCAGCCCTCCACCTACTTATTTATGTAGTACACCTATCAGTGGGGTATGCAACTAGTAAACAATTATAAATTTATTACATGTTAATAGCATTGTTTGACAAATGGTATTTTAATATGTGATTTTAGATGTTGAATAGGCTAATATTGGAGGTTTCGAGGGAACACCTCCTAGTGCCAGTGGATTTACTCAAACCTACATGTAGTAATAGAATAAATACTTTAACTAATGAATTGTACTTAATAGATTTGTGTATTTTATATTCATATCGTTGATTAAGTTGCATTGCACATCATTCAAACTCAAAGAATTACTTCACATTCCATAACTAATAACTAGATGTTGATAGATGAAAATTTTTCAACTACAATATAGTTGTTTAGAAATTCAACATAAGCAGTGATGCAATTACTTCACATAGCATTTGTAATAAGTCTAGGAGAAGCTTCCAATTGCATTTGCTTGTCATGGCATTCCATGAGACCAATTTTTACTGCTTGGCATCTTTTCAAATAGTTCACTTTTTACTTTTTTCTTGTCATGGAGGCATGTGCTTGCAAAGGTGCACCTGCACAACAAACTGTGGGTGCTTGGAAAAAATCTATCAAAGCATAATAGTAAGCAATAGCATAGACAAGGAAGTTAGTAGTTTGAAAAAATGCCTTAAAGAAATGCAGTCTCATGGTGATGGAATTCCATTCCATCACCATCAGACCGCATTTCTTTGAGGCATTTCTTCAAACAACTCACCACCTTTTCTATGATACCACGTTTTCCATACATGTGTACCAAATCATTTTATCAAACTACTCACTTCCTTGCTACTATGGCTAAAAGCCTAAAATAGGTGCTTTCCAACAAACTATGGATGCTTGGAAAAATATCTATCAAAGCATAATAGTAAGCAATAATACAGGAGAAGGCAATGAACTTTTTGAAAAAATTCCTAAAAGAAATGTGGTCTTATGGTGATGGAATGCCATGACATGCATTTGTTTGTAATGGCATTCCATCACCACGAGACCCCATTTATTTGAGGCATTTTTTCAAACAATTCACTGCCTTCTCTATGCCACCACAATTATCGTACATTTCTACGAAAGCATTTCATCAAATGGTTCACTAGCTTGCTGCTATGGGTAAAAGCCTAAAAACACGTCCTTTCGAACAAGATATGGATAGGGAAAATAGTAAGCATGATAATCAGAAATATATAGTTTAATAAGTACTCCAAATTTTGTTCATTATCTCATAAATTATAAGTCATGACGTGGATCGCTATTGTAGTTTTTGTGATTGAATAATTTGTTGTTTTATTTTTAGTTGTTGCAAGTTGAAACACCTCTGAATGTGACAAGGGCAATGGAGATCGATGTTTCATTTGCTATACAATCCTTGATGGCTCTGACAGGGGAGGTATGAGGCAAATTAGTAAATTTCAATTTACATTAGTTGTTATAGATGTTAGTGAAAAATAAAACTATTATTAATTCATAGTTTAATTTCTATTTGGATGGTTTATATAGGGCTTGAGCATGCTTGAGCATGGGCGTGTGAATATTTCCCTCATGGAGAGAGGTCATGAGATGGCGGTAAGTGATTATTTTGTTAAATATATCATTTTTTATAATGTAATTTCTATATATTAATGTCTTTACTTCTTATTGTGATAGTTAAAACTTCACCATGAACTAAACACTAGGAGGAGAAGCAGGAGCACTCCTTAAGCGTAGCACAAATGAGTGATAGACCTATCACCATCCAATCGAGAAGCAAAGGGAAAGAATTTATTTCCATAGCATGGAGAGCAATGACTTTTGATTCCAGAGCTCTTTGTTGTATGCCTACATGATAGTTGTGTACATATTTTGTATTGGATATATTTGACATTGTATGCCTATATGGCATTCTCGTAAGCCTATATGGCTATTTTGTACCTATATTTCATACTTATATCGACATATATTGATTTATGCCTACATGGCTATTTAGTTAATACAAATCTTTTTTATTGATGGTGTCCATATTTTCATTCTCAATTGATGGTTCAGTAGATATGAGTTACATGTATTCAAGTGTATACTTTACAACTTATGTGTGTTCCAATGTATACTTTGTGACTTACGTGTTTTCATGTGTATACCTTGTATTTGTGCATATACTTTGTATTAATTTGTGTATACTATGTATTCATGTGTATACTTCAAGGCTTATGTGTTTTTGAGTACTTTTTCTTCCCTTATTCACATGTACATGCTTGACTTATTCATTTGTATACTTATTAATTGGTTAGCCCTAGCATTGATTATTGTTGTCCTTCATGGTTTGTCTTGAATATTAATTGATTGATGCTAAACAACTTTATCTAAAAGAAAAAGACACGTTTTCAATTAGTATTCCATGAAATGATTTATAAAAAGATTCCAATATATTTAATCCTTTGATTGGAACAACTCAATTAAGCAAAGGATACATAATTTTCACAACACTTGCAAAACATAATATTCAAAGTAGATGAAGTAGTTAACTTCTTGGCAGATTATCATACAAACACTTATCTTCAATAGTATTTAAACATTTTCACAGCATAATCCTAATAGTGCAAAATGAATTATGTTCTTGATGTGTCACCATATAAACACGTCAAAAGATTTATATGTCAACATTTTGTAATATTATTTCTTGTATAGGAAATGGACTTGGGAGAAAGCAAGTTATAATTTATAATACAAATAAGAAATGGACTCAATGTTGTCCTAGACCCCCAAATAGGTCTATTTAACAAAGCAACATGCTCTCAATCACTCCATTTGGAAAACACCATTGGGAAGAATTTACCAAATTATGTTTCCACTTGACTTTACCCACTTTTACTCCCTCAAACCTCTCTTTTTCATTCAAAACCCCTCTATTCCCAATTAGGGCATCATGCCATAACATACTTTTGACCTCCCTAGTCCTTGCAGACTGTTTGAACACATCAAACTCCACAATCTCACCCTATTTCCAACCTATTCTAACTTATTCTCAAGAAATTTCTTCTTTTCACCTTGTCTAGCCTTGCTTTTAAGGCCTAAATTCTAAATTTTGAACAAGGTCAGCGTTAGTAATCTCTTCCAATTCCTTTACCAATGCTATTTTTTATTCGTACTTACATAATTGACTCAAATGACCCCACACTAACTCAAAACTAAAAGCAAGATTACAAAATGGCCTATCATGGCCTTATTTGACATTATGATGACTAAAACCACTGAACTAGACTTTCTTCATCAAATGGAGGATCAAGGTGCTCTGCACCAATGATCATACACTTTTTGTGTGGAATACTCGGACTTCTCAACTGTCGTGTGTATGTTTCTTTTTTCCATTGTTTTGCATGCCATCATAAGGGATGATCAATTTTGCATGTTTGGGTGTGAAAGAGGACCATTCCTAGCATAAACCTACCTATCAGGATGTGTTGGAGCAGTTAGTTTGGTCACATGAATTGCAAAATGAAAGTTGAACCACTTTGCAACTTTACGTTGCTTCAATTTGACACTTTTTCCATCAAGTGAAAACTGGACACCATAGGAAAATGACTCCAAGATAACAAAAATTGAGAGAGGTTATTGTAGAGGGGGCCAACACGATTCTATAGGATCAAATAGAGAGTTCATAAGCATCACGGTTTCTAAGTAATAGCCCGCCAAAGTTTGCTTCCCTTTTGCACTTTGGACCCTTAAGGGATTGGTCCAATTGAACGTAGCTCGAAGTGATTCTGTGTGTTTGGGTGTGAAAGAGGACCATGCCTAGAAGAAACATACCTATTTGGATTCATTGGAACAGTCTATTTGGTCACACAAGTTGCAGAACGACAGTTGCAGCACTTTGCAACTTTGCACTACTTGCATTTGACACTTTTTCCATCAAGTGAAAATCTGCCGCCATGGGAAAACCACTCTGAGATAGTCAAAACCAAGAGAGGTTTTTATAGAGGGGCCCAATGCAATCCTGTAGGATTAGACGAGAAGTTTCTAAGCATCATGGTATCTGAATAATAGCATGTTAAAGTTTGCAGCCATTTTGCACTTTGGACCCTTAAGGGATCGGTCTGGTTGAACGTAGCTCAAAGAAATTTTGTGTGAAAGAGGACCATTCCTAGTGTAAACATACCTATTCGGATGCATTGAAACAGTCTGTTTGGTCACACGAGTTGTAGAACGAAATTTATACCACTTTGCAACTTTGCACTGCTTGCATTTGACACTTTCCATCAAGTAAAAATTTGTTGCCACAGGAAAACCACTACGAAATAGCCAAAACCAAGAGAGGTTTTTGAAGAGGGGTCCAATGCAATCCTATAGGATCAAACAAGAAGTTCTAAGCATCATGGTATCTGAGTAACAACATGCTAAAGTTTGCAACTATTTTGCACTTTGGACTCTTAAGGAATCGATCAAGTTGAACGTAGCTTGGAGCGATTCTGTGTGTTTAGGTGTGAAAGAGGACCATTCCTAGCCTAAAAATACCTATTCGAATGCATTGGAATAGTCTGTTTGGTCACACGAGTTGCAGAACAAAAGTTGCACCACTTTGCAACTTTGCACTACTTGCATTTGACACTTTTCCCATCAAATGAAAATCTGCCACCATGGGAAAACCACTCTGAGATAGCCAAAACTAAGAGAGGTTTTTTAAGAGGGGCCAAACTTGATCTTGTAAGATCATACAAGAATTTTCTAAGCATCATGGTATCTGAGTAACAACTTGTTGAAGTTTGCAACAATTTTACACTTTGGACTCTTAAGGAATCAATCTGGTTGAACATACCTTGGAGTGATTTCGGGTGTTTGGGTACGAAAGAGGACCATGCCTAGCATAAACATACCTATTCAGATGCGTTGGAACAATCTTTTTGGTCACACGAGTTGCAGAACGAAAGTTGCGCCACTTTGCAACTTTGCATTGCTTGCATTTGACACTTTTTCCATCAAGTGAAAATCTATCGCCATGGGAAAACCACTCTAAGATAGCCAAAACCAAGAGATTTTTTTGTAGAGGTGCCCAACCTAATCCTATAGGATCAGACGAGAAGTTTCTAAGTGTCATGGTATCCGAGTAACAACATGTTGAAGTTTGTAGCCATTTTAAACTTTGGACTCTTAAGGAATCAATCTGGTTGAATGTAGCTCAGAGCGATTCCACACGTTTGGGTGTGAAAGAGGACCATTCCTAGAGTAAAAATACCTATTTAGATGTGTTGGAATAGTTTGTTTGGCCATATGAGTTGCAAAACAAAAGTTGCACCACTTTGCAACTTTGCACTACTTGCATTTGACACTTTTTCTATTAAGTGAAAATCCACCGCCACAAGAAAACCACTCTGAGATAGCAAAAACTAAGAGAGGTTTTTGTAGAGGAGCCCAACGCGATCTTGTAGGATTAGATGAGAAGTTTCTAAGCATCACAGTATTCGAGTAACAACATGTTGAATTTTGCAGCCATTTTGCATTTTGGACTCTTAAGGGATCAATCCAATTGAACATAGTTCAGAGCAATTCCATGTGTTTGGGTGCGAAAGAGGACCATGCCTAGTGTAAAAATACCTATTTGAACACCTTGGAATAGTCTGATCAGATGAGTTGTAGAATAAAAGTTGCACCACTTTGCAACTTTGCATTGCTTGCATTTGACACTTTTTCCATCAAGTGAAAATCCGTCGCCACGGGAAAACCACTCAAAGATAGCCAAAACCGAGAGATATTTTTGTAGAGGGGTCTAACACAATCCTATAGGATTAGATGAGAAGTTTCTAAGTGTTATGGTATCTGAGTAACAACATGCTAAAGTTTGTAGCCATTTTGCACTTTGGACTCTTAAGAAATCGATCTGGTTGAACATAGCTCAAAGCAATTTTGCGTGTTTGGGTGCGAAAGAGGACCATGTCTAGCATAAACATATGTATTCAGACATGTTGGAATAGTCTGTTTGGTCACACGAGTTGTAAAATAAAATTTTCACCACTTTGCACTGCTTGCATTTAACACTTTTTCCATCAAGTGAAAAAATTCCACCACAAGAAAACCACTCCTAGATAGTCAAAACCGAGAGAGTTTTTGTAGAAGGGACCAACGAGATCCTGTAGGATCAAACGAGAATTTTTTAAGTGTCATGGTATCCGAGTAACAGTATGCTAAATTTTCAAGCTTGTTTGTGAAGGGGAGGTCTGATATTGCATTAGGTGTGATGCCCTAATTCTATCTCTCTCCCCTCTACCCTCTACCCTTAACCCTTATACCCTCTATCTCTCTCCCACTCCCTCCCTCTCTCTATGTTGAGTCTCTCCCTTGTCTCTCAACTCCTCTCCTCACTCTCTCACTCACTCCTCTCTCACTCACTCTCTCTCTCTCTCTCACTCATTCACTCTCTTTCACTCACTCCCTCTCTCTCACTCACTCACTCTCTCTTTCTCACTCACTCACTAACTCCCTCTCTTTCCCTCTCTCTCACTCACTCACTCTCTCACTCACTCATTCACTCTCTCTCACTCACTCCCTTTCTCTCACTCACTCACTCTCTCTTTCTCACTCACTCACTCACTCCCTCTCTCTCCCTCTCTCTCACTCACTCTCTCCCACTACCTCTCTCTCTCAAGTCTCTCCCTCGTCTCTCAACCCCTATACCTTCTCCCTCTCTCTCACTCACTCACTCCTTCAACCTCTCTCCCCTCTACCCTAAACCCTAAACCCTTATACCCTCAACCCTTAAGCCATAATTCTATCTCTCCCCATCTACCCTCTACCCTTAACCCGCTATCCTCTACCCTCTATCTCTCGATCCCACTCCCTCCCTCTCTCTCTCTTGAGTCTCTCCCTCATCTCTCAACCCCTACCCCCTCTCCCTCTCTCAAATCCCTCTCTATCACTCACTCCTTTGATCTCTCTCCCCTCTCCCCTCTACCCTTAACCCCTATGCCCTCAACCCTTAAACCATAATTATATCTCTCTCCCCATCTACCCTCTACCCTTAACCAGGCTTATACCCTCTATCCTCTACCCTATATCTCTCTCCCACTCCCTCCCTCTCTCTCTCTCTCATCTTTCCCTCATCTCTCAACCCCTATACCCTCTCCCTCTCTCAACTCCCTATCTCTCACTCACTCACTCATTCAATCTCCCTCCCCTCTACCCTTAACCCCTATACCCTCAACCCTTAAACCCTAATTATATCTCTCTCCCCATATACCCTCTACCCTTAACCCGTATACCCTCTATCCTATACCCTCTATCTCTCTCTCTCACTCACTCACTCACTCTCTCACTCATTCACTCTCTCTCACTCACTCCCTCTCTCTCACTCACTCCCTCTCTCTCCCTCTCTCTCTTTGTGACTCCCTCCCTCTCTCTCGAGTCTCTAACTAGAGAATGCACACACTCTCTTTGTCTCTCCCTCACCCCCTCTCTCTCCCCCTCTCCCTCTCTCAAGTCTCTCCCTCCCACCCTAACTAGAGAATCTCTCTCTCTTCCTCTCAGCCCCTATATCTCAAGTCTCTCCTTCCCACCCTAACTAGAGAACTCTCTCTCTCTCTCTCTCCCTCTATCCTCCTCTCCACCTCCTGCTCCTCCTTCCACTCTATCTGTCTGTCCTCCCTCCTGTCCTCTTTCTCGTCTCTGTCTCTCTCTCCAAGTCTCTACCTCCCACCTCTCCCTCTCTGGGTCTCACTCCATCACTCCCGCTCCCTCTGTCCTCCCCCCCCTCTACCCTTAACCCTAGGCACGTGACTTCGTGACCTCTACCCTTCAGCCCGCCAACCCTCTACCCTCAGCTCTTAGTCCCTCAATCCTCAACCCTCAAGACCCTAAAACCCTCAACCCCAATGCCCTCTGCCCTTTGCATTTGGACTCACCAACCCCAATCCCTGACCATGTAGCACCCTCAGCCCTCGCCACCCTCAGCCCAGTGCCCTAATCCATCAGCCCTACAGGTCCTCCAGCCCTGCTTCCTCTGTTCTCAGCCCTCCTGCCCTGTGTGGTGGATCCCTCAACCTCTCCTTATATCCTATGTCCCTCCCTCCTCTTCTCTCCTCTCTATCCATCCATCCCTCCTCACCATCCCTCAGCCCTAAGCCCATAAACCTCAGCCTAACCCACAAGCCTCAACCCCTTAAACCTAAACCATTAAACCCTCTACCACTCACCCTCTACCCTCTACCCTAAACCCTAATCCCTAAACACTAATCCCTCAACCCCTACACCCTTAAATCCAAGAAAAATCCCTACCCTAATCCCTAAACCCTCTACCCTCTACCCTCTACCCTCTACCCTTAAACCCTAATCCCTCAACCCCTATACCCTCCACCCTATACATTGGACCCTCAACCCTAATCCCTCGACCCTATACCCTATACCCTCAATCCTCAACCCTCAACCCTCAACCCGCAACCTCAACCCTTAAAACCTCTACCCTCTACCCTATACATTAAACCCTCAACCCTCAATTCTCAACCCTCAACCCTTAATCCCTCAACCCCTATACCATCTACACTTTACATTGGACTCTTAACCTAATCCTTCAACCATATACCCTAAACCCTCTACCCTCAACCATAAACCCTTTAACCCTAAACCCTTAAACCTTCTACCCTATACCCTCAACCCAATACTCTCTACCATCGACCCTAATCCCTCAACCCTCAACCCTTAAACCCTAATAAACCCTAATACCCTAGAAACCATCAACCCTATAGGTCCTCCACCCTAATCCATCAACCCTATAGGTCCTCCACCCTAATCCCTCAACCCTATACCCTCAATCCCTATCGCTTTCTCTCTATCTATACATCTCACCTCTCCCTCCCTCCCTCTCTCCTACCCTCTCTAATTGTCTCTATTTACCCTCTCCCTCTTTCTACGTAACTCTTGTTCAATCAATCCCTACCACCCTCTATCACTCCCTCTATCTATCTCTCTCTATCTCCCTCCCACTCTCTCCCACTCCCTCTCTCTCCCTCTCTCTCATGTCTCTTCCTCCTACCACTACTGAATTTGACACCATTTTCTAATGGACGTTCGTCGGTGGTTTGACAAATCTTTGTCGAAGTAGCAATGAAATGATGAAAAAAAATTTGTCGCTCATCTGATGACGAATTAAACATCGAAATAACGGCGCAGATTCATTGGTCATCGGCATCATAAAATGGCTCGGATGTTCGTTGGAATATCAATGAAATGGGCATCAAAGGAACACCAGAAGTTCGTCGCCAGTTCGATGAAATGGGCAAGTATTTTTGACGAAGCCTTTGCCGCAGCTAAGCAACTTCGTCAAACCTTTTATGTGGTTCATCGGTGAGGTTCATCGAAATTGCGATGAAAAGGGCAAGGAGTTATGACGAAGTCTTCATCGCAGCTAAGCAACCTCGTTGAACCTTTTCTATGATTTGTTGGTATACTTCACCGCAATTACGATGAAATTGACAAGGAGTTATGACGAAGCCTTCATCGCAGGTATAGAAACTTCGTCGGACCTTTTCTATGATTCGTCGGTATACTTCATCGCAATTATGATGAAATTGACAAGAAGTTATGAAGAAGCCTTTGTCGCAGGTATAGAAACTTCGTCGGACCTTTTCAGTGATTCTTCTGTTGCGTTCGTCAAAATGATGAAACAATGCAATTTAAAAAAAAAAATACATTCGTTGAAATGTACCATCGGTGAGAGATCAAGCAAGTCGCGTCCCTTCATATTCAAATCTCGGGAAATTATTTTATTTGGTCATTTTCCATGTTTATTTTATTATTGATGCAGAGTGGCAGGGGAAGACAATCTCTTAAGAGCTTCTCTCAAATACTCTTAGATAGACTCCTTAATACACCATACAACTAATGAGCAACTTAAGCACTATTTTAACTCCACACACCCAAATGCAATCAGGAGGCTTGTAAATGACTTAAAATCTCTTAACATGGCTAAACTAAGCCAACAAACAAGATTTCTCACTTGGGAACACTCTTTCATCTATCGCTGCCATATTATACCTTGTAGACCTTGTAGCCCTGTCTAATGGGACAGTCAACATAAAATCCTTCTAATGATTGAAACCATACCAAACTCACTGGTTTTTGACACTTGATACTATCCTCCACAAACCCTCAAAACCACAAGTTTTGACTCCAACACAAAAGGCAACAAATGACCTGTTTTCTAACGCTACAAGGAGGCCTAAAAGACACTTTTCAATGCAAGTATGGTTAGAAAACAGGTCATTTGTTTCCTTTTGTGTTGGATTCAAAACTTGTGGTTTTGAGGGTTTGTGGAGGATAGTATCAAGTGTCAAAAACCAGTGAGTTTGGTTTGGTTTCAATCATTAGAAGGATTCTATGTTGACTGTCCCATTAGATAGGGCTACAAGGTCTACAAGGTCTACAAGGCCTAATATGGCAACGATAGATGAAAGAGTGTTCCCAAGTGAGAAGTTTTGTTTGTTGGCTTAGTTTTAGCCATGTTAAGATATTCTGAGTCATTTCCAAGCCTCCTTATTGCATTTGGGTGTGTGGAGTTAAAATAGTGCTTAAGTTGCTCATTAGTTGTATGGTGTATTAAGGAGTCTATCTAAGAGTA
>VDFB02270651.1:267477964-267534326 GCA_007258455.2 Sequoia sempervirens
CAAGAAATCCCCCCCTTCTTTACTCAATCAAAGAACCACCCCAGAAAAAATGATTTGGCACTTTATATTCAATGTGGTTACAGATTTTTGGATTGCAATGTTTTTACAAATCCTCAAGAAAGGAGCATGTGCTGAAAGTAGACATTTGGTACAATTTCATATGAAATAAATAGCACTAATGTGAAGTACACAAAAAAATGCACTTTCAAAAAAAGAATCAACTCGACCCGAGGTCGTATGCAAAAGTTGTGCAACTTTGAAGTTTGCAAAACAAGAACGGTGAGGAGTCATCTCTGATAATCAGCAATTTCTAAAAAAATTGTGCACCAAAATCTGAAACTGTCTTCACCAATGCATACATCACGAAAAATTAGCCCAAATAAAAAAAAATTGCATTGAATTTGGAGGTCGGGAGCCCAAGTTATGAGATTTCAAAATTGGCCTTCAAAAATCATCTCATCAACAGTGAGGGGGTGAAAACTCTTCAAAACAAATCTGCCAAATTTAGTGGGATTGGCGCTAAAGTTAGTGGTCCACCAAATATATAGGCCCTCCAGCTAATTTATACCTTCGCAAAAAATATTGATAGTCCTCCAGATAAAATAGCACTCCACCAATTTAGTTATCCGTTAAAATCACCTCCAAATTTGGTGGCATGTGATATTAATATTTTTTAATTTTAAAAAATATTAAAATATTATTAAAAGTGTTGGCATAAACCATTGGCAGATTTCAAAAAAATATGTTTTTTTAATTAAGAAAATTAAAAAATATTAAATTGTGTCGGCAAAATGAATGAACGGTGGATTTTTTGAAAAAAATTATATTTTAATAATATTAAAATATTAAAATATTGAAAAAAATTTATAAAAAATAAAATTTTAGAAATTTGTTTGAAAGCGTCCGGCCAAGAGGGCAAAGGCCCAGGTAATCCTTAATGAGGGTAATCACAAGAAGTACTCCATAAAAATCTCGCGGTGTAGTCCCCGACAAGCAATCGAGTAGCAATTTAGGCACTCAAGAAAAATAAATAAATAAATAAAATAAAATAAAATAAAAATTATTTAATTTTTATATTTTGAGTTGAAAAACTCATTTTTTAAATTTTGACTTAACATTAATTTTTATTTATTTTAATCGATGATTTTTTAAAGAAGATGGAAATATAGTTTTTAAATAAAAATATATATGTAATAGATATGTTTTTGGTAATTTTTAAACAGTAAATTAGATTTTATTTGCAATTTAAAAATCAAAATAATAATCTTATTTGCAAAAAACAATAAATGATTTTATTTTAAAACAAAATGAAATGTTTTTATTTTAAAACAAAAATAAATATTTTTATTTTAAAATAAAAAATATTAATTATTTGTTCATGGGGTTGGACAAATTTTTTTTGCCTTACCTGGCAACTTTGTCCAAAATTGACATTTTGACAGTCAATTTTATAGTTTTCGGTCCTTCTGAACACGATGGCAAAGTTGGATTTGACCCAAAATGCTCTGAAATGATGGCTCCTTGCTGGATCTAGCAATGAACGTCCCGCTTCAAATTGTTGTAGATCTGGCCTCTAATGTCCGTTTCAGGCAAAATGAAGGGTAGATTTGAATGTCTCAGCTACTCTGGACTCAATGGTGAGCTTAGAATCTCTCCAGGAAGCTTCAGGAAGACCTATAACTGACAAGTCAATGTATGAACCCCCCTAGAAACTGATATTCTTTTTACACCTTTCTGATTCTCCAGATCATCATACGATGCAAGAGAAGAGCATACTCAGTTTAAAAAAAAAACTCTACACTCTCAGATTTCCTAAAGGAATGCTAACCTACAACTCAAATTTAGCTCTGATACCATGTGAGATTTGCTAACTAGCCTACCAGGAATCTAATGACTAAAAGAAAGCAAAACCAAAAATATGAGGAGGAATAAACTACATTCCTCTCAAGAATGCAAAGCTATATTCAGCTTGAGAAGTGAGAATTATAAAGGAAATACCTTGGTTATATAGGCCAAGGGGAGAGATAGATGCAACCATATTATGACAAGTGTTGGCATCCTATGAGGTGTGACAACCCATGTCATTAAAGGCTCAACCACCTTATCCCTATGTAAAGTTAAGCTAGTGTGAAGAGGACTTTAGTGGAGAACTAGCTAAGAATGAACTAGTTAGATAAAGTACCCCTTTCACACTAATAATAATTTACATTTATTTTTAAGAATTTTGTGCTCTGACATAATCCAAAGAAGTTCCAACAAAGAATATCCCAATGGGAGAAGAAAATCTCTCCATCCAACCAACATGGAATCACTAGGCCATACAGGGCCCTAGCCATCACTTGAGCCAAGTGAACCAATAAGAACCTAGTTCAAACAATAGTATGCAAGCTCAAGAAGAGAGTGAACAAGAACAAAAGAGGTACACATACACAAGCATAATAAGGGTGTTGGATAGGACAATTGAGAGGGGGGGTGAATCAGCTGTCACATATTACAATCTTAAATTCAATTACTGAAACTAACACATAATCTAATTAAGTGATTAACCATCAAATGCAAATGCACAAACACAATAACACCATCTATTTACGTGGAAAATTCAATGAGGGAAAAACCACGATGAGGATTAACTCACACTATAGAGAATATCAAAATCGATTACAAAAAGGCTCATTGCCTGAGATAAGGTTTACTACTTGAAATAAGGACTCACTGTCTGAAATAAGGACTCACTTTCCACAAGGATACAACCCAAAGGGCTCACTGCCATAAAGATACAAAGAAGACAAAGAAGACTTGTTACAAAGAGACAACAATCCCAATGCAACAAATATTCTGACGGTTCTCTTGCAAGGGTTCTGACGGTTTCGTTGTCTAGGGAGGTAGTAAAGAAAATGCTACAGAGAAACACAATGGCTCTATTATGAGGGTGTCGCAGATGGCTTCAAGATCTCGGTCTTGGAATCTGCCGAATAGAGGGTTTATACCTGTTGCTAATACCATATCTGTTGATTTGAAATCTAAGAAAATAGAGGAAATAAATGAGATTGTTTCTAAGCTCTTCGTTCACGCGGTGACCTGCTAGTTCAAGGGCTTTTGACCTAGCCTCCCTTAGCTGCACTCCTAGATTTCCAACGAATGGGAGCCGCTAATTTTTGCTAAAGTTCACATTTTCCATATGGCTAAGGGGTTCTTTGTTGCTAAGTTTAACAATCCTCAGGATAGAAACATAATTTTATGTGACAATTTTTTTAGTTGGGGGGACAAATTTTTGTTGATGATTAAAACCTGGCATTTTGATTTCAATCTAGCCTCTGAAACTTTTAATAAGATCTCGATTTGGGTTCGGCTGCCAAATCTTCCCCTCCATTTATGGAATGACCCTCTCTTGGAAGATGTGGGGGATGATGAATCCTCTGACATTTTTCATTCCACCTTTGCTCGAATATTGGTTGAAATGGATATTTCAAAAGGATTGCCTGCTGAGATTTTGCTTAAATCTCCTACAGGCTCTTGGGTCCAATCTCTAGATTACAAACTGGTTCCCTTCCACTACAGAAGATGTTTTAAAACATGTCATGTTGTTGCTCAATGTGGTTTTGAGAAAAAAAACAATGATTGCTACATGGTGGAGAGGTGGCTCACTATAGCATTATACAGTAGAGAAGAAAATTGAACAACACAGGAGTTTTTCCGATGTGGCTACGTCAGAACCACAGGGTCTTGGGGCATCCACCTCGGATGTCTCTAATGGTGGGTCTATTGAAGCTGAACAAATTCATCTTGTTGATACCCCTAAAGAGCAAGAGATTGGGTCTCAGGCTACTTTTTCAGGTGATAGAGCTCCGACTATCATTTCTGGTAGCTTTTCTGATATGTTTGTGTTTGCATGGAAGAATAATGTTGAAATCACCGAGACTGGAGCTGCATGCATTCATCTTAAGGAAAAAAGTGTGTTGGCTTGGCAGGATAAGGCAGTGCAAGTGGAAGAAGGTTGGATTACTGTTATGGGAAAGAAAGCAAAATTCTCTAGGCCTTCTTTCGACATGACTCTTCACTCCCACAAGAGAAGTTCTAATTGTAAATCTTGATGGACCTTGCTTGGGGGCTGGTTTTATTGGTTGGCTACAGGATGTCCTTTTTGTAGCTTTTTTTTTTAAAGGGTTTCAGGTCCCTTCAAAACCTATTTTTTCCTTAATCAAAAACATATACAACTACAATCAATATTTTGTCATTTTCAGTCTTGAAATACAAATTAATATCTATCGTACCTTTGTTAACTCCTTGTTGATTCAAATACTTATCTAGCCTTGCATATCAGGCTCTAGGAGCTTGTTTTAGTCCATACAAATCTTTCTTCAATCTGCACACCATATCTAGTTGATCTATTAACTAAAATCCTTTTGGTTGTTCCATGTAGACCTCTTCATCTAGTTCACCATTCAAAAATGTTGACTTGACATCCATTCTGATAGACTTTGAAATATTTATAAGCAACAAATGCCAAAAACATCCTTATAGCTTCCATTCTTGCTACTGGGGAAATTTTTTCTTGAAAATCTATACCTTCCACTAGTGAGTAGCCTTTACACACAATCATTGCTTTGTTTCTAACAACTTTGTCATTCTCATTTAGCTTTTTTCTGAATATCCATTTTGATTCAATGATATTTTTGTTTGTCGATCTTGGGACCAATTCCCAAGTTTGATTCTTCTCAATCTACAACAATTCTTCTTTCATTGCTTCCTTCCAATGTTCATCCTTACAGGCTTCACTTATTGACTTTGGCTCAATTTCAAAAAATAAGCACAAATTTATTTTAGCAGCAACTTTGCTTCTAATTAACACACCTTTTGTCTTGTCTCCAATAATTTGACTTTCTGAATGATTCCTTAGTACATATTTCGGTGTTCTATGGGATATCATTAGAGCATCTTCTTCTCTTTCATTTTGTTCATTATATCCTTTCTGCTCATCTCTATCCTATTCTTCCATAATTTCTTCTATTCTTGCTTAGTCATGTTCATTAGACACATATCCATCAATATCAATAGAATTCTTCACTATTTCATCAACCTTCACATTCGAGCTTTCTATAGTCTTCCTCAATCTTTTGTTGAAACATCTATATGCCTTGCTTTTAGTAGAATATCCAAGAAATATTCCTTCATCACTTCTTGCATCAAACTTTCCCAATGTTTCCTCATCTCTTTTGATATAGCATTTGCTTCCAAATACCTTGAAATAATTAACTGTAGGAATTTTTCCATGCCATAGCTCATGAGTCTTTGCACTATTTTCTCTTGCCTGAACTCGATTGAATACATATACAGCAATGTGAATAGACTTTTTCCAACAAATTTTTGATAATTTGGCTTTAGTGATCATTGACCTAGCAACTTCTTGAACTATTTTATTTTTCCTTTCAACAACTCCATTTTGTTGAGGGGTTCTTAGAGTACATAATTGTCTCTTTATTCCATGCACTTCACAAAAACATATTGAACTCGTGGGAGGTGAATTCACCACCTCTGTCAAATCTCAAGCATTTTATCTTCAAATTCACTTCATTTTCAACCATAGCCTTGAATGCCTTGAATCTATCTAATGCTTCTAATTTTTCTCTTAAAAATATAACCCATGTATATCTAGAATAATCATCAATTAAAAGCATAAAGTACCTTTCACCAAGTAGACTTCACACTCTCATGGGACCGCAAAGATCTGTATGAACCAAATCCAATAATCCAATAGTAGATTGTTCTCTTGATTTGCAATGATTTCTTGTCTGCTTCCTAACCTGGCAATTTCTACAGATAACATTTACAGGCTTTGTAATTCTCGGTAGATATCTCATGGCCTGAACAGTACTAATCCTTGCCAAGTTATCAAAATTCATGTGACACATTCTCCTGTGCCATATCCAGTTGTCATTTATCTGAGTCATAAAACATTATCCATCAACACCTTTAAGCAGATAAATATTCCCTTCAGATTTCTTTCTTGTAGCAATTAATGTTTTGTATCCTTTCCAGCTATCACACTTCTCATCCTTAAACACAAGATCATATCCCCTTCTACACATATGACCAATGCTCAATAGATTATTCCTTAAACCCTTAACATAGTAGACATCATTAGTATTTTGCTTGCCATCAAAACTTACTGAACCTATCCCACAGATTTTAGCACTAGTATCATCTCCAAACATAACCAGACCTCCATCATATTTTTCAAGTTTCACAAACTTACTCTTGTCACCAGTCATGTGATGTGAGCAACCACTATCAACTACCCAAAAATTATTTTCCTGTTTAACATGTAGGGAAAAGATAAATGTACCTTCATTTTTCTCCTTCTCCTTCTCCTTCTCCTTCTTCTCTGGAGGACTTTCCTTTGACTATTTTTCTGAATTAGTAGAAATAGTTTCATCTTTAATCACCAAGAATAAGCATTCATTTTCATCTAGATCTTCATATTTTGAATCTTCATCTAAAATACTAGCATTCTCATTAACATAGTAAGATTTAATAATCTTCTTTCCTTTCTTTTCTTTCTCATATCTTTGAAATATTCTTTTTAGCTCTTTCTGGACACTTTGCAACATAGTGACCAATTTCTCCACAACTAAAACACTTAAAGGGAAATTTACCTTCATACTTACCAAAGCCTTTTCTCATTCTTCTTACAAAAGTTAGCCTCAATTTCATCAAAGTTCTCTTCATCGAGATCTTCAATTTTTGTAGCTTTAAAAGCAATCTCTGTTTTCCCTCCACCTCTTAGATTCATCTTCCTCATCTCATAAGATAAAAATCCTAGCAACAAATCCATATTACAAGTCTTATAATCTATAGTCTGCTCAATAGCACTCACCTTTTCACTATAAGCATCGGGAAGAGTTCTGAGAATCTTCTTTACAATTATGGTTTCATCTATAGTAGCACCAAGATATCACATTCTAGCCACAACCTCATCCAATCTTTGTACATAGGCTTTAACATTATCATATTTGGACATATGTATAAGATCAAACTGTGTTTCCAGATTCTATAATTTTTCCTCTTTTACCCTTTCATCACCATCATGCACTCTTTCTAAAGCATCCTAGACTTAGTTATCTTCAAGTTATAAACCTTAATCAACTCAAAATGTACCAAACTATTCTTCAAAATTAACTTTTCCTTGTTATTCACTTCATGTGCTCTAATTTTTTCAGGTGTACTCAGACCATTAGCAAGAGGAGTGTAGGGATTCTTATAAGCTTTCTCCACATCGTATCCACAATACTCTAGATATTCTTCCATCAACACTTTCCAAATACCATAATTAGTTCCATCAAACCTTAGATAATCAAAGACCATTTTTCTAGCCATCTAGGACCTTCTTCAAGTGGTTAAGCTCTTCACCAAGGAACCAAGGTTTGATACCAATTGTTGGATAGGACAACTGAGAGGGGGGTGAATTAGTTGTCACATATTACAATCTTAAATTCAATTACCAAAACTAACACATAAACTGATTGAGTGATTAACCATAAAATGCAAATGCACAAACATAATAACACCAGATTTACATGGAAAACCCAATGAGGGAAAAAACATGCGGTGAGGATTAACTCACACTATAGAGAATATTAAAACTGACTACAAAAAGGCTCACTGCTTGAGATAAGGCTTACTATCTGAAATAAGGACTCATTGTCCAGAGGGCTACAACCTAGAGGGCTCACTTCCACAAAGATACAAAGAAGAAAAATAAGACTTGTTATAGAGAGACAACAATTCCAATGCAACAAAGATTCCACTGCAATCACTAATCAACTTGCATGAATGATAGAGTCCGCCTTCTGCTCACTGCATCTGGAAACTCGACATTAAGCTTCACACTAAATAATAACACACCTAACTCACTCACTTTAAGAATAGCATCAAAGTTGTCTGCTCTTTCACTTATCTTCCTTTTTTTCTTATGTACAATTTTCATCGCTACCACATTCTATATTTATACTATCTCCAACCTTGAAAAGATACAAAGTCGGCCATCCAACTTCAAATTCAAATTAAAGTTTGGTACCAAACATCCTAGGGTGGATTAGAATGAGGGTGACCCAAACATACGCTTCACTGAGACCCATAATAGATCCAACACACTTCATCAACTTCAAAAATAGTGCTTGACACACAGTCGTCCCAACCAGTGTAAAATACATAGATCAATTATGCTTCCAAATGTCAAAACCATCTTCAATAAAACTAGGGCAACACAATTATAGAACCACAAGCCATAATACTTCAACAAATAGAAATATGGACCAACAACAATTCTCCCGGACCTCAATCAGAACAACATCCTCAACAACTGAATACTTGCAACCTTCTTTTAATACAATTTTCTTAATATCCTCAACAAATACAATCAACAACAACTAGTAGATAACTAGCTGACTAGTTGACATCAATGACAACACTTCATTCCTCTTTCCATTCTTGCAACAAAGGGATGGGTCTCAAGATCATAATTCATAACCAAGATGTGGCCACTCTTTCCCCTCAACTCACATACACACCACATAAGAACCACAAAATCTGCCAAATTCACAAAAGATGCACCATTTCTACCATTTTATCATACACAACACTTGGAAATAAAGTAAGATATTTGAGAATAAAAAAATATGTAATAAATAACAAGTGGAAGAGGAATTATCTATTCAATTATCTCCTTGAAATTGAAACCATTCTCTTCCTTCAAGCTTCATCCTTCCTCTCCCTTCTAACTCTCAACCCCAAAAATATCACTTTAGAAAAAAATACATCATGTAAGAATAATACCCAAAAGTTGTAAAATGAGGGCTAATACAAGATTGCCATGTCACTCATCTCTATCCAATAGGATGAAGGTATATGGCACATTTCCAAGCTATATACCTACCTTCCTCTCATCGAACCAAGTTGACATGACTACTCATTTGAATTCATATGGATATCAAATGGATGTGACCATTCATGTTAGTTCACATGGGTCTCAAATGGACAAGAATACTCATGCAAGCTCACATGAACCATCTCCTTCCAAAAGAATGGGGTTCACTTCTCCATTCAACACCTTGGGAAAATCATGGGTTGACTTGGTGTACCTTGAGCCAAGCACCCATGAATCTAGTAAGGGGAGATATTTTTAGGAGCTCAAAAAATACCTTTTTAAACTCCCAAAATACTTCCTACACCCTTCCCCAAGTCCCCTACCTATAGGTATTGGGGTTGGGGTCACAAAAAGGATATTACACCACTAAACTTCACTTTTTATACTCATGAAAAATGGTTGAAATTTTTCTATGGGTATACACTCTTACCCACACATTTTGACACTTGAAATATGCCTAAGCATTATCACATTGAACTAGGGTACAAAATGCCCCTTTTGGGGTGAGGGTCCTAGCTCAATTGGCTCAAGCATCATGTTGCAGGAAAGAGGTCATGAGGCCTAGTCTCCCCCCAAACCTGTGGTACTGGAGGGTGTGTCGCGCTAGCATCACTGGTCACATGAAAAAAAATTCCAGGCACACTGCAATTTATAGGGGGGCTACCCGATTCCCGCAATCTAAAAAAACTAGGGTTCAAAACACAGATTTTAGACACTCAATAAAATTTCAAGGTTTCAAAAACATGGTGAAGTAGGTAAGCTTAAGGGTCATGATAATTCCCCTATTCTCCTATTGATGATTGTTTACACCTGCACACTTATTGTAAACATCAATGCATCTATTGCATATGTGTATAGCCAAAGAAAGGAAAGTATAACTACACATTTTCTCATTGATGATTCAACTTAAGTCAACATACCTCAAAATGTGATTTAATCCAAACTCATATATCACCTACATAGACATAGTCAACCTCATACATTAGTATGCTTATTTTTCACCATTTAATATGAGAAATTTATAATATCTAACTCTAGAAATTATTGTAGAATACAATATTCACACTTAACCACAATTTGACAATTAAATAAATTAATTTTAAAATGCATTGAACTATGCCATAATTATGCATGGTCTCACCATAACATGAAACCACTAAGTCATCTTATCCACAATTCATATACACTTCGTGCTCATGATATAACACACATATTTAGTTTCCATTTTAAAAATTAATATTCATTTTTACACCACATTCAATATATAAACATTCTCAAATTAGGGTTAGCAGTTACATGCACAATGTAATGTAATTTAGCTCAATTATTTAAGCAATAATCATGGTGTCTTTTTCTAGGGTTAGCATGAATAATGCATAACTTAACACTACTACTCATGACATGGTACTCAAAATTCATTAAAAACATCTATTAAGGGAATACTTATGAAAGTCTATAACAATGTCTTGATATCTATACAAGATACAATGGGTTTACCTACATTTAAAAAAGTAAGTGGGTTTCATGCCAAAAGGTGAATTAGGTAACAATTATTAAAAACTCAATAATAATAAAATTAATAATATGAATTGTCTAATCTAGAGAATTTTCCACAAGTTCATTTACAGAGTTGATATTGTTGAAAGTACACTAGAATAAGGGTAACAGGGTTCAAAAAAGGATTCAACTAGCTAACAACATTGGAATCAATCAATAGGGAGAGGTGCTCCAAGAATTAGAAGGCCAGGCCTTGCATCCCCCTCCCCTTAGATTATACTTCCTCCTAGAAGTCACTAAGGATTTGAGAGAGATCAAACCTAAAATTGCATCTACAATTATAGGTAACAAGTCAATGAGTTTCCCCAACTTTGGTTGCTAGAAGAGAACAATCATAAATATAATCTAAGCATTTTAGAATTTTTTTCATATAATGTGTAGAATTAAATTTAACGGTGCCTGTTTCTATCATATAAGAACTTTACATGCATGAAAATTTAAAGGCAAAGTTCCAAGATCTATTAACAAAATCTCAAGAATTGTTTCAAAGACTTTGAAGGATAAAGCCATACCAATGTGTGCTAATAGATGTTAGAGTTCCATTGCTACATATTTATGATATAATCCATACTACATAGCATTAATAAGGTATCTAAACAACATTAACCATCATTTTATTATTTCAAAAATTGAATCCACAAATCATTGTGTGTTGCTAAAAAGTGTATACTTTGCTTGATATGGGGATAATTGATGATAAATTTCACTTAATGAGGCCTTGATTTTGTGTTGTGAGGTGTTTACACATCCACACTAGATCTTGAACCTTTGCAAATTGAATAAAATACATTTATTGATGTCTTGCAAGAGTGTTGTAAGGTGTGGTAGCACATCTTCACACTTTTCTAGGACCATACTGTTATAATTCACCTAAAAAACCTTACCAAGACCTATTTCAAAGTGTTGTAAAGTCTTATAGAAAACTTTCACACTTTCCTAGGCTTTTCATCAATGTTTACACCTTTCTTATGCTTTAAATGGCCCCTTTATGCACTTACAAGCCTTAATTAAGTGTCTTGTTGAAGAACTTGATAAACATTTAATACATATTAATCTCCAAAATCCACTCAAAATTGCCCAGTTGGACTAATTTTCCACCTTGGGCGACTTAGTCCCATGTGGCAAAAAATTCAGAATTAATTTAAATTTCTTTTGGGTTTTTATTCCTTATGACCTAAGGTCGGCCCGTGATGAGGTATTTTTGGGAATAATGCATAGTTATGTATAAATATAGGGTTTTCCCTCTCATTTGGACTAACTCATCTTAATTCACATCTCATTATCATTCATTCATCATTCATCATGTTCTCAAGTCAAGCAAGTTAGGGTTTTATCATTGCAATTCATCAAGATAGCTTCCAGGGACATTCAAGGGAAAATTCTTCATGTTTTGCTACAGAAATTCAAGATCAAACATCATGGCAAGGTACTAAATCCATTGTTTCATGCTTCATTACATCCTTTATTCATTTGGTTTAATTACCTAAAAAGGGGTTTGACCAAGGCAAACCCCCATGTCCTAACATTCAACATTTCTTCTTCTTGTCTTGTGTGTTTGCAAATTTAGGAATTTTAAGGATTTGAAGATCATTGAAGAAAAGGTCAAAGACTCATTGAAGACATTTCCTTGTTGACCAATTGAAAGTATCAATAAAAATTCACTTTCAGGCCCAAAAATTAGAGTTTCAGAAGCAAAAACCTGAGTGCAGACCTAGGGCATCTGTTTCCACTTCTGAATTTTTAGAAATTCAGAAGTGGACTAAGTCACCACTAGTGGTGGTTTAGTCCCACTGAACCTATTTATTGAATTTTTTTATAGATTTGGATAACCATTTGGCTGAAATGAGCTCTGGTGTAGTTTTCTGAAATCACTCTAAAAAAGGACTAAGCTGACTGGCCTGGCGTAAATGTCCCAATAGGCTTAAAAATTAGAATTTCAGAGTTGTTTCAAGTCTACAAAACACTTTCAGGTGCACATCTTTTGTCTCATAGCTTTCTATATAGTTTTGTTTGCATTTCTAGGTCATTTAGGTCATGTTTGCATACAACACTGTGTTTTCCAACACTTCATATTTCTTAGATTTAGCATCAATAAATCATCTTCCTTTCAGTTTATTGCACTTAGGACATTACATTTAGACACATTTCGTCCCTCTTTACATTAATCTTGAGTGTAGACATTAGCATTTTGGCCCATCTCTCTCCTTTTAGGTGAAAAAACCTAGAAGTGTTAGAGAGCATTAGGGTGCCAAAATATTTGTTTACATTTTGGTGAACCTAACTTTAAAATACCTTCTTATGTTATTTGGAGTCCTTCATCATAGATCTATCCTCGCATTGATCTTGCATTAGGGTTTGCATGGATTAATTTGCATGCTAGGTCTCAAGTTCTGCATTCATAAAAAGTGTGTTTAGGTTGCATTTTTGACATCTAAAATCATTAATTTTTTTTTGCAAATTTGCATTTTCATCTTAGGTCTGCATCATTTCACATTTAAAACATCAAAATCCATTGAATTTTTTTAGAAATTTTGAAAAAAACCTAACTGGGACTAATCTGCCACTTTGGGCGACTTAGTCCCATTCTAGATTTTTAACTATCTGATACAACATCATAAACCTCATTTATGTGCTTCCTAAGCCTCCTAGTATCATATACTGTAAGTCTGGAAAGTTTTAGGAACATTCATTTTATACATCTAGCTCAAAAACATTCAATTTAGGGTGGTCATTTTTGAAATCATTTCAATTTCAAGCATCATTAGATCTAAAAATGCTTACATTTTTGACATTTTACATCACATGGCTAAAATTACTTTTCACTTTTTCCTACACAATGTTTCTATTCATAAAACTTTGGATAAGTTTGATAAAAGTGCTTTTCATTCTTGCATATACATTGTTTGCATTCTTAAGGTTTTGCATACATTGGATAAAAATGTTTTGCATCTTTGGCTATACATTGTTTATATTGCTAAAACATTGCATGAAATGGTTACATGTGCTTTTCATTTTTGTTCAAACAATGTTAGCACCTTACATATCTAGACATGCTAAGAAAAATTTCCAATCCCCTCCCTATGAGAATGTTTTTTGTGAAAGAGAAGACAACTTTGGAAATTCCTAATAATCATACTTCTTCTCCTAATATCTCTCCTCTTGGTGAAGAATATGTTTTGGTAGAAGAATCAATTAATGAGAGTTTTTAGAATCCTAGTTGTTTCTCTCATCTTCCCTCTCTTAGTGGACAAGACATTGATGAACAAGACAATACAACCATAGATGATCATGAAAATAACATTCGTTCTTATCCTAGTATCTCTCCTAGTTGTGAAGAAGATACTTTGATGTTAGAAAACATAGTCGATGAAGGTCGTGAGTATCTTAGTTGTCTCCCTTCTCCTAGGGAAACCCTTATTAAGCAAGAAAATTCAACCATTGATCATTCCCCTACTTGCGATGAAGTCCTTTTAGAAGAACTAACCTTTGAATGTCAAGAACATTCAGCTTGTCATTCTCCTAAAAACTCTCCTCCTAGGGTGAATATCATGGTGCACAAAAATGAAAACAATAGAAAGGTGTCTTCCTTCACTAAAAAGGTGACTCTAGGTTTCCCTTCATTAGGAGATACATCAAACCAAGACTACAGAGGTTATGAATGCGCAAGTGTCCATTAGTGGACCTCATACATACCCTATAGGACATCCTAAGAACCCGCTAATTCTCTACCCACCTTCACACAAACAACAAACTCAACGCCAACCTAAACTCATCCTTTACCCACCATCACCTAAACTTGAGTTTACCCTTTACCCACCTAATCATGATTTTGTTGCTCACACACACTACACTAGAAACAATCTGTCCCCACAACAACCAACCCCGACTTCCTTACCTTTGCCTAATTTTCCTCCTCCTCCTCGATTAAGGGAGTATGATCTCATTGAACAACTTAAGAACACTCCTGCATTTAGATATCCCTTTGGTATTTACTTCAAAATTCACCCACCTATCACACTATGCTTCAAATGGCCTTACAACAAGTTCCTATCCCTTCTAATGCACAACCAAATGCCATAGCAGCTATAATTCAAGGATTGACTTCTGACATTGTTTTCCACCAAAGTGAACTCCCCCCTTTGGAAGTGAAAAAACAAAATGAAGCTTTCATAATCCTATCTCAATACAAAACAATAGGGATAAAGTGAACCCTTGTTGACAATGGCTCCACTCTTAATGTGTGTAGTATAAACCTCTTAGATAGGCTTCATGTGGATAGATCACAAATTCAACCCAATTCTTTATCTATTAAGGACTTTGACAATGAAGAAAAGAAACCGCTCGGTGTGATCACTTTGCCTATTACAGTTCGAGTGGCCACATTGCAAACACCAATCCATGCCATGCCTCATGATCTTTCATATAATCTTCTTTTAGGAAGACCATGGATTCATGAAATGAATGGTGTGCCTTCCACTCTTCATCAAAAAATGAAATAATCTACAACAACAAAGTGTGCACACTCGATGCTGATCATGAGCCTTATAGTGTCTTACAACTTGAGCGAAACAAAGAGAACCCCTTGAACACATTAACACCAACTACACAAGTCGAACCCATCCAACAACAAGACAAACAACAACATATGGAACAAGCCACGAAGCTATTAGATGATGATTGGGGTTCCTTGGACTTCACACCAACACTCATGGACAATCCTTCAAAAGAATCCACCTCAACCACTTTAGACCACAACATAACAAATTACACAACAACCTTTGATGAACACAACAACGACCAACAACCTGATTCAAAAGCAATGAAAAATCTTTATGGAAAAGGTTATGAACTTATGAAGCAACTTGGCTATAGTAGAAAAGGATGTGGTGCTCACAAACAAGGAATCCACAACCCTATAGATCCTATCACACAAAAAACAACACATGGTCTTGGTTATTGTCCTTTGATAGAAATCGCCAAACCTTCACTCAACATCAACACATCTTCGCTTAATGTCAATGTCATCATGCAAAACAATAATGAATTGAATTCGTTAGATTTTACACCCTCCTATAAAGGAGAGCCCAAAATATTGCAATCTAAACAGTCTTGTGTAGGTTTGACATCTTGTACATCTAAGCAAGGATTATCTTTTTCACAAACTATAGGACCACCTTCTCCCATTGATCAAGAGGGTATCTTGTCAGGACTCCTCCAAGATCACTTGAACACCCTTCCTCGAAGAACTCGAAAGAAATTCTATTACAAGACTTCATTTTGTGCATATCACAGAGTTCATGGTCATTCCACTAATGAGTGTAAGGCTTTGAGTAGTAAAATCCAACATTTTAAGGAGTTTGGTATTCTTCCTTATGTGGGGGCACCTAATTCCTCTAATTGATACCGATTTTCACTCTACCATGCATCTCATTAATCATTTCGGCTCACCTTTGTCCTGCACTAAGTGGGGGCAAGGGGTTAGGTAGCCTTGTTCCCATATGTCACCTGTTGTTGCCTCTTTTGGCTAGTCGTTAACTTTTCATAAACATATAAGAGCAAGCTTGGGATGTGGATGACATGCCTTAAGTTGGCTCGCATGTGACATACTACTTTTTTCATGACGTAGCTTATTGGAAACATATAACTTGGCATAGGGCTTGCTAAGTAAGCTCTCATGTTATTCTTCTTCTACTTTAAAGCAATTGCTCATAGTATTTGTGTTCGCAACAGCTTTAAAGTGGGGCATACATTGACACTCACATTTCATTGCATGATTTCTTTCTTCTTGCGATGCGTCCTTTTCTTGGTGGAGTCATTAGGCTTGATTCCCTCCAAGAGTGTGATACTCCTTTGGCACATCCTCTCTTGGAGATGTTAATTACAAGGTTCCTAAGATGAGACCTTGCACAAACTAAGTAAAATCCCTTTGAACATTCCTTACACTGCCTTGCATTAACAATGTTTATGAGTGTCAAGCATACAAATTTTTTCTTACCTCATAGAGCTCAAAGACCATTTTTGTGGCACCTTATTAAAGTTATCAGGAGGTATAACTTTGGTATGGTTTGAGTGGGAAGCCCATTATGAGGCATGATTTTTCCCCATAGCCTCTTGTGTGTTTGTGAGCACATATCGGTCGTATGTGTCTCACCTTTTGGGCTTTCTCACCCCACAGACAACCAGAAGTTTTGTGGCCCCAAAGTGAGTATACCTTTCAGATTTATCACCCGACAGACAGCCAAGAGTTTTGTCGCCCCAAAGTGAGTATGCATTTTCTTTCTGAAACAAACAATCCTAGATCTAATCCACAACGTGTTGGATAAACGATCGAATCTTGATCCACCCCATTTTCATTTCCTTCTAGTTTTTGTCATTGTATGATCATGTATCTTGTCTTCCTACAAATCATTCACCTTGCATGTGTACTTTGCACTTATGTTGGTTTGACTTAGGATCTTGGATCCTGGGGGCTTGCGTAACCCCCTTTGATCTTTTTCATTCTTTTTCATCCCCATTGGTACTATTGGACTCCTTTGGAATGGCTACTTTAGTGTGAGTTTGAAGCAAGTTCATCCTCTCACTAAAGTGGGGGCTTAATGTGTCGCCAAAAAGTGTATACTTTCCTTGATATGGGGATAATTGATGATAAATTGGACTTAATAAGGCCTTGATTTGGTGTTGTGAGGTGTTTACACATCCACACTAGATCTTTAACCCTTGCAAATCAAGAATAAAATACATTTATTGATGTCTTGCAAGAGTGTTGTAAGGTGTTGTAACACATCTTCACACTTTTCTAGGACCATAATGTTATAATTCGCCTAAAAAACCTTACCAAGACCTATTTCAAAGTGTTGTAAATTCTTGTAACAAAATTTCACACTTTCCTAGGCTTGTCATCAATATTTACACCTTTCTTATTCTTTAAATGGCCCCTTTATGCACTTGCAGGCCTTAATTGTCTTGTTGAAGAACCTAATAAGCAACATTTAATACATATTAATCTCCAACATCCACTCAAAATTTCCTAGGTGAACTAAGTTGACACCTTGGGTGACTTAGTCCCATGTGGCACAAAAATCAAAATTAATTTAAATTTCTTTCGGGTTTTTATTCCTTAAGACCTAAGGTTAGCCTGTGATGAGGTATTTTTAGGAATTAATGTATAATTGTGTATAAATATAGGTTTTTCCCTCTCATTTGGACTAAATCATCTTAATTCACATCTCATTATCATTCATTCATCATTCATCATGTTCTCAAGTCAAGTAAGTTAGGGTTTTATCATTGCAAGTCATCAAGATAGCTTCCAAGGACATTCAAGGGAAAATTCTTCATGTTTTGCTGCAGAAATTCAAGATCAAACATCATGGCAAGGTATTAACTCCATTTTTTCATGCTTCATTACATTCTTTCTTCATTTGGTTTAATTACCTAAAAACGGGTTTTACCAAGGCAAACCCCCATGCCCTAACATTCAACATTTCTTCTTCTTGTCTTACATGTATTTGTAGATTTAGGAACTTTAAGGGTTTGAAGATCATTGAAGAAAAGGTTGAAGACTCATTGAATACATTTCATTGTTGACCAAGTCAAAGTATCAATAAAAAGTCACTTTCAGGCCCAAAAATTAGAGTTTCAGAAGCAGACAACTGTGGGAAACCCGAGTGCAGACCTAGGGCATCCATTTCCACTTCCAAATTTTTAGAAATTCAGAAGTGACTAAGTCACCACTAGTGGTAGCTTAGTCCCACTAAACCTATTTTTTGGAATTTTTTATAGATTTGGATACCCATTTGGCCAAAACGGGCTCCGGTGTTGTTTTTCGAAATCACTCTAAAAAAGGACTAAGCCACCCAGCCTGGCGTAAATGTCCCAACAGGCTTAAAAATAAAAATTTCTAGAATTTCAGAGTTGCTTCAAGTCTACAACAAACTTTCAAGTGCACACCTTTTGTCTCATAGCTTTCTATCTAAATTTGTTTACATTTCTAGGTCATTTAGTTCATGTTTGCATACAACACTGTGTTTTCCAGCACTTCATATTTCTTAGATTTAGCATCAATAAATCATCTTCCTTTCAGTTTATTGCACTTAGGGAATTACATTTAGACACATGTCATCCCTCTTGACATTAATCTTGAGTGTAGGCATTAGCATTTTGGCCCATCTCTCTCCTTTTAGGTGAAAAACCCTAGAAATGTTAGAGAGCATTAGGGTGCCAAAATCTTTGTTTACACATTGAACAATTATTCAAATCATCAAGAAACCATATCATCATGCTCATTCATCCTGATTTGTAATAATTTAAACCATTTTCCTACTTAGTTTGTCCATATTTAACTCAGAATATAATTTGAACGCCATACTATGTTACAACACCATGCATCACAAAACCCACATCATAATGACATCACATGAATTACATTATGAGGTTCACAATACAAGTTTATGAAGATACCAAATGCCGTAATATTTCTAAATAACCTATTGGGACTCAATTGTGTAGTGTCATATTTTTCTCGAATCTCAATTTTCTATACACTTAGGCCTTGTTTCTACTCTTAGAATATAACTAATGTGAGAAATCTATATGTAAGTCCTTATGTGTTATTTTTCCTATCATCTCTTGTGTGCCAATTTGGTGTTCAATGCTACAAGAAAATTCAAAGTGTGTAAGTGTTGGGGTTTTGTTGGTTTTTTCCTTAAGTTTCTGAATTCTTTTAGAGTTTTTGACTTTCAAGGTTGTCCACCCTAGTATGCCATCCCATCCATCTCTATCTTCCCCTTTTTCCTTATCAGGTTGTCATACTTCATCCTCTTGGCATGCCTTTCCACTTGATCCTAGCACATTGATCATTTACCTTGTAAAATTCTTCTAAGTTCGATAGTCTGTAAGCTTTACTTAGAATAATTTTTAAATGGTCAGAGTTCCCTTTTCCCAAGTACCCTTTGCATGTCATCTTTGACTCCTGACTCCCAACTCTTTTTTTTTACTAATTAATCTATCAAAGTAAGAGTTGTGGCCATCCTTCTACTCAAGTGCTTATTTATTGTCATGCCTAATTTTTGAATCTCATTGATTCCTTCATTTTTTTTATTGGAGTTGGAGTTTTTCCCATCCCCTTAGCTTGATACCTTTCCTTGTGCATCTTCGAACTCTACCACATGACAACTTCTCTTATGCTTTCTATTGGAGTTAGAGATGTTGGTTTTCCTTCAAAATGTTACATGGTATAATTCACCTCTAAACTTTAGTCATCAACATTTTGACACTCTTATCTTGCCTAAGCTATTTGTTTAGACTTCCCTCCATCTACATGACTTCCTCATCACTCTCAATCCTTGATACTCTAGCTTCCCAACCTACATACTGGTATGAGATATTCTTGACTCTTGACCCACAATGATTTGAAATTCGCATTTCTTCTTTTGTATAGTCCAACCTACCCTCTTCATATCATAGGTCACTTATGACAATTTGATGTTTCAATTGCTAGAAAAAGGTTTTTTCCCACCCAAAAATTAGTATTCATAATTTGGAAAAATATCCACAAGTTGTTTTAGTGATAAAGGAGAAAAACAACCTAGAATGTCATTACTGATCTAATGAAACTTTTCTTTCATTGGATCAAATCTGATTGTAATGCTTTGGTTTGAAAATGAAAAATTGAAACACATAAGAATGGAAGTTTCGATTAAACCAAAATAAAACCTCAAAAAGAGCTCAAAATGAAATTCAAAAAAAGGTAATAACATAAACAATCAAAGAAACATTACCATAAAATTGTTCTATGAATTTGATTTGCTCCAATGATGGCTTGAGCTGTGGATGCTCTTGCACAAAATGTACCTATTTTGACATCATAAATTTAGCTCAATGTTTTAAATATTATATTTTGAAGAGATTTCATAAATAACAAAGTGGAATGGTTAACTATTGTCATCTAAGTGCACCGCTTTCCATGAAAAGTATAAATTTTAGGGAAAAATTATTTCAAAGTAAGGTACAATTTTTTTTTTAACACTCTTTCTAAAAGTACTAGTAGATGAGTGTGGTAAATAATATAATTTATTTTTACTTTTAATATTTGATAAAGAGATGGTTTCATGATTTAGGAGGAAAGTGAGTGTAGATAATATATATATATATATATATATATATATATCCATAGAAAGTAATTGTGAGGGCTAACTCAGGGAATCATCCTGGTGAACTGAAGGTCTTCATTAATGAGAAGGCCTGGCTAAAACTAAAGCTACTTTGATGAAGCCAAATTCTATACGTAACATGGTAGGGGTAGGCATGTCACGTATAGAATATATGAAAATTTCCAACACCCCACCTCTTCAATCAAATGCATTTTGAAACGCTTCATTTTCATTCACTTGGCCTTTTAACACACACTTTCTTCTAAGGTTTATATCCCCCCCAGCCCTAAGACCAAGAGACAACTATTATATGTCCTTTCTTTTAGTAGTATATGTCCCAGTCGAGATCGAATCCACCCTTCTTAGAGTAGTAGTGCCCACCATTACAATAGAAGAGGTGATGGAGACTGTCCTAATGCCCATCCCCATAGCCTTAGAGGAAACAGTAGCCCTACTGCTAGTAGGTGTCCCCATTGTGGTTGAAGCAGTGTCCCCAATGTAATTCCCCACCACCCCGAGTGGGAGGGAATTTTAGTTGATAGGAAAGGGCCAATCCTAGTCAAAACTGAAGATCTCATTGAATCCTTCCCCTTATGTTATGAAGCAATGTCAATTCCTGACTGCTTGCTATTTTTTTTATGCTTCTTTCCCACCATCTTAGGAAGGAATGGTTATTTCTAGGGCAAAGACCCATCTTAGCTTCACATCAACTCGACTTAGAGGAATTGGAATGATGGAGAGAAGGTGGGACAATGATGCCAATACCCAAAGGTCGACTTGTGCTCAAAGCAATGGGTGGAACTTGCCCCCCTATTGCCCAACAATAGGCAATTGTGGTCCTATTGTTGGGCCTGCACTAAGGGCTTCTCTATCAATTTGATTGCAGCCTTGAGCCCGAAGCCCGAGGGGTAGGGAAGAAATTGAGATAGAAAGACAACCTTATATCTATTGTTGGGGCCCAACTGCTAGTATAGTTTAGACTCGAGAAATCATAGTTAGTTGTTGGGCAAGCCTCTCCTCCTCCCACCCACCCCGGATTGGTTCTAGTTGTCTCAGTCCCTCTCCCGGTATTGTGTGTATATGTGTGTGTGTGTGTGTGTGTGTGTACACGTGTTAGTTTGTTTTTCTTAAACATGAGAAAAATAATGTCTTGATATCTATACAAGATACAATGGGTTTACCTAGGTTTACAAAAGTAAGTGTGTTTCATGCCAAAAGGTGAATTGGGTAACAATTATTAAAAAACTCAATAATAATAGAATGAACAATATGAAGTGTCTAATCTAGAGAATTGTCTGCATGTTCATTTAGGGGGTTGATATTGTTGAAAGTACACTAGAATAAGGGTAACAAGGCTCAACAAAAGATTCAACTAGCTAACAACATTGGAATCAATCAATAGGGAGAGGTACTCCAAGAATCGGAAGGCCAGGCCTTGCATCCCCCTCCCCTTAGATTATACTTCCTCCTAGAAGTCACTAAGGCTTTGAGAGAGATGAAACCCAAAATTTAATCTACAATTATAGGTAACAAGTCAATGAGTTTCCCCCAACTTTGGTTGCTAGAAGAGAATAGTCATAAATATAATCTAAGCATCTTAGAATGTTTTTCATATAATGGGTAGAAATAAAGTTAATAGTGCCCATTTCTACAATATAAGAGCTTTACATGCATGAAAAATTAAAGGAAAAGTTCCAAGATCTATTAAAAAAATCTCAAGACTTGCTTCAAAGACTTTGAAGGATAAAGCCATAACAATGTGTACTAATAGATGTTAGAATTCCATTGTTGTGTATTTATGATATAATCCATACTACATAGCATTAATAAGGTGTCTAAACAACATTAGCCATCATTTATTATTTTAAAAATTGAATCCACAAATCATTGAACAATTATTCAAATCATCAAGACAACATATCATTATGCTCATTCATACTCATTTGTAAGCATTTAAATCATTTTACTACTTAGTTTGTCCATATTTAACTCACAATATAACTCACATCATACTATGTTGCAATGTCATGCATCACAAAACCCACATCATAGTGACATCACATTAATTACATTATGAGGTTCACAATACAAGTTTATGAAGATACCAAATGCCACAATATTTCCAAATAACCTATTGGGACTCAGTTGTGTAGTGCCATATTTTTCTTGAATCCCAATTTTCTATACACTTAGGCCTTACTTCTACTCTTAGAATAAAGCTAATGTGAGAAATCTATATGTGAGTCATTATGTGTTATTTTTCCTGCCGTCTCTTGTGTGTCAATTTGGTGTTGAATGTTACAAGAAAATTCAACGTGTGTAAGTATTGGGGTTTTGTTGGTTTTTTCCTTAAGTTTCTGAATGCTTTCAAAGTTTTTGACTTTTGAGGTTGTCCACCCTAGTATTCCATCCCATCCATCTCTATCTTCCCCTTTTTCCTTATCAGGTTGTCATACTTCATCCTCTCGGCATGCCTTTCCACTTGATCCTAACACATTGATCATTTACCTTGTAAAATTCTTCTAAGTTCGATAGTTTGTAAACTTTACTTAGAATAATTTTTAAATGGTCAAAGTTCCCTTTCCCCAAGTATCCTTTGCATGTCATCTTTGACTCTTGACTCCCAACTCTTTTTTTTACTAAGTAATCTATCAAAGTAAGAGTTGTGGCTATCCTTCTACTCAAGTGCTTATTTATTGTCATGCCTAATTTTTGAATCTCATTGATTCCTTCATTTTTTTTTATTGGAGTTGGAGTTTTTCCCATCCCCTTAGCTTGATACCTTTCCTTGTGCATCTTCAAACTCTACCACCTAACAACTTCTCTTATGCTCTCTATTGGAGTTAGAGATGTGCGCTTACCCTCAAAATGGTACTTAGTATAATTCACCTCTAAACTTTAGTCATCAACATTTTGACACTCTCTTATCTTGTCTAAGCTATTTGTTTAGATTCCCCTCCATCTACATGACTTCCTCATCACTCTCAATCCTTGATACTCTACCTAGTATGAGGTATTCCTGACTCTTGACCCACAATGATTTGAAAGCCGCATGTCTTCTTTTGTATAGTCCAACCTACCCTCTTCACATCATAGGTCACTTATGACGATTTGATGTTACAATTGCTAGAGAAAGGTTTTTTCCCACCCAAAAATTACTATTCATCATTTGGGAAAATATTCACAAATTGTTTTAGCGATGAAAGAGAAAAAAAAACTAGAATGTCATTAATAATCTAATGAAACTTTGCTTTCATTGGATCAGATCTGATTCTAATGCTTTGGTTTGAAAATGAAAAATGCAAACAAATAAGAATGAAGTTTCTATTAAACCAAAACAAAACCTCAAATAGAGCTCAAAATGAAATCCAAAACAAGACAATAACATAAACAATCAAAGAAACATTACCATAAAATCCGATTATAAATTTGATTTGCTCCAATGATAGCTTGAGATGTGAATGCTCTTCCACAAAGATACCTATTTTGACATCATAAATTTAACTCGATGATTTAAATATTATATTTTGAAGAGATTTCATAAATAACAAAGTGGAATGGTTAGCTATTGTCATCTAAGAGCACTGCTTTTCATGTATAAAATTCAAGGTACAATTATTTCAAATTAAGATACAACATTATTTATTTTTTTAACACTCTTACTAAAGGTGTTAGTGGACGAGTCTCGTAAATAATATAATTTGTTTTTACTTTTAATATTTGGCAAAGAGGTGATTTCATAGTTTATGGGGAGGCAAGTGAGTGTAGATAATAAATATATATATGGTTTTTTTTAACGTGAGAAAAACAATCTCGTATGAATTTTTAATAAATTTTATGAACATGGCCTCGTGTTTGAACACTACCTTTCAATCTGTCAAAAAGCAATTCAGATAGTTTTCCAACTACCTTTCAATCTATCTAAAAGCAATTCAGATAGTTTTCTGATACCTCGTGAAAGGAGGAATAAAAATGTAAGCAAAAATAAAGTGTGCAATGAATGCCCCACTTATTTGGCTTTATTGACAGCATAAAGCCAATTGAGAGTGGACCCAACAGCTTTACAAATTAATTTATGATGCAAACCTTTTGAAAAGCAGCTTTCCTGGTCTTTTGGCAGCTGTTGAAGGCCCCTCCGCCCCACACTCTGACTACTTTTTATCAGCTAAAGAAGATATCCAATGTGCTTTAGGCCTAATTAGATTTTCTTAGCTATAAAAATGTATTTACTTGTTCAAACTACTGTTTGGATTTCAGATTAACTTGCTTAGGCTACTATTTTTGCTTGTTACACTATTAAAATATATTCTCCATGCTTTGTTGCATGGTTTCAAATCAGATTTTTTTGTATTGAACAAAGCTGTAAAAATATAAGAGAAAGAATGCAGTCCTAACGATGAACTGCCAAAAGAAAGAGTGAGAAAGCACTAGACATAGCAAGCATACAGCTCACAAATACAGATAATTATGCCAAACATCAGTAACAGAAACGGCTGGAGCAGCCAGCAACACATATAATCCAAAATACAATACATGAAGGACATGATTACATATTGAACTTGAAAAATATTTGCAACTGTTTGGCACAGACGACCTCCCCTTCATGATGTTAAAGGAACTGATATCTGATCAAGTCCAGACGCAGATTATAATCTGCATCACCTTCACGTTTACTCTCAAATCAGATTTGAGAATTTATTACAATATGAAAGTATATTCTCCATTTGAGACATTTTGTACCGTGCAGTATGACTCTGTACTTAAGCCCAATAAAAGACAAATATATATTACCTTCTAATTCATTTAAGTTCCATCCAATACGAGTTCTGTGGTTTTGTGTGGGTATATTTATTTCGAACTGAAAGTTAGCAGTATAGTTGATGTTGATTTTTTTAATCGTGATTGTCGTTTTGGCATTTATTAGAATCTGGGTTATTGTCGTTGATTTTGATTTTTTTAATCATGATAGTCGTTTTGATATTTATTCAATGCCTACTTATTTGGCTGTATTGACTTTTGCTCAAAATGCAATGATGATGTAAAGTGAGCTGAAATATGTACACATTTAAGAAATAATTTCATGATAAAATGAAGAGTAAATCACATTGATATGTACAATAATGTTTACATTCTGTTCCTATGGAAACTTTTTTTTCTTAACTTGGTAAATGAAAAAGCTTCATTCCAAAATAAATATATGCATATACATAAGATTTAACAGTTTTAAACGTATCATATTTTTATTAAAAACTTGGTTCATAAATATTTCAACAATTATTTAAGCTTATAGTAAAGAATTCAAGCTTACATTGTTTGGGATTCAAGTAAATATTTCTATTCTTTCATAAAAATTAATATATAATTTTTCTTGTTGTATGTCTGGACACTCACAATATATTCTAATAATAATTTAATATAATATTTCATATTAGAATGTCGAGTGTGGAAAAGGTATAGTTGCTGATAAAGAAGAAACTAGATGGTGGATAGGAGTTAGATGATTGATAATGAACTAGAAGACCCACGTGGGCTAATTAATATATACTTTGAAGTAAGATAAGTTAAATAGAATTTGAAGAATCTAAAATGAAGTTTCTAGTAACATAATTGGATTAAGGTGATTTGAAGGAGGATTTGGGAGTGTTGTATAAAGTTGAGGAATGAATTGGAGAAGGTTGGAGAGAAAAACATTGGCATGAGGTAAATTTCGAGTTGTTGAGGGATGGTATAAGGAATAAAATTGTTAGTTAAAAATGGTAAAGACGGATGATTATGTAGATGCATATCCAAAGATAATAGGATATGATGAAGTAGAAGGTAATGGAATAAATAATTTGTTAGTTTGAGAAAATAAAATTTGAGTGGTAGTTTTTAACTAGGGATGAACAAGCAAGGAAAAAAAACCAATTATAAAGGACAAACATAGTCAAATAAGAAGTGATAGAATACAAGGTAGAGATAGTTTGGAAGTCAAAGCAAGTAATAATGATATATATGAAGGTAAAGGAAGCAAGAATTTGTGCAAATCTATTTTCAAATGTTAGAAAGGAGAGTGTTGGATACTAGCATATTCATAGGAAGATAAGATCAATAGGATGGAAGGTAACACATAAGCCACCATTGAAAGGGAGATGATTAAAATAGTTTTAATGAATGATGTAAAATGTTGATGTGTGGTAAGATAGTTTTTACAAAGGAGAAGTTATAGTTGAAATTGAATTATTGAGTTGTATCCATAGTGATAATCAAGAAAGTATGAACGGTTGCATATAAAAAAGGGTATACATGATATAAAGTAGAGCAATTTTCTAGGATGGGAAAAGAAAAAGTAAGGAGAATTGTTGGAAATAATTTGTTAGGTCAAAAGTTGATATTTTTACATGTGATTATAAAGGTAGAATTAGACATAAAGTGTGAGTGTATTGAAACAAATGTATATTGAAAAAAAATGGAGATGTGAATAGACTAGAGAAAATAAGTTAAGATAGATAATTATGAATTTGAAAATTGAGAAGATGCAAATTGACTTATTTGATGATAGACCTGTGGTACTAAAAATCAAAGATAAGTTAATGAACTAGGAGAATGAATACATAATGAGGAGAAATGATACAAGAATAAGATGAAAAATTCTTAGTGACTTTGTTGGAGGATAAAATGTGAAAAAATTCCTAGTGACTTTGTTGAAGGATAAAATGTGGGACGTTGCAAAATTATGGAGTTGGAATGGAAAAGTGAGAAGACTAAATTGGTTAAGATAAGAATATAAGAGGTTGAAGGAGAGAAGAGATGTTTGAGACAAGAATAATTGTTTTAATGAGTGTATCGAAACCAATATAAAGGAAGAGATAACATTAAATGGATTAATTTTTTTTGACATGTGTAGTGTGTTGCCTAAAACTAAATAAATATGTTATAGAATAGAAAAGGGAGTTTACTAGAAGGTAACTCAAGGTAGACCAATACATCATTTTCTAATAGAAGGAAAAAATAGAGAGATGCAAAATAATGAGTATAGATTGGTTGAGGAAGATATGCTACAAGAAGATCATAATACATAAGAGAATATTGAAGGAATGCTTAGAAAAGATGGATAATAGAGGTTAGAATTTGAGATAATTATAAGATGAAGGTATTGGTTAAATTCAAATTCATGTTTAAATAGTAGAATATAAGAGTAGGTGACCAGTACAATAAATATATAAATAGATGCAAACAATGATAAAAAATATTAAAGTACAAGACAAGGTATAGGAGCAAATCTAGGGAAGGGGTAAAAGTGAAGTTATTTCACGGAAATGGATAGGATTTGTCCTAGTTCTTGATTTTGGAGCTAGTAGAGGTTATAGGAGAAGTGCATAGTTGATACTAGAGGACTATTCATGTGTTGAATATACAATAAGGTTGGAGCTACAAATATAATAATGGTTTTATCATCCATCCCTTGTTTGTGATCACTAACTCACAAATCACTCCTATGCATATATGCAATCTTATGTGAAATAAAAAATATTTTATTTGTGTTTTTTATCTTATGTGATTTTTTTCTTAATGGATCTCCCTTGGTCAAAGTTTGTATAAGTGTTGTCCCCCTCACCCCCATGATCTTATCAATATGTTAAAAATTATAAATTTTAAGTATAAGAAATTCCTAAGTTTGGGATGTTTTCAAGTTATGTCTCTGTGTTTATTAGAATTTCAATCCTTCAAGGTTTCCCTTACCTGTTTTCCCTTCAATCAAATCACAAAACCTTGATAATTTACACTAGGTGGAATTTTTTTCACTAGGGTTTTAGAGTTTCCCTTCCTTGAGTACCATTTCCCCATCACCATCCATCCTTGAAACCCCAAAAAATTAAACCTTAATTCCTTTGTGTGTTTGAGTTTCAAGCCTTCAATTTCCTAAGTGACATTTCCTTGGCACCCCTAATCCATGAAATTTTATTTTCCCATTCTCACCTTAATTTTTATTTTAGTGCTATGGTTTTAGAGTTTCCCTTTGCTACATGTATCATTTCCAAGTTCCCCTAATCTCTAATCCCCACCTTTTCTTTCCCTTCAGCCTTGATACTTTTCATTTTGACATCAAGGTTTCAACCATCCCTTTCCCTAAGTACTTGGTATGCCTTCTCCCTAATTATTGACTCTTGAATAAATGTTCTCACTTAGAAGTTACTTTACTAGAATCAAATTTATGACCTTTCTTCTACCTTTGAGCATAGTATGCCTCATCCCCACTTCTCAATCCCTTTGTTCTCTTGGCTTGTTCTCTTCCTCTTCCTAGCATCCTTTTCACCTATTTCCTATTCCTTTCCTTATCCTTGCCATTTGTTTTCCTTCCCCTTACTAGAGTACATGTTATGATGTATCCCTTACCATCAATCCACAAAATTTTGAAGCTCCTAATAGAAGCTAGTTTTGGCCTTGAAACCCTAATGCAATGTTTTGTTTCACCTACCTCCTTGCGTTGGAAAGATATTTTAACAACCAAAATAAATTTGTACATTTCCCAAAGGACGTATCTTGCAATTTTAAGGAATTCGCCCATGCCCTAGCATGCCATAACCAAAACTCTAATGTTGAAAGGACAATTTGTAGATTGATTGGGAATGTTCTCTCATGCTTCCCTAATATGAATTGACATATCCACTCATGATTTTGGGTGTGATTCATGAAGGAATGACACCCAAGAGGTATGGGTGTCCACTATGGAGTAATAGTCAAAGGATTTGTGATGTTATTGAATGTCTCACACCCTTCCTTTTGTTGGTCAAATATATTTAGGAGTCCCCTACATCTTGGAAATTCCTACCCTTGAGTTGTGACTCATATGAGAACTATATATACATGTTCACTCCTTATTCTAGGGGCTAGTGAATTTTATTTTTCTTGGTCACTATTGTGTAAGAGTGATATAGGCTTTCAAATCATGCTAGTTTATCTTATATTGGGAGAAACATACCTAAAAACCTAAAAAGAGGTTAAATTTGTAAATTTTATCTATAACAAAATGTCTCCAATAGTTTGCATTAATCTAGAGGAATATTCTAGTTTTAATGAAGGTTTTTTCTTTGCCACATTTGTTGGCATGAGTGCAATGTTGGATTTGATAAATGTGATAGGATTCTAAAGCATTGTAATCTTTGCAATGGTATTTTTTTGTATTATACATGGGTTTATACATTTCTATGATTGATGGTTAAGTGTGATTTTTTATTGATATCGTTTATTTGATGTATGTAAATGTACACGATCATTACATTTTATGGTTTTAGTTTGATTTTATTTTGATAAAATATAACTACGTTGCTTAGTGGATATGCATTTTTCCTAAAAACCAATGATTCGATGATGCACTCTTAAAAGAAAAAATCACTCACGTGTAGAATAGGAATTAGTTTAAGTTTTTTAGAAATTCATGATTCATACTTTAAACAAGGAAATAATAGAACTTTGTAAATTTTATTATATAAGTTATTTTTGAGTCATGCCTTTGTGCCCACGTCCTTAATTTTCTACAATGATGACTACATTAGCTATATAAGGTATCATTTGTGTTGTTGGTTTGAATTTATTCCCATGATAGTATTTTGGGTTAAACTAGCCTTGGATGCACAACTACAAACTTTACAACTTGCAAAATATTTCTACATTTCAATCCTACTTAGAATACCTCTAGGAACACCCTCATAGGCCTAGTTGAGCCCAAAGTTTAGGAGGGCTTATCCACTCTCATTTGTTAGCCTTGAAACCACTATAATCTATTGATGAACTCTTGTTTTATTGTCATGAATGACTTGTACTATCCTTGATGGTAAAAATATGTTCTAGGATTGTGGACCTATATTTTTGGGAAGTAGAATTTTGTATGAGGTAGTTTGCTAAATCAACTAATAGAGGTCTATGGGGTGTCCATAACAATTTTCTATTTTTTCTAGTGGCTAATGTCATTGATGACATCATTGGTCTTGGGGTTCATATTTTGAGCCACATTGAGTTTAGAGTCATAAAACTTATACATATTAAAATAAGACCATTTATAATTTTAAAGACGTGAATCCAATTCTAAGGTGGAATTCATATCTATAAAACATAGAATGTTGGTCCCACTATGCTTATACTAATGCTTGGGGATTATCCTACATGTTTTGTTGGTGCTAACTACTACATCAATGTTCACTATAAAAGAGGTAATCATGGTGATTAATAGTGATCAGAACAAAGAGGAAAATTTTGAGGTCTAATAGTTAAGAGAAGAGCTATTGAAGATAAATCAAATTGAGAAGATTGATATTTATAGTCACACTCTTGTTTAGTGTATATTTTTACTGAAATATAAGAGGTGGAGTATATGTATGTTATAAGCCTTAGAGGTAGATATTTTTGATGTAAAATGAGATTGTGGAGACTAATTAATATCTTGGTCTAATTGTTTTCATATTATTGTTATGATTTTCAAGTTCTATTGTGCATGTTGATGAATGTTTTATGTTAAGGGTACACGATTGGATGCTATTCATTAGATCATCCATACATAATTATATTAATGGCCTAAAATAGTCACCAAGAATGTGGTTTCAAAATTTTGATACCTTTATTTTGAACCCTAGAATTTTTAGATATAAAATTTATTTTTGTGCTTAATATCTATGTAGAATGACAACCATTTGTTGTCATTGATTGTCTTATATGTTCATGATGTGTTTCTTATTATAAATAGTAAGGATATGATTAAGGATTTTAAATCCTATATCTCCTTATTGTTTGATATGAAAAATATAGGTTCTATAAAAATTATTTTAAGCATATAAATTTTAAGAGAGATCAAGATAATATAAACTTTGTTTAAGTTAGAGGAGGTATGTTGACTCTATTTTATATAGGGGTTGAAGATGCATGATTGCAAACTAGTGAATTTTCCTATTCCTATTGGAACAAAGTTGTCATCAATTGAATAGTGTATTATGACATGTGATGAGATATAAGAAATAATTCATATTTCATATGTGAGTGTATTTATAATTCTATCGTATTTCATGCTCTCTACTAGAAATCAAAATTTTCATGAATAGTGGGATTCTTGAGTAGATACATGTCTAATCCAAGAAAAAAAAATTAAACTATATTAAATCTTGGTCTTTAGAAATATTCATAGAACTTCATAATATTATATGTTTGTTACTATGAAAGACTTAAGATGGGAAATAAATTATATATAGGGTTTAATTGATGAATATTTAGTTGGAGATATTAATAGTAGGAGGTCCATTAGTGGCTTTACTTTTACCATGTTTAGTGGATTAGTTAGTTAGATGAGCAAGAGGTAAGTAGCGGTTGATCTTTTCACTATAAAAGTAGATTACAAAGAAGCTATTGAAGCTCATAAGGAAGCAACATGGATTGAGAGGTTATCCTTAGATGTTGGTATTTTACAAGAGACAACAAGGATAGATTATGACAAGTGAAGTGTAATCGATTTAACAATGAATCCTATATTAGATTCTCAAATGAAACACATTGTTGTTTAGTATCAAATTTCTTATGACATAGTGGATATAAGAGTGTGTTGATATACAGAGTTAACAATTTATTAAGTGTTATAGATTATTTCATTAGAAATTATCAGCACTAAGAAATTATATTGGAGTAAGTTGGTTATGGACATTTCTACCCCAAGATATTGAGTTCAAGTTATTTGTTTTACCTCCTTTATTTTTTGGAATGTATATAATGAATGAGAGATTGTTAGGAAAGGTGTGTTTTACACCTTGAAAATAATATTATTTAATATGGCACCTCTTGGAAAGGGTTGCCACCCATAGAAGAATCTTTAGATTCTATTTTATTACTCATACTACCACTTGAATTGTATCTAATGGTGAATTAGAGGAACTACATTGGATCATTAATATTGTGATTATAAAGAGTATAGGAGCATCTTTGATTGAAAAAAAAATCTTTTGTAATAGCTCCAAGTTGGAGCCCTTGGTTTGAGTAGGTTGAATCCTTATTTTTAAGGGTCGAGATCCTCGTTGAGAAGTTATTATTATTGGTGGGTTCATTCTTGAGGTGGGTTCCATGGATTGAGATGGAAGAAAACCAATCAAATATTGGGATCATCAGTTTGAGCCTTTGGTATTAAGATCCGCTTCTTATTTCCTAGTTTTCTCTTTTCTTATGAATTAAATGCTTGGGTTATTGTTTAAATATAATTTTTGTATGATAAGTATATTTCAAAAAATATTACTAAACACAAATTAGAAGACTTCACTTAGCACAATTAAAAATATATATGTATTGTAATCCTTTTTGTGATAATATGTTAGAGCTTGGTGTTGTGTTCATGTTTGGTTTTTTCTTGAAATGATTTCCTAGGATAAATCTTGTGTTCTTGTTGGTTTTTTTTATCAATAAATTCTAAGATAAGTATCTTGTTCATTGTGTAATTGTCTTACTATTTTTCTAAAATTTATTTGGATTTTGTAACCTTTTTAACATACTTATATTATTTATAATTCTTGTAGGGTATATGGTGGTGATAAGTACATATGTTCTATTAAAGGAATGTATAATCCATGGTGATAAAATCCTATAGGAAATTATTTTGGGAGATATTTTGGTATGATCAATATTTATATTTACAGTAGTAGTTGAAAGCTTTAAGATATGAGAATATTTGGTTGTGTTATTTTTGTGAGCATTGATAATGGTAATGAGTGTATATTGACCTCTTTATGTGTATATGTAGGAGTGTGATTAAATGATCAATTTATCACATCTATAAGGAGGATCTCTTCATGGAGATGTTTCATAATGTGTAGAGCTATGGTGGAATCCTTGTGGGATATATATTTCTTGTAGTTAACTTTAATGGCATTCATGTGGTTGTTTATTAGGTTATGATAAAAGGGTCCTTCAATTTTTATGACAAGACCATAATAAATAATAATGATATGAGAGGAAAGCATACTTATATAGGAGACACACTTTGTGATGGTAAGAGTAAAGGGTTGGTTTTTTCCTTGAGATTGGGGTTCTTGTTAGCTATGTGGGAGTCCCGTGTACTTGATGTGTTTCATAACATCACAGTCAAAATAATTACCAAGGACAAGAATTAAGGATATTTTTTAAGGTCGTTGCAAGTTTCATAAGAGTGGCCCCAACTAGAACACCACTAAAACCCTATTAGGATCACATCAAGGGGGTATGTCTAGTGAAATCCATGTAATTTTAATTCATAAGTGCAAATGAATTATGTAAAGGGTTTTTTTCAAGATAGAGGGTTTTACGATTGGTGGGAGGTATGGATTGGTTCTCAATGAAGTATTAGATCTAAGGGAGGGTTGAGGTTTATGATTAGGTGTATATTGAGGTTCAAAGATATGTTTATGATGGTCTTGTCTTTTGATTTTATCAAAATTTTCTTCTAATTTTTCAAAGAGAAGCATATCTTATATTAAAGTTTGGGCTATAAGGAAATTTGGAAAATTACCAATAAGATATTAGGGCGGGTGCATGGAGATGGGTAGCAAATTTGTGGCCACTTTCAAAAAAGAGTTTTGAAAATTCATAACGTGAGTGTGTTATAACTCGCTCGCGTTATGGCTTGGTGGGTCGAGCCTGAGGCTCAACCACAACGAGCCCATAACGCGAGCACGTTATAACGCACTCGAGTTATGATATGTTAAAAGCAAAAAAGAAAGTGAAACTCATTCATTCTGCATTTCGACTGTGTTTTTTGTTGTGCCCACGGCCAAAACCCCCATTTTTCATGCTCGCATTCTAGGAGGAGGCATTGTGCAAAAATATTCACCAACAGTTGCTATTTCTTCACAAGGATGGTGCCACGAAGACAAGGAGTTGTGAGAGGTAAGGATTGTTTGCTTTTTGTTTTGAATTTGTTAATTTTAGGTTGAATTTGTTAGTTTTAGGTTGTATTTGATATATATTTTTTTGAATTTGTAGGAGATGTAAATCAGCCATCAAACCCTCAAAATCCTCAACAAGAAGATCAACCAAATCCTCAAGAACAAAATCAACCACAACAACAACATCCTCCACCAATCACTCAACACCCTCTTGGCACTCAACAAAATTTAATGAGTGAAAATGAGAACAAAAAAAAGAAAATTGAGGATTTAATCAGTAGGTTGAGTGATCCAAATGGTTCAACTACAGAAAGAATGGCCCTAGCAAGTTCATTGAAAGATATGTTAAAAAATGTATATTCAATTAGGAAACAAATAACTGGATGGAAAGATAGGAGGCAGGCGGCTAGGGCTTATTATGCGAATAAACTATCATATAAAGATATAAAGGATTTAAAAATTAAAAAAAGGTGATTTTTGCTCATTATTCACTAACCCACACACAAATCAAAATATTACCCTCAATGTGAAGAGGTTTCCTATTCATTGGTGCTGCCACCAATAGATTATGAACTATTTTTATGATAGGTGGTACATGGTCTTTGATTACCCACCATGCAACAATTGTGAAGTCCCACAGTATTTCCTTAGGAAACTATATAGTGAGTTCATATTGAACAAAATCCAAAACTATTTTGATATGAGGGACTTCCAGGGGAGAGGTGGGGGGTCGACTCAGGATAGACTCGGTGCACAGCTGGATCCTACGTGGCAAGGGAGATGAGCTCTCGCTAGGCTGCCTCGTGAGCATGTTGTTATACCTTCCACCACAAAGGAGAGTTCTGACGTAGAGACATTGCAAGCAATCAACACTTTGACCCAGAGTGTCATCCATCATACTAGCCCTATTCTACAACGCCATCCAGGGGAGTCTTCAAGTGGTGGCCTTCAAACCCATGTGTGTCAATCTTGCGGAGTGACTTGTTCATATGACCCCACCGACACTCAAGAGTCTGCTACACAAGATCTATCTACAACTATGGAGATGGAGAGGGAAGCTGACATTTTGTATGAGGCATATGGCATTGATCTAGTCAGGTAAAAGTTAGCATGTTCATTGAATTTAATTTATTAAATTTTGATTTTGAAATGCAAGATTAACTAATTTAGTTTTATGATTTTAATAAAATTAGGTCACAGTGTTGAGACTGGGTACACCGGCCCTCCACCTACTTATTTTTGTAGTACACCTATCGGTGAGGTATGTAACTAGTAAACAATTATAAATTTATTACATGTTAATAGCATTTTTTTCTGAATGGTATTTTAATATGTGATTTTGGATGTTGAACAAGAAAATATTGGAGGTTTCGAGGGAACACCTTCTAGTGCCAGTGGATTTACTCAAACCTACACGTAAGTAATAGAATAAAGAGTTTAACTAATGAATTGTACTTAATAGATTTGTGTAGTTTACATTCATATCGTTGATTACGTTACATTGCACATCATTCAAACTCAAAGCATTACTTCACATTCCATAACTAATAACTAGATGTTGATAGATGACAAAATTTCAACTACAATATAGTTTTTTTGAAAGTCAACATAAGCAGTGATGCAATTACTTCACATAGCATTTGTAATAATCCTAGGAGCAGCTTCCAATTGCATTTGCTTGTCATGGCATTCCATGAGACCACTTTTTACTGCTCGAAATATTTTCAAACAATTCACTTTTTACTTTTTGCTTGTCATGGAGGCATGTGCTTGCAAAGGTGCACCTACGACAAACTATGGATGCTTGGAAAAAATCTATCAAAGTATAATAGTAAGCAATAGCATAGACAAGGCAGTTAGTAGTTTGAAAAAATTCCTCGAAGAAATGTAGTCTCATGGTGATGGAATGCATTTCTTTGAGGAATTTCTTCAAACAACTCACCACCTTTTCTATGATACCACATTTTCCATACATGTGTACCAAAGCATTTTATCAAACTACTCACTTCCTTGCTGCTATGGCTAAAAGCCTAAAATAGGTGCTTTCCAACAAACTATGGATGCTTGGAAAAATATCTATCAAAGCATAATAGTAAGCAATAATACCACAGAGAAGGCAATGAACTTTTTGAAAAAATGCCTAAAAGAAATGCGGTCTTATGGTGATGGAATGCTATGACATGCATTTGTTTGTAATGGCATTCCATCACCATGAGACCCCATTTCTTTAAGGAATTTTTTCAAACAATTCACTGCCTTCTCTATGCCACCACAATTATCCTACATGTCTACGAAAGCATTTCATCAAATGGTTCACCGGCTTGCTGCTATGGGTAAAAGCCTAAAAAAATGTCATTTCGAACAAGATATGGATAGGGAAAATAGTAAGCATGATAAACATAAATATATAGTTTAATAAGTACTCCAAATTTTGTTCATTATCTCATACATTATAAGTCATGACGTGGATCGCTATTGTAGTTTTTGTGATTGAATAATTTGTTGTTTTATTTTTCAGTTGTTGCAAGCCAAAACACCTCTGAATGTGATGAGGACAATGGAGATCGGTGTTTAATCTGCTATACAATCCTTGATGGCTCTAACAGGGGAGGTATGAGGCAAATTAGTAAATTTCAATTTACATTCGTTGTTATAGATGTTAGTTAGTGAAAAATCAAACCATTATTGATTTGTAGTTTAATTTCTATTTGGATGGTTTATACAGGGCTTGAGCACACCTGAGCATGGGCGTGTGAATATTTCCCTCATGGAGAGAGATCATGAGATGGCGATAAGTGATTATTTTGTTAAATATATCATTTTTATAATGTAATTTCTATATATTAATGTATTTACTTTTTATTGTAACAGTTAAAACTTCACCCTAAACTAAACACTAGGAGGAGTAGTAGGAGAACTCCTCGAGTGCAGCACAAGCAAGTGACAGACCTATCGCCATCCGATCGAAAAGTAAAGGGAAATAATTTATTTCCAGAGCATGGAGAGCAATGACTTTTTATTCCAAAGCCCTTTGTTGTATGCCTACATGGCAGTTTTGTACATATTTTGTATTGGATATATTTGACATTGTATGCCTATATGGCATTCTCATAAGCCTATATGGCTATTTTGTATCTATGTTTCATACTTATATTGACATATATTGATGTATGCCTACATGGCTATTTAGTTAATACAAATCTTTTGTATCGATGGTGTCCATATTTGCATTCTAAATTGATGGTTCAATAGATGTGAGTTACATGTATTCAAGTGTATACTTTACAACTTACGTGTGTTCCAATGTATACTTTGTAACTTATGTGTTTTCATGTGTATACCTTGTATTCGTGCATATACTTTGTATTAATTTTTGTATACTATGTATTCGTGTGTATACTTCAAGGCTTATGTGTTTTTGAGTACTTTTGCTTCCCTTATTCACATGTACATGCTTGACTTATTCATGTGTATACTTACTAATTGGTTAGCCCTAGCATTGATCATTGTTGTCCTTCATGATTTGTCTTGATTATTAATTGATTGATGCTAAACAACTTTATATAAAAGAAAAAAAAGTGTTTTCAATTGGTATTCCATGAAATGATTCATAAAAAGATTCCAATATATTTAATCCTTTGATTGGAAGAACTCTATTAAGCAAAGGATACATAATTTTTACAACACTTGCAAAACATAATATTCAGAGTAGATGAAATAGTTAACTACTTGACACATTATCATACAAACATTTATCTTCAATAGTATTTCAACATTTTCACAGCATAATCCTAATAGTGCAAAATGAATTATGTTCTTGATGCGTCACCATATAAACACGCCAAAAGATTTATATGTCAACTTTTTGCAATATTATTTCTTGTATATGAAATGGACTTAGGAGAAAGAAAGTTATAATTTATAATACAAATAAGAAATGGACTCAACGTTGTCCTAGACCCCCGAATAGGTCTATTTAACAAAGCAACATGCTCTCAATCACTCCTCCATTTGGAAAACACCATTGGGTAGCATTTACCAAATTATGCCGCCCCTTGACTTTACCCACTTTTACTCCCTCAAACCTCTCTTTTTGAAATACAAACAATCCTTACCTCTCACACCTCCTTGTTGTCATGGCACCATCCTTGTGAAGAAATAGCAACCGTTGGTGAATATTTTTGCACAATGCCTCCTCCTAGAATGCGAGTGTGAAAAATGGGGGTTTTGGCTGCGGGCACAACAAAAAAAATAGTTGAAATGCAAAATGAATAAGTTTCACCTTTTTTTTGCTTGCGCGTTATAATGTGCTCATGTTATGGGCTCGTTGTGGCCGAGCCTCAGGTTTGACCCACCAAGCCATAACACGAGCACATTATAACGCGCTCACGTTATGACTTTTCAAAAAAAAAAATTGAAAGTGGCCACAAATTGGCCACCCATCTCCATGCATCCACCCAAATATCTTATTGGTAATTTTCCAAATTTCCTTATAGCCCAAACTTTAATATAAGGTATGCTTCTCTTTGAAAAAATAGAAGAAAAATTTGATAAAATCAAAAGACAAGACCATCATAAACATACCTTTGAACCTCAATATATACCTAATCATAAACCTCAACCCTCCCTTAGATCTAATACTTCATTGAGAACCAATCCATACCTCCCACCAATCGTAAAACCCTCTATCTTGAAAACACCCCTTTACATAAATCATTTGCACTTGTGAATTAAAATTACATGGATTTCACTAGACATACCCCCTTGATGTGATCCTAATAGGGTTTTAGTGGTGTTCCAATTGAGGTCACTCCTATGAAACTTGCAATGACCTTAAAAAATATCCTTAATTATTGTCCTTGGTAATTATTTTGACTGTGATGTTATGACACACATCAAGTACACGAGACTCCCACATAGCTAACAAGAACCCCAATTTCAAGCCAAAAACCAACCCTTTACTCTTACCATCACAAAGTGTGTCTCCTATATAAGAATGCTTTCCTCTCATATCATTATTATTTCTTATGGTCTTGTCAAAAAAATTGAAGGACCCTTTTATCACAACCTAATAAACAACCACATGAATGTCATTAAAGTTAACTACAAGAAATATCTATCCCACAAGGATTCCACCATAGCTCTACACATTATGAAACATCTCCATGAAGAGATCATCCTTATAGATGTGATAAATTGATCATTTAATCACACTCCTACATATACACATAAAGAGGTCAATATGCACTCATTACCATTATCAATCCTCACAACAATAGCACAACCAAATATTCTCAAATCTTAAAGCTTTCAACTACTAATGTAAATATAAATATTGATCATGTACCAAAATATCTCGTAAAATAATTTCCTATATGATTTTAACACCATGGATTATACATTCCTTTAATAGAACATATGTACTTATCACCACCATATACCCTATAGGAATTATAAATAATACAAGTATGTTAAAAAGGTTACAAAATCCAAATAAATTTTAGAAAACTAGTAAGACAATTACACAATGAACAAGATACTTATCTTAGAATTTATTGATAAAAAAAACCAACAAGAACACAAGATTTATCCTAGGAAATCATTTCAAGAAAAAAACCAAACATATTATCACAAAAAGGATTAAAATACATGTATATTTTTAATTGTGCTAAGTGAAGTCTTCTAATTTGTGTTTAGTAATATTTTTTGAAATATACTTATATCATACATAAATTATATTCAAACAATAACCCAAGCATTTAATTCATAAGAAAAGAGAAAACTATGAAATAAGAAGCAGATCTTAATACCAAAGGCTCAAACTGATGATCCTAATATTTGATTGGTTTTCTTCCATATCAATCCATGGAATCCACCTCAAGAATGAACCCACCAATAATAATAACTTCTCAATGAGGATCTTAACCCTTAAAAATAGGGAGTCAACCTAGTCAAACCTGCAAGGGCTCCAACTTGGAGCTATTACAAAAGATTTTTTTTCAATCAAAGATACTCCTATACTCTTTATAATCACAATATTAATGATTCATTGTAACTCCTCTAATTCATCATTAGATATAATTCAAGTGGTAGTATGAGTGATAAAATAGAATCTAAAGATTCCTCTATGGGTGGCAACCCTTTCCAAGAGGTGCCATATTAAATTTAATATTATTTTCAAGGTGTAAAACACACCTTTCCTAACAATCTCTCACTCATTATATACATTCCAAAAAATAAAGGAGGTAAAAAAAATAACTTGAACTCAATATCTTGGGGTAGAAATGTCCATAACCAATTTACTCCAATATAGTTTCTTAGTGCTGATAATTTCTGATGAAATAATCTATAACACTTAATAAATTGTTTACTTTGTATATCAACACACTTGCATTCACTATGTCATAAGAAATTTGATATTAAACATCAATGTGTGTCATTTGAGAATCTAATATAGGATTCACTGTTAAATCAATTACACTTCACTTTTCATAATATATCCTTGTTGTCTCTTGTAAAATACCAACATCTAAGGATAACCTCTCAATATATGTTGCTTCCTTATGAGCTTCAGTAGCTTCTTTGTAATATACTTTTATAGTGAAAAGATCAACCGCTACTTACCTCTTGCTCATCTAACTAACTAATCCAATAAACATGGTAAAAATAAAGCCACTAATGGACCTCCTACTATTAATATCTCCAACTAAATATGCATCAATTAAACCCTATATATAATTTATTTCCCATCTTAAGTATTTCATAGTAACAAACATATAATATTATGAAGTTCCATGAATATTTCTAAAGACCATCTTTAATATAGTTTGATTTTCTTTTCTTGGATTAGACATGTATCTACTCAGGAATCCCACTATTCATGAAACATTTTATTTCTAGTAGAGAGTGTGAAATACGATAGAATTATAAATACACTCACATATGAAATATGAATTATTTCTTATATCTCATCACATGTCATAATACACTATTCAATTGATGACAACTTTGTTCCAATAGGAATAGGAAAATTCACTAGTTTGCAATCATGCATCTTGAACCCCTATATAAAATAGAATCAACATACCTCCTCTAACTTAACCAAAGTTTATATTATCTTGATCTCTCTTAAAATTTATATGCTAAAAATAATATTTATAGAACCTATATTTTTCATATCAAACAATAAGGAGATATAGGATTTAAAATCCTTAATCATATCCTTACTATTTATAATAAGAAACACATCATGAACATATAAGACAATCAATGAGAACAAATGGTTTTCATTCTACATAGATATTAAGCACAAAAATTAATTTTATATCTAAAAATTCTAGGGTTCAAAATAAAGGTATCAAAATTTTGAAACCACATTCTTGGTGACTATTTTAGGTCATTAATATAATTATGTATGGATGATCTAATGAATAGCATCCAATCGTGCACCCTTAACATAAAACATTCATCAACATGCACAATAGAACTTGAAAATCCTAACAATAATATGAAAACAATTAGACCAAGATATTAATTAGTCTCCACAATCTCATTTTACATCAAAAATATCTACCTCTAAGGATTATAACATACATATACTCCACCTCTTATATTTCAGCAAAAATATACACTAACCAAGAGTGTGACTATAAATATCAATCTTCTCAATTTGATTTATCTTCAATAGCTCTTCTCTTAACTATTAGACCTCAAAATTTTCCTCTTTGTTCTAATCACTATTAATCACCATGATTACCTCTTTTATAGTGAACATTGATGTAGTAGTTAGCACTGACAAAACATGTAGGATAATCCCCAAGCATTAGTATAAGCATAGTGGGACCAACATTCGATGTTTTATCTATGAATTCCACCTTAGAATTGGATTCACGTCTTTAAAATTATAAATGGTCTTATTTTAATATGTATAAGTTTTATGACTCTAAACTCAATGTGGCTCAAAATATGAACCCCAAGACCAATGATATTATCAATGACATTAGCCACTAGAAACAATATAAACTTGTTATGGACACCCCATAGACCTCTACTAGTTGATTTAGCAAACCACCTCATACAAAGTTTTACTTCCCAAAAATATAGGTCCACAATCCCAGAACGTATTTTTACCATCAAGGATAGTACAAGTCATTCATGACAATAAAAAAAGAGTTCATCAATAGTTTATAGTGGTTTCAAGGCTAACAAATGAGAGTGGATAAGCCCTCCTAAACTTTGGGCTCAACTAGGCCTATGAGGGTGTTCCTAGAGGTATTCTAAGTAGGATTGAAATGTAGAATATTTTGCAAGTTGTAAATTTTGTTGTTGTACATCTAGGGCTAGTTTAACCCAAAATACTATCATGGGAATAAATTCAAACTAACAACACAAATGAGACCTTATATAGCTAATGTGGTCATCATTGTAGAAAATTAAGGATGTGGGCACAAAGGCATGACTCAAAAATAATTTATATAATAAAATTCACAACTAATATTTCCTTGTTTAGAGTATGAATCATGAATTTCTAAAAAACTTAAACTAATTCCTATTCTACTGGTGAGTGATTTTTTCTTTTAAGAGTGCATGATCGAATCATTGGTTTTTAGGACATGCATATCCACTAAGCAACATAGTTATATTTTATCAAAATAAAATCAAACTAAAACCATAAAATGTAATGATCTTGTACATTTACATATATCAAATAAATGATATCAATAACAAATCACACTTAACCATCAATCATAGAAATGTATAAACCCATGTATAATACGAAAAAAACCATTGCAAGGATTAAAATGCTTTAGAATCCTCTCACATTTATCAAATCCAACATTACACTCATGCCAACAAATGTGGCAAAGAAAAAACCTTCATTACAACTAGAATATTCCTCTAGATTAATGCAAACTAGTGGAGACATTTTGTTATAGATAACATTTACAAATTTAACCTCTTTTTAGGTTTTTAGGTATGTTGCTCCCAATATAAGATAAACTAGCATGATTTGAAAGCCTATATCACTCTTACACAATAGTGACCGAGAAAAAAAAATTCACTAGCCCCTAGAATAAGGAGTGAACATTTAAACATAGTTCCATGTGAGTCACAACTCAAGGGTAGGAATTTCCAAGATGTAGGGGACTCCTAAAGATATGTGACTAACAAAAGGAGGAGTGTGAGACATTCAATAACATCACAAATCCTTTGACTATTACTCCATAGTGGACACCCATACCTCTTGGGTGTCATTCCTTCATGAATGACACCCAAAATCATGACTGGATATGTCAATTCATATTAGGGAAGCATGGGAGAACATTCCCATTCAGTCTACAAACCGTCCTTTCAACATTAGAGTTTTGGTTATGGCATGCTAGGTCATGCGAGAATTCCTTAAAATTACAAGATACATCCTTTGGGAATTGTACAAATTATTTTGGTTGTTGAAATATCTTTCCAACGCAAGGAGGTAGGTGAAACAACACATTGCATTAGGGTTTCAAGGCCAAAGCTAGCTTCTATTAGGAGCTTCAAAATTTTGTGGATTGATGGTTAGGGATACATCATAACATGTACTCTAGTAAGGGGAAGGGAAAAAAATGACAAGGATAAGGAAAGGAATAGGAAATAGGTGAAAATGATGCTAGGAAGAGGAAGAGAACAAGTCAAGAGAACAAAGGGATTGAGAAGTGGGGATGAGGCATACTACGTGCAAAGCTAGAAGAAAGGTCAGAAATTTGATTCTAGTAAAGTAACTTGTAAACGAGAACATTTATTCAAGAGTCGATAGTTAGGGAGAAGGCATACCAAGTACTTAGGGAGAGGGATGGTTGAAACCTTGATGTCGAAAGGAAAAGTATCAAGGCTGAAGGGAAAGAAAAGGGTGGGGAGTAGAGATTAGGGGAACTTGGAAATGATACATGTAGCAAAGGGAAACTCTAAAACCATAACACTAAAATAAAAATTAAGGTGAGAATGGGAAAATAAAATTTCATGGATTAGGGGTGCCAAGGAAATGTCACTTAGGAAATTGAAGGCTTGAAACTCAAACACACAAAGGAATTAAGGCAAATTTTTGGGGTTTCAAGGATGGATGGTGATGGGGAAATGGTACTCAAGGAAGGGAAACTCTAAAATCCTAGTGAAAAAAATTCCACCTAGTGTAAATTATCAAGGTTTTGTAATTTGATTGAAGAGAAAATAGGTAAGGGAAACCTTCAAGGATTGAAAGTCTAATAAACAAAGAGACATAACTTGAAAACATCCCAAACTTAGAAATTTCTTATACTTAAAAATTATATTTTTTTACATATTGATAAGATCATGGGGTTGATGGAGACAACACTTATACAAACTTTGACCAAGGGAGATCCATTAAGAAAAAATTCACATAAGATAAAAAACACAAATAAAATATTTTTATTTCACATAAGATTGCATATATGCATAGGATACTTCTGCATTAAATAACTCAGGTGAGTGATTTGTGAGTTAGTGATCACAAACAAGGGATGAATGATAAAACCATTATTCTATTTGTAGCTCCAACCTTATTGTATATTCAACACATGAATAGTCTTCTAGTATCAACTATGCACTTCTCCTATAACCTCTACTAGCTCCAAAATCAAGAACTAGGAAAAATCCTATCCATTTCCATGAAATAACTTTACTTTTACCCCTTCCCTAGATTTTCACCTATACCTTGTCTTGTACTTTAATATATTTTTTATCATTGTTTGCATCTATTTATATATTTATTGTACTGGTCACCTACTCTTATATTCTACTATTTCAACATGAATTTGAATTTAACCAATACCTTCATCTTATAATGATCTCAAATTCTAACCTCTATTATCCATCTTTGCTAAGCATTCCTTCAATATTCTCTTATGTATTATCTTCTTGTAGCATATCTTCCTCAACCAATCTATACTCATTATTTTGCATCTCTCTAATTTTTCCTTCTATTAGAAAATAATGTATTGGTCTACCTTGAGTTACCTTCTAGTAAACTCCCTTTCCTATTCTATAACATATTTGTTTAGTTTTAGGCAACACACTACACATGTCAAAAAAAATTAATTCATTTAATGTTATCTCTTCCTTATATTGGTTTCGATACACTCATTAAAACAATTATTCTTGTCTCAAACATCTCTTCTCTCCTTCAACCTCTTATATTCTTATCTTAACCAATTTAGTCTTCTCACTTTTCCATTCCAACTCCATAATTTTACAACGTCCCACATTTTATCCTTCAACAAAGTCAGAATTTTTTCACATTTTATCCTTCAACAAAGTCACTAAGAATTTTTCATCTTATTCTTGTATCATTTCTCCTCATTGTATATTCATTCTCCTAGTTCACTAACTTATCTTTCATTTTTGTACCACAGATCTATCATCAAATAAGTCAATTTGTATCTTATCAATTTTCAAATTCATAATTATCTATCTTAACTTATTTTCTTTAGTCTATTCACATCTCCATTTTTGTTCAATATACATTCTTGTTTCAATACACTCACACTTTATGTCTAATTCTACCTTTATATCCACATGTAAAAATATCAACTTTTGACCTAAAAAATCATTTCCAACAATTCTCCTTACTTTTTCTTTTCCCATCCTAGAAAATTTCTCTACTTTATATCATGTATACCCTTTTTATATCCAACCGTTCATACTTTCTTGATTATCACTATGGATACAACTCAATAATTCAATTTCAACTATAACTTCTCCTTTGTAAAAACTATCTTACCACACATCAACATTTTACATCATTCATTAAAACTATTATAATCATCCCCCTTTCAATGGTGGCTTATGTGTTACCTTCCATCCTATTGATCTTATCTTCCAATGAATATGCTAGTATCCAACACTCTCCTTTCTAACATTTGAAAATAGATTTGCACAAATTCTTGCTTCCTTTACCTTCATATCTATCATTATTACTTTCTTTGACTTCCAAACTATCTCTACCTTGTATTCTATTACTTCTTATTTTACTATGGTTATCCTCTATAATTGATTTTTTTCCTTGTTCATCCCTAGTTAAAAACTACCACTCAAATTTTATTTTCTCAAACTAACAAATTATTTATTTCATTACCTACAACTTCATCATATCCTATTATCTTTTGATATGCATCTACATAATCATCTCTCTTTACCATTTTTAACTAACAACTTTATTCCTTATACCATCCCTCAACAACTCCAAATTTACCTCATGCCAATGTTTTTTTTCCAACCTTCTCCAATTCATTCCTCAACTTTATACAATACTCCCAAATCCTCCTTCAAATCACCTTAATCCAATTATGTTACTAGAAACTTCATTTTAGATTCTTCAAATTCTATTTAACTTATCTTACTTCAAAATATATATTAATTAGCCCATGTGGGTCTTCTAGTTCATTATCAATCATCCAACTCCTATCCACCATCTAGTTTCTTCTTTATCAGCAACTATACTTTTTCCACACTCAAAGTGGAAAATGGCTACAAACTTCAGCATGTTGTTACTCGGATACTGTGATGCTTAGAAAATTCTCGTCTGATCCTATAGGATCGTGTTAGGCTCCTCTACAAAAATTCTCTTGGTTTTGGCTATTTCAGAGTGGTTTTCCTGTGACGACAAATTTTTACTTGATGGAAAAAGTGTCAAATGCAAGCAATGTGAAGTTACAAAGTGGTGCAACTTTCATTCTACAACTCGTGTGACCAAACAGACTGTTCCAACGCGTCTAAATATGTATGTTTACACTAGGCATGGTCCTCTTTTGCACCGAAACACACAGAATCACTCTGAGCTACGTTCAACTAGACCGATCCCTTAAGGGTCCAAAGTACAAAATGGCTGCAAACTTTAGCATGCTATTATTCAGATACTGTGGTGCTTAGAAACTTCTCGTCTGATCCCACAAGATCACTTTAGCATTTCTTTGAGGCATTTCTTCAAACAACTCACCACCTTTTCTATGATACCACATTTTCCATACATGTGTACCAAAGCATTTTATCAAACTACTCACTTCCTTGCTGCTATGGCTAAAAGCCTAAAATAGGTGCTTTCCAACAAACTATGGATGCTTGGAAAAATATCTATCAAAGCATAATAGTAAGCAATAATACACTGAGAAGGCAATGAACTTTTTGAAAAAATGCCTAAAAGAAATGTGGTCTTATGGTGATGGAATGCCATGACATGCATTTGTTTGTAATGGCATTCCATCACCACGAGACCCCATTTATTTGAGGCATTTTTTCAAACAATTCACTGCCTTCTCTATGCCACCAGAGTTATCGTACATTTCTACAAAAGCATTTGATCAAATGGTTCACTAGCTTGCTGCTATGGGTAAAAGCCTAAAAACACATCCTTTTGAACAAGATATGGATAGGGAAAATAGTAAGCATGATAATCAGAACTATATAGTTTAATAAGTACTCGAAATTTTGTTCATTATCTCATACATTATAAGTCATGACGTGGATTGCTATTGTAGTTTTTGTGATTGAATAATTTGTTGTTTTATTTTCAGTTGTTGCAAGTCAAAACACCTCTGAATGTGACAAGGGCAATGGAGATCGATGTTTCATTTGCTATACAATCCTTGATGGCTCTGACAGGGAAGGTATGAGGCAAATTAGTAAATTTCAATTTACATTAGTTGTTATAGATGTTAGTGAAAAATAAAACCATTATTGATTCATAGTTTAATTTCTATTTGGATGGTTTATATAGGGCTTGAGCATGCTCTAGCATGGGCATGTGAATATTTCCCTCATGGAGAGAGGTCATGAGATGGCGGTAAGTGATTATTTTGTTAAATATATCATTTTTTGTAATGTAATTTCTATATATTAATGTCTTTACTTCTTATTGTAATAGTTAAAACTTCACCATGAACTAAACACTAGGAGGAGAAGCAGGAGCACTCCTCGAGTGTAGCACAAATGAGTGATAGACCTATCGCTATCCAATCGACAAGCAAAGGGAAAGAATTTATTTCCATAGCATGGAGAGCAATGACTTTTGATTCCATAGCTCTTTGTTGTATGCCTACATGACAGTTGTGTACATATTGTGTATTGGATATATTTGACTTTGTATGCCTATATGGCATTCTCGTAAGCCTATATGGCTATTTTGTAACTATATTTCATACTTATATCGACATATATTGATTTATGCCTACATGGCTATTTAGTTAATACAAATCTTTTTTATCGATGGTGTCCATATTTTCATTCTCAATTGATGGTTCAGTAGATATGAGTTACATGTATTCAAGTGTATACTTTACAACTTATGTGTGTTCCAATGTATACTTTGTGACTTACGTGTTTTCATGTGTATACCTTGTATTTGTGCATATACTTTGTATTAATTTGTGTATACTATGTATTCATGTGTATACTTCAAGGCTTATGTGTTTTTGAGTACTTTTTCTTCCCTTATTCACATGTACATGCTTGACTTATTCATTTGTATACTTATTAATTGGTTAGCCCTAGCATTGATTATTGTTGTCCTTCATGGTTTGTCTTGAATATTAATTGATTGATGCTAAACAACTTTATCTAAAAGAAAAAGACACGTTTTCAATTAGTATTCCATGAAATGATTTATAAAAAGATTCCAATATATTTAATCCTTTGATTGGAAGAACTCAATTAAGCAAAGGATACATAATTTTCACAACACTTGCAAAACATAATATTCAAAGTAGATGAAGTAGTTAACTTCTTGGCACATTATCATACAAACACTTATCTTCAATATTATTTAAACATTTTCACAACATAATCCTAATAGTGCAAAATGAATTATGTTCTTGATGTGTCACCATATAAACATGTCAAAAGATTTATATGTCAACATTTTGTAATATTATTTCTTGTATACGAAATGGACTCGAGAGAAAGCAAGTTATAATTTATAATACAAATAAGAAATGGACTCAACGTTGTCCTAGACCCCCGAATAGGTCTATTTAACAAAGCAACATGCTCTCAATCACTCCATTTGGAAAACACCATTGGGAAGAATTTACCAAATTATGTTTCCACTTGACTTTACCCACTTTTACTCCCTCAAACCTCTCTTTTTCATTCAAAACCCCTCTATTCCCAATTAGGGCATCATGCCATAACATACTTTTGACCTCCCTAGTCCTTGCAGACTGTTTGAACACATCAAACTCCACAATCTCACCCTATTTCCAACCTATTCTAACTTATTCTCAAGAAATTTCTTCTTTTCACCTTGTCTAGCCTTGCTTTTAAGGCCTAAATTCTAAATTTTGAACAAGGTCAGCGTTAGTAATCTCTTCCAATTCCTTTACCAATGCTATTTTTTTATTCGTACTTACATAATTGACTCAAATGACCCCACACTAACTCAAAACTAAAAGCAAGATTACAAAATGGCCTATCATGGCCTTATTTGACATTATGATGACTAAAACCACTGAACTAGACTTTCTTCATCAAATGGAGGATCAAGGTGCTCTGCACCAATGATCATACACTTTTTGTGTGGAATACTCGGACTTCTCAACTGTCGTGTGTATGTTTCTTTTTTCCATTGTTTTGCATGCCATCATAAGGGATCAAGCTGGTTAAACATAGCTCAGATCAATTTTGCATGTTTGGGTGCAAAAGAGGACCATTCCTAGCATAAACCTACCTATTGGGATGTGTTGGAGTAGTTAGTTTGGTCACACGAATTGCAAAATGAAAGTTGCACCACTTTGCAACTTTACGTTGCTTCAATTTGACACTTTTTCCATCAAGTGAAAACTGGACACCATAGGAAAATGACTCCAAGATAACAAAAATTGAGAGAGGTTATTGTAGAGGGGGCCAACATGATCCTATAGGCTCAAATAGAGAGTTCATAAGCATCACGGTTTCTGAGTAATAGCCCGCCAAAGTTTGCTTCCCTTTTGCACTTTGGACCCTTAAGGGATTGGTCCAATTGAACGTAGCTCAGAGCGATTCTGTGTGTTTGGGTGTGAAAGAGGACCATGCCTAGTAGAAACATACCTATTTGGATGCATTGGAACAGTCTATTTGGTCACACAAGTTGTAGAACGAAAGTTGTAGCACTTTGCAACTTTGCACTACTTGCATTTGACACTTTTTCCATCAAGTGAAAATCTGCCGCCATGGGAAACCACTCTGAGATAGTCAAAACCAAGAGAGGTTTTTATAGAGGGGCCCAATGCAATCCTATAGGATCAGATGAGAAGTTTCTAAGCATCATGGTATCTGAATAATAGCATGTTAAAGTTTGCAGCCATTTTGCACTTTGGACCCTTAAGGGATCGGTTTGGTTGAACGTAGCTCAAAGAAATTTTGTGTGAAAGAGGACCATGCCTAGTGTAAAAATACCTATTCAGATGCATTGGAACAGTCTGTTTGGTCACACGAGTTGTAGAAAAAAAATTATACCACTTTGCAACTTTGCACTGCTTGCATTTGACACTTTCCATCAAGTGAAAATTTGTTGCCACAGGAAAACCACTACGAAATAACCAAAACCAAGAGAGGTTTTTGTAGAGGGGTCCAACGCGATCCTATAGGATCAAACAAGAAGTTTCTAAGCATCACGGTATCCAAGTAACAACATGCTAAAGTTTGCAACCATTTTGCACTTTGGACTCTTAAGGAATCGATCAGGTTGAACGTAGCTTGGAGCGATTCCGCGTGTTTAGGTGTGAAAGAGGACCATTCCTAGCCTAAAAATACCTATTCGAATGCATTGGAATAGTTCGTTTGGTCACACGAGTTGCAGAACAAAAGTTGCACCACTTTGCAACTTTGCACTACTTGCATTTGACACTTTTCCCATCAAGTGAAAATTTGCCACCATGAGAAAACCACTCTGAGATAGCCAAAATTGAGAGAGGTTTTTTTAGAGGGGCCCAACTTGATCTTGTAAGATCATACAATAATATTCTAAGCATCATGGTATCTGAGTAACAACTTGTTGAAGTTTGCAACAATTTTACACTTTGGACTCTTAAGGAATCAATCCGGTTGAACGTACCTCAGAGTGATTTCGGGTGTTTGGGTACGAAAGAGGACCATGCCTAGCATAAACATACCTATTCAGACACGTTGGAACAGTCTTTTTGGTCACATGAGTTGCAGAACAAAATTTGCACCACTTTGCAACTTTGCATTGCTTGCATTTGACACTTTTTCCATCAAGTGAAAATCTATCGCCACGGGAAAACCACTCTAAGATAGCCAAAACCGAGAGTTTTTTTTTAGAGGTGGCCAACCTAATCCTATAGGATCAGACGAGAAGTTTCTAAGTGTCATGGTATCCGAGTAACAACATGTTGAAGTTTGTAGCCATTTTAAACTTTGGACTCTTAAGGAATCAATCTGGTTGAACGTAGCTCAGAGCGATTCCACGCGTTTGGGTGTGAAAGAGGACCATTCCTAGAGTAAAAATACCTATTTAGATGTGTTGGAATAGTCTGTTTGGTCACATGAGTTGCAGAACAAAAGTTGTACCACTTTGCAACTTTGCACTACTTGCATTTGACACTTTTTCTATTAAGTGAAAATCCACCGCCACAAGAAAACCACTCCAAGATAGCAAAAACTAAGAGAGGTTTTTGTAGAGGAGCCCAACGCGATCTTGTAGGATTAGACGAGAAGTTTCTAAGCATCACAGTATTCGAGTAACAACATGTTGAAGTTTGCAGCCATTTTGCACTTTGGACTCTTAAGGGATCAATCCGATTGAACGTAGTTCAGAGCGATTCCATGTGTTTGGGTGCGAAAGAGGACCATGCCTAGTGTAAAAATACCTATTCGAACACCTTGGAACAGTCTGATCACACGAGTTGTAGAATAAAAGTTGCACCACTTTGCAACTTTGCATTGCTTGCATTTGACGCTCTTTCCATCAAGTGAAAATCCGTCGCCATGGGAAAACCACTCCGAGATAGCCAAAACCGAGAGAGATTTTTGTAGAGGAGTCTAACACAATCCTATAGGATTATATGAGAAGTTTCTAAGTGTTACGGTATCTGAGTAACAACATGCTAAAGTTTGTAGCCATTTTGCACTTTGGACTCTTAAGAAATCGATCTGGTTGAACATAGCTCAAAGCGATTTCACGTGTTTGGGTGTGAAAGAGGACCATGCCTAGCATAAACATATGTATTTGGACGTGTTGGAATAGTCTGTTTGGTCACATGAGTTGTAAAATGAAATTTTCACCACTTTGCACTGCTTGCATTTAACACTTTTTCCATCAAGTGAAAAAATTCCACCACAAGAAAACCACTCCTAGATAGTCAAAACTAAGAGGGTTTTTGTAGAAGGGACCAACGAGATCCTGTAGGATCAAACGAGAATTTTTTAAGTGTCATGGTATCCGAGTAACAATATGCTAAATTTTCAAACTTGTTTGTGAAGGGGAGGTCTGATATTGCATTGGGTGTGATGCCCTAATTCTATCTCTCTCCCCTCTACCCTCTACCCTTAACCCGTATACCCTCTATCTCTCTCCCACTCCCTCCCTCTCTCTATGTTGAGTCTCTCCCTTGTCTCTCAACCCCTACCCCCTCTCCCCTTCTCAACTCCCTCTCACTCACTCACTCCTCTCTCACTCTCGATTGATTGATGATCTCTTAAAAGATTGAAAAAGATGATTTTCGATGCAGCGGATTGATTGATTGATGATTGCCGACGATGATCCTGATGATTGATTGATCGACGGATCCTGATCCTGATTTTGATCCTGAGGATTGATTTCGATTGATTTGACGGATCCTGATTCCGCGATTTGATCCGTCTGATCCGGATGATTGACGGATTTGATCCTGATGACTTAATCCTGATGATTTGACGGATCTGGATTTTGATCTGATTTGCCTGACGGACGTCGACCTGACGCGGATCTCTTGATGATGATTGATCGACGGATTTTGATCTGATCTGATTTATGACGCGGATTGATGATTGATTGATGCGCGATTGATTGATGCGCGATGATGCGCGATGACGCTGATCGGATCGATTTTGAATGACGCCGGATTTTGACGGAAAAGATTTTATCGACTTTGATCGACTGATGCAGCGATTTTGATCGATTTTGATTTGATCTGATCTTTTGATTGACGTTCCTGATTGATAATGCGCGAAAATTTTGATTTGATCGACGCGGACGCGATTGATTGATTCTATCTTCCCTTCACCTGACCCCGAACTCCCAATCAACCCTACTCCTTAACCTGACCCCTTCACTAACTTTAATCCTCATCTCAACCTTAAACTTTAAACTCAACCCCACACTTTGTACTTATACATTGACTCTTAACTCCCAATCCTTCAACCATGTACCTCAACCCCAATCCTCAACCCTATACCCTCAACCCACTCCTAATCCATCAACCTCAAGTCCTCAACCTCTATTCTCAACCTCGCACTTATACATTGATCCTCACCTTTATTTGCGTTCCCTCCTCCTTTCTCCTTTCTATCTGACCCATCCTTCCTTTCTACTCCTAATCCTTTCAACTGAACTTTAACACTCAACTCGAATCCTAGAAATCCCAACTCTAAACCTTTAAACGATAACCTCTACTCCTTCACTCTCTAGCTCCCAACCCTAATCCCTAAACACTAATCCCTCAACCCTTACACCCTTAAATCCAAGAAAGATCCCTACCTAATCCCTAAACCCTCTACCCTCTACCCTCTACCCTTAAACCCTAATCCCTCAACCCCTATACCCTCCACCCTATACATTGGACCCTCAACCCTAATCCCTCGACCCTATACCCTATACCCTCAATCCTCAACCCTCAACCCTCAACCCGCAACCCTCAACCCTTAAACCCTCTACCCTCTACCCTATACATTAAACCCTCAACCCTCAATTCTCAACCCTCAACCCTTAATCCCTCAACCCTCAATCTTTAAATCCTGAACCCTCAACCCCTATACCCTCTACCCTTTACATTGGACTCTTAACCTAATCCTTCAACCATATACCCTAAACCCTCTACCCTCAATCATAAACCCTTTAACCCTAAACCCTTAAATCTTCTACCCTATACCCTCAACCCAATACTCTCTACCATCGACCCTAATCCCTCAACCCTCAACCCTTAAACCCTAATAAACCCTAATACCGTAGAAACCATCAACCCTATAGGTCCTCCACCCTAATCCATCAACCCTATAGGTCCTCCACCCTAATCCCTCAACCCTATACCCTCAATCCCTATCGCTTTCTCTCTGTCTATACATCTCACCTCTCCCTCCCTCCCTCTCTCCTACCCTCTCTAATTGTCTCTATTTACCCTCTCCCTCTTTCTATGTACCTCTTGTTCAATCAATCCCTACCAGCCTCTATCACTCCCTCTATCTATCTCTCTCTATCTCCCTCCCACTCTCTCCCATTCCCTCTCTCTCCCTCTCTCTCATGTCTCTCCCTTCTACCACTACTGAATTTGACACCATTTTCTGATGGACGTTCGTCGATGGTTTGACAAATCTTTGTCGAAGTAGCGATGAAATGATGAAAAACTTTTCGTCGCTCGTCCGACAACGAATTAAACGTCGAAATAATGGCGCAGATTCATTGGTCGTTGGCATCATAAAATGGCTCGGATGTTCGTCGGAATATTGATGAAATGGGCATCGAAAGAACACCAGAAGTTCATCACCAATTCGATGAAATGGGCAAGTATTTACGACGAAGCCTTTGCGCAGCTAAGCAACTTCGTCAAACCTTTTATGTGGTTCATCGGTGAGGTTTGTTGAAATTGCGATGAAAAGGGCAAGGAGTTATGATGAAGTCTTCGTCGCAGCTAAGCAACTTCGTCGGACCTTTTATGTGATTTGTCGGTATACTTCGCCGCAATTACGACGAAATTGACAAGGAGTTATGACGAAGCCTTCGTCGCAGGTATAGAAACTTCGTCAAACCTTTTCTGTGATTTGTCGGTATACGTCGTCGCAATTACGATGAAATTGACAAGAAGTTATGAAGAAGCCTTTGTCATAGGTATAGAAACTTCGTCGGACCTTTTCGGTGATTCTTCTGTTGCGTTCGTCAAAATTTTGATGAAACAATGCAATTTTTTTTAAAAAATACATTTGTTGAAATGTACCATCGGTGAGAGATCAAGCAAGTCGCGTCCCTTCATATTCAAATCTCGGGAAATTATTTTATTTGGTCATTTTCCATGTTTATTTTATTATTGATGCAGAGTGGCAGGGGAAGAAAATCTCTTAAGAGCTTCTCTCAAATACTCTTAGATAGACTCCTTAATACACCATACAACTAATGAGCAACTTAAGCACTATTTTAACTCCACACACCCAAATGCAATCAGGAGGCTTGTAAATGACTTAGAATCTCTTAACATGGCTAAACTAAGCCAACAAACAAGACTTCTCACTTGGGAACACTCTTTCATCTATCGCTGCCATATTATACCTTGTAGACCTTATAGCCCTGTCTAATGGAACAATCAACATAAAATCCTTCTAATGACTGAAACCATACCAAACTCACTGGTTTTTGACACTTGATTCTATCCTCCATAAACCCTCAAAACCACAAGTTTTGACTCCAACACAAAAGGCAACAAATGACCTGTTTTCTAACGCTACAAGGAGGCCTAAAAGACACTTTTCAATGCAAGTATGGTTAGAAAACAAGTCATTTGTTTCCTTTTGTGTTGGATTCAAAACTTGTGGTTTTGAGGGTTTGTGGAGGATAGTATCAAGTTTCAAAAACCAGTGAGTTTGGTTTGGTTTCAATCATTAGAAGGATTTTATGTTGATTGTTCCATTAG